>JAPZEB010000005.1:13401255-13413817 GCA_029783705.1 Chaetodon striatus
AACCCTAAATTGGTGGAACTTTCCAGTATAAAATATTGCCACTGAATTGCTGGCATTTTGCTAATGGCTGACATTACACTATCTACCACAAATTAATTGTTCTTCTCTGCTCTTATACAGCAGTTAACAGTGGCTGCACAGTGTAACTTGATGTATAGGCCACTGTTGAGCTGCGAAAACGAATTGAATTCCAGGAAACTGTTGTTTTATTAGAGTGTGAAACTACATTAAAAGGTACCAGATCAGTGCTAGACTTTTTGCTGATACTCAATCCAGCATCTAAGGCCAGTGGTTCCCAATTGGTCCAGCCAACAAAGTCCAGATTTCTCCTTATCATTAGTTCAAGGTCCACACAGTTCAAAAAACTCAGCGTCATACTTGCATTTGGCCATGCTGTCAAGCTAGTCTGGGGTCTCTGTAACGTAGCTATCTGTTATTCACTCACTCTACGGCAGGAAACAGCACTTCAAAATAAAAGCTCTGTGCTGGAGAGTCACTGTGCTCAAAATAAAGTGTGTTTTTTACAAACTTGACACTTTCCCAGGTCACTTGTGGTCCATTCAGAATGGACCCGCCACCCACTTTTGGGCCGTGACACACCAGTCGGGAACCACTGTCTTTAGCAGCATCTAAGGCATTTCCTGCACGTTAAGACCCTTCACTCTTTGACATGGGCTAAAGTTAAACATGGATAAATCAGGTACATGACAGATGTATTTTTTAATATTCTCCAGCCATCACTACAACAGTTGAACCATGCAGCAAAAAAACTTTTCAATAATTTCAGCTACAAAAGGCCATTATTCATTTAAATGTTGAACACATTCTAAAATTAAGAGAATTTCATCAGCCGGGGAACGCTGTCACCAAAATGAAATTCCTCCTTATCATTGCTGAAACCACAACAATCAAAAGGCTAAAGAATTGTGCATGCAGAGCGCACAAAAATTTCCTGAGAGTCACCCAATTTTAAATCAAATTTAGTTCACAGCCAACAGAGTAGTATCTGTTTATAATTCATGTCATATAAAAACTAGTTTCAATTTTTAAAAGAAATGTGTCGCAGGCATCAGCAAACACCTTTAATGTATCCCCCTAGTAACAGTAAGCACTTAACAGTAAAAATAAATATATAAAATCCAAGAACTTGAATTGTTATCACATTGGACATTAAAGAGAAAAATCTCACGACCACAAATTCACAAAAATTAGGAACCACTGCGGAAAAAAAAAAACTGTCCAGCCGAACTCTTCTGTCTGACTATCTCGCCACAGCATTTCACCAACCTCACATATCATTTTTGTCGACTGTGGGAAAAATCTTTTGGCCTCTGCTGTCATGTCCTCGCACAAAGCATTCACTGCAGGTTTTGCTTCCCTGTCTTTTCACTGTCTCTCTGTCCACCTTTCTCTTTCCAAACCATCATGGATTTTTACACCTCTTTCTCTGGCATGAGCAAGACATTGCTCCTCTCCAATGTCTGCCTGTTTCATAAAAAGAAGTTGTAGTAGCAACACTCCCCTGCGGTATAAATGTGCTCAAGAACTGATACTCCATGAGTTGCATTTGTAACACTGCAGAAACTATACTTCTAAGTAAGTGATATAATCTTGTATTCATATTCAAAATCTAGTTCAAATTATTTTCAGTATGGATTGGATTATCTAGTGCTGACTATGCAAAGCTGTTTGACTTAATTTAAATAAATGTCACTTGCCTTGTCTTGATTAACACTTTTATCTTGTTTGGGGTTATGATTACAAGAGACGTGTCTGTTGCAGATCCTGCAGAATGCTTTGGCACTTATTTTAAGGTCTGAAACTTCAAGACAAAAACACCTTGTTCAAGTTTGTCTTTTGTTTTGTTCATCTTCTCAACCTGTCACATTCCAGGGACGAGAGCAGTGCCTCGGATGGCTTACATCTCATTCTATTATGCAGCTAACAAAACTAGAGTCTCAAATAATCACAAGACCTAACATTCCTTGCTGATGATGAAAGCAATATCAAACAGAAAAGCACATGTTGTACACTGACAGCAGTGATTACAGATGATGTAGACACTTAACGTGAAAGGACCAACTTTGGAATGACTCCTAGGAGGCCAGACTAGAAGGCTACAGCCATTCTAGTGAATCTGTAAGGCTGTACATTGGCGCTGCTTTGCCTTGACCTAAATGCTAATATACACCCACAGTGACAATGCTGATGTTTAGCATGTGATGCTTATGGGATCATGTTCACCAGTTTAGTTTGGTGGGTTATCATGCTAACATTCGCTAATTAGTACTAAGAACAAAGTATAACAAATCATAATTTTTACAGATATACCTAACTATAAACCAAAGTATTGGACAAATTGCAATTCTGACCCAAAAATGGCGCTAGATAAAGAGTCAAGGAGACAATAAGGTAATTGATATTCATCCTCTTGGGACCAGGAATATCTGAACCAAACTTTGTCCTAATGCAGCTACCAGATGTTGAGATATTTCACTTGATAAGTGAATTCCTTGACCTGCTAGTGGCGTAAGAGGAAAAGTAAGGAAATCAGGATTCACCCTCTGGCGACTACAAATATCTGTACCAAGTTTTATATGAGCTCTTGACTGGGTGGACTATTGTTACATAGAAACAGTAATAGCACTAAGAATTCCTTAAAATGAGCCTTTTTCGATCATATTTTATGATTTCTGGTAGCTGGGCATCCAGACCTATTTTAATAAATCTTATCACGTAAAAACGACTTACTGCACTGACTTGTTTCAAGCACAAGAATGCTCATATCTAAAATATTTTCACTTGCATCTGATGCCATGTTGCAGTCAATCTACATTTGACAACATGGTATGCTGAACTAAAATGACAGGGAGAACTCAGTGAATCTAAAGCTTCGGTTATTGATTCTTTAGGCATTAAGACGAGGCAATATTTAACATTTATTAAACATTTCTGTCCTTGTGTTTATATAGAACATGGAATAGTTTGCATGTATTTTGCAATTCATCTGAGAGTAATACAAAAAGCAGTCTTATCGATTTTAATCACCAGCGCTAACTCTTGTCACTGGATCAATTACAGATAATTAACCTTTCTGTGAGAAACCACAGAGATATACAAATACTGTTGTGAGAAAATGAGTTATTGATGTGTCGTATTTCACACAGCAGTTTAAGAATAATGACTGTCATTTAAAGATTTTGCAAAAGAAACTGAGAAAAATTGTAAGTGAGGCCTGACAAGACAACAAGACAATGAAACCGCCTCTAACAAGAACTGGACCTGGCTCCGTTGCATGCCCTTACATTCCCACGCTGCTGTTGAGAAGGTTTTGGAATAGCTGTACTATCTGAATCCCAACATACCTGCTGAGATGCATGAACAGCTGGTGAGTACGACCGCAGAGCCAGAGCAAATTTGAGGAGATTAACTTGCAGATATGTGAGAAACTGGCCGGCCTTCTTGATGATCAAGTCGTAGTACGAGCGCACAGACTCTGTGAGACAAATTAACCATCAGTTGAGATGAGAATTTTTAGAAAAGAAGCACACCTGTTGAGGCTTATAAGTATTTAAAATCTATTTAGGATATAAACAACATACCTCCTTGCTTGTAAACAGTGAGCTCTTTCACAGTGTCAACAAACTGCCAGAATTTTTCATTCCCATCTTCTCCGATAAACTCACTGCACGAGAGTAAACAAAGTGTTAGTCAGCATTAGTCAGTAACCACAGTATGTAAGTAATCACTTTCTACCTGCCCAACAGTTAAAGCCACAGACCACATAATCATTTTATATTTTCTGGTAATTCTGCACAGCCTTGGTTCAGTAATATCCCCTGTGAAGCAGCACTAGTGTTGTCACAATACTGGAGTTTCTATCTTTTTAAAAAATATCAGTGGGTGGTACCACGGAAAATGTTGATATTGAGGGCATGAAATATAAGTTGTTTTTTTAAAAGATAAATATAACAAGGTTATCACATGACAACATTTTTCTCTTGGATAGTAGCAGAGTGCCTGAAGTAAACATTTATAATAAGTGAGAGCTAGAAAGTGCAGCTGGTAATGGTGTATCAATACTGCAGAAAATAACCCATTTCAAATATTAAGAATTGATATGTATCATTATCAATATTTTTGAAAACACTGACTGGCATCAAGCAGCAACTTCCAGGGGTGAAAAAGGAAGCCGACATGGAAGTACCAAAAATTGCAGTTCATTGAACAGCCAATTGAGGCTGGCTCCAGAAGCAACTCAGTCCCTGTAGACCGCCATGTTAAAATGCCCAACTTTACTGCAGAAATAAACATGTTTACAGCCTGGTACAAAATAATCTTTTGGTGTCCTTAGCTTATTTCCCCAGTCATGACAACTGTACACAGGGTGAATTTTTTATAGCTCACCCGTTTTCATTTTATTAAGGCTTAAAGTTACGCATAATTAGGGGCAGGCAGCTTTAAGTGATAGGCTGTCTGCCAATAGCTTCCCCAGCTTCACAGTCAGATCCACCCCTTGCTTCTCTGCACTATCAGCTGCCCAAATATGGTCACTTTTGGCTCCAAAAACAAGATGGGGATAGACGTAATGCTGAACTAAAGCCTTCAAAATGGGAGTCCATAAAGCAATAGAGGACATAATGGTAGCTGCAGCCATTATTTTTACAGTCTATATTACATAGACCTTACAGGAATGCAGTAGTGTTGCCTGTTTGATTTTTACAATTTATACACAAGAAAAATGACCAAAATTTCTCATAACACAATATGTCAGTGAAGATTCTCAATCATGGACTGGTATGGAGTTGCAGGTTTACAGAGTCGTTGGGGTCACATATAAGCTCTGAATTTCAGAGTCATTAAAGTCACATGTGGGTCGTTGAAACACCCAGCCATCATATGTGTCGTTAGGGTTAGATGGGTCCAGGTGGGAATGGGTGTTAAGTCATCTGACGACTCCTGCAACTCCACACTAGTCTGTTAACATCTTCAAGAAACTCAAGCAAGTCCAGCTGCCTACCATATAGCACTTACCATAACATATTAACAAGACAACTTTAGACACGGTGAGTTATAAATAATGCTATATACAAAATAATTTTTGGCTGCCATTATGTGTAAACACCAGAGCTACAGTAGTTAACAATAGCTGTTCCCATAGGTGTCATCAAACTGGTGAAGATGTTTCATTTGCTTGGTTGGTGTCTATTTGTGTGTGTTTGGTTTTTTTTTTATTTGCAGTGCACTGATCTCTCTGGGCTGCCGTACTACAGGGTGCATTTGAGGGGACTTGGACAGATGACCTGAACAGTAAAACCCTGACTGGTGTGAGTGCATGCTGTCCATGGGGGGTGAGTACCTTGCTTCCAGAAGGAAAGGCGTCATGTTCCACTTTGCTTCCAGACTGGCAGTGACGCCTTTGGGTGCTGATATGACATGATGTATATTCAGCAGCAGCAGTGACAGCACAATAACGTTCCTCATAATCTCCGGCGACACGTAACATGAACCTGAAGTGGCAGAGAGCAAACACCAACGTCGTCAGACACGGTCCCTCTGCCTCTCGAGTGCTGCCAGTCAGTGCCACGTAGTTACACCAAGTTATCAGGGAAATCACAACACCGGTGCACACAGAGGACTACAAAAACCATCAGGAATCCAAAGCTCGCCGTTACATGAGATGTTGTTACATGTGTAAATCAAGTTGACCTGTTAACTAGCCCTATTTATAATATAACGGAGGTGAAAGGGTCAGAGTACACTGAAGTTAACTTAGCTGTAGCATTAAAATAAACATCCTTTCCCTGAATGAAAACGGTACACAACGTCATTTAACGGACAAAGTCTACAAAGATAGCTTACTATAAAACTATAATAGTGTAACGTTACATTAGAAATACGGTCACGGTGTTGCCAATAATATAACCCTCACCCCGTTAGTGATGCTGACCGCTTCCATACAAAGCAAAGGACTTCAGGTAGGTATTTTGGGCAGCTAACCAGTACGGCTAACGTTAGCTAGTTGCCGGGGTAGCCGCGTACTGTGGTGGCTAGCGCTTGCCGTTATTCGTATCTGAATAAAACATAGAATAAAAAAATGAATCACGGCATTTTTTATATAAGGCGCAATTTTCTCGTTTGTTTACACAGAAATTATTAGTGACAGTGAGTGTACATTTATAAAAAGCTAATGGGCAAGTTGGAATTTATTCAGGCACAGCGACAGACAGCTAAAGAGGCAGATGCCGAAGCTCAAACACTTTCCCACCAAACACTGGAGCATGTTGCTGCTACACCACTGTGCACTGAGTGATAATGTGTCAGTGGAAAACTGTGTGGCCAGACAGTATCTGTATGAGAAGCTCCCTGAGTCTTAATTAAATAATTAATAATTAATGTTACATTATGTTTATGATGAGCTAATGGTAATATATAGCATATATAACTTGCAGAGTAATAAAACTTAACAAAAGAATAATAATGACAACACTAATCAAAATAGCTATAGGCTACATAAAAGAATGAGCCTATATTAATGTCAATTATCAGAACATTAAAGGGGTTGTGTGGCAGTTTCGCATCATTCTTCTATACTGTGTGTTTGTGTGGAAAGATAGTCATCACCCTTCAGTGGTCTAAATACCCAGCTGACCACATAGCTAGCACACAACAAACCTTCAATGCTGAGATGTGGTTGAAATTATGTCAGTTTCAACATTTAAACAACACTGAAACAATGTTTAATTCTGATGTTTGTGAAAAGGTTGACAAAATTATCATAAATCAACATTAAAATTTCCAAAAAAATCTGTTACAACATTGAAACAGTTTATGAAACAACACTTTGAAATCAATGTTGATTCATATTTCAAAATCAAAACATAATTCAACAGTGATTCAACCATGGTGTATGACGTTGATTCAACAGTTAATAAATATTAGAATGCCAGCTGGGCACCAATGTTGTTGGACTGACATTTGGTTGAATTCAGGTTGTGGCGTCAGGTGACCAAAATTCAGTGTCAGGACAACATCTATTGCCAACGTCAATTTGACATTGATAAAGAATGCTGATGGCAGATGACATTGGGGTTTTTTGTTGGTTTTAAGTACTGCTGTTAAGTAATCAAAATTCAACGTCTCCCAAATGCCTTATGCCAATGACATTTGACAGTAAATAACAACACATAATTGTAAGATATGGAGGTAACGTTATGATGTCAACATCCACACAATGTGAAATTCTTACATTGTCAGACATTTAAAATATCATCAACTCAGTTTTCATTCCGACCAAAATTTAATATCTGGCCAATGTAAGAGTCCAGCGTCTTTCTGACGGCTGGGTAAATGCAGCAGAGGCTGAAATATCCTGAGATCTAATCTGTGTGGATCAAAAACACTGGATCCTACTATTTCCAAATTAGGTAACTCCATAGCATCTTTCAGGAGACACTCCCTGACTAACACTGCCTGGAAAATGTTCAGTTCTTTGGATCTCCAGGCACCCAGCTTGTGAACTTGGCTTTTATAAAACATTTCCAATGTTTTCCAAGCCTAAGCCAAGATAACAATGATAACATCGCAGGGTAATTTCGCAGACTCCCCCCAGAGCCACAAAGGACAACAACAACTGTTGTCACAGGCTGAATTGTGCTTCCCATAAACTGATCATGCTATGGGTGGAGTGCTCCTTTAACCTTAATTTTGATGTAATTTTACAGGTTTAATTAAAGCTTTCTCTATTTAATATTAAAAATTAAACTCATAAGAATGTATTGGTAACTCTGCTTAAAGCTCCAGTGTGTAAGACTGAGGGGCATCCAGCAATGAGGATTGCAGATTGCAACCAGCTGAAACTTTCCCCAGTTAGATTTCCTGCAGTTTTCATTGTTCAGGACGTTTTTACCATGAGCTGAATTGTCCGTTGAGGTCTCTCCCTCTCCAAAACAAACCGACCAGGAGTCTCATTTATAAAACAATGCATAGGATCCATACAGAAAATGTACGTATGGACAAAGCCAAAAATGATGTGCAACAAAAAATATTTGACAATTTCTACAATCAGGCTTTCACCTCACCATCTGTGTTGTCAATTTACTGTCTCCAAAATGTTCATAAGCATGGGTCAGTTTCTCCCATCAAGTCTGTTTTTATAGATCACAACTTTTGCATTTGAAGTAGCGTATGCCTCTTCCAGGCCACGTTTTGTACGTGTGCAGTGTTTATAAATGAGACCCCGGGTGATTAAAACCAGTAGCCACATTGAATTAAGCAGTTCCACGTTAGAAATCACTGACTCGCCTCAACTTTTTGGCTTGTCTGAGATTGGCTGTTAGCCCAGCACCTGCAAATGTGTGCTCACTTTATTTCTCCAATAACTAGAGAGTTATTGGAGAAGAGGTTTTTACAGGTATGTGGTAAAAATACTGAATAAAGCAATTTGCGCAAAAAAAAAAGAATCCATGTTTTTCTGATGCTGCTCGTCGTGGCTAACTATGGTGGCCGACAGGAAAACTGGAATGGCCTCATCCAGAGCCATGGTTTGGTTCTCCATTCTGGGCTACTGTGGAAACGTCGTAGTGCTACACGGTGGACTCTTTGCAAGATGACCTGCTCCATATGTAGATATTAACAACTCACTCTCAAGCAATGATAGCACATTGATTCCTATTTTTAGGTGATTGTACACTAAAAAACATACTCGTCTGCCAATATATTCCCTTAAATCTTCCACATGGGACCTTTAAGACTTCCATAAAGTTGATGTATTTGAAAGAAATAGGTGGGGAAAAAAAGTCTGAATTAGTTCACCAGAAGCTGAGATACCCTGAGGGGTTAAAAACATTGGATCCTGCTATTTCAAAATTAGGCAACTCCACTGCATCTTCTACTAAACCCTCCCTGCCTGGAAAACGCTCAATTCTTTGGATCACCATGCACCCAGCTGTGAAGCAGGCTTTTACAAAACATTTTCAACGTTTTCCAAGCCTGACACAAAACAACACTGATAACATCACAGGTAATTTCGCAGACTCCCTCCAGAGACACCGAAGACAACAACCGTTTTCACAGGATGAGTGGTGCTTCCCATGACCAGTAAACTAATCCTCGTGTCTACAATGGGTGGGGTGCTCCTTTAAAATCAAATTTTGCAGGTTGATTTACAGCTTTCTCTTTTTCATATCATCTGAAACTTGACATTAAGTTACTGATCAATTCATCATCAAAATAAAAAAATAAATAAAAAATTGATCTCATTAAAAAAAAAAAAAAAAATCATAATAGTTGAATTAAGTCTATAATCAAATGAGCTGCAATGAGAGAAGAACACATGAAATAAAAACATAGAAAAATAAATGACAGATTTATTAATTGGTTCACAAAACTGCACAGACTTGTCATTTAATGCATTTTACTGTAGGGGAGACCGGGGTTGGTTGGTTTATCCAACACACACAAAACATTTAAGTGAGGACATATTTTGTAATTTTTATGAGTCAGAGTAATTTTTCATGTTGGTGTTGCTTTTGCATGAAAAGCTTATACTATAGACTATGTTTGACAGCATGTCAAACATAGTCCATATGTTCTCAGGTGTTTTTGATTGCACACACACACACACACACACACACACACACACAGTGTTTAGTTCCTCATTAGAAAACAACGCTGTATCTAAACAGTTACATACTTCAACCTAAGCTGTTTGACATTTCAACAGAAGTTCCTGATCACAGTGTGATTTAAATTAATCTGTTACAATCTTACTGTTTCATTTAATGTTGTATTCATAATGAATTGTTATGAAACAATGACTTTAATAAAGACTTTTTTTTTCAGAACTGTAAATTCCTTCATTTCACTTCTCATTATAGGGGATAATTCAAACAAACACCTGGTTCAAATTCATGGTAACATGAGGGGCATTGATAAGTAAGCTACTATTATAGAAGTGATATTCATTTTAAAATTTATTTGGTGTTTTTAATCTTTAAACAAACTAAAAAATTTGCCATTTTTCTTTCTTTTTTCCCCTGAATCAGCTACAGTTGTAACTATAGGGACAACCAACCCTGTGTCAGTGTCTCCAATGGTTAATTACTTCTGGTTACAGTAAGTTGTAAAATTGATGGTGGATCTCATTTCAAGCCAAGACTTTAACCTTTCATTTAACATAGGAATGACTATTGAAAGACGTTTTGATAATGAGCAATTCACACAAGAGTAAAAAGTGTGACAACCAACCCCGGTCTCCCCTATTTTATTTTACATTCTAAGTGCTTATTCACAACTTGGCTAATTTAAATCACATTTTCTATCAATTTTAATTGCATTGAAAATATTTCACACACCTGAACTTTCCTCTATAAATGCCTCCCATGCCAGTAAGGCAATGCACCAGTATTTAATGGTATCAGTAGAAGACTGTAACCATTACTGCTGCAGATAAAGCAGCTGTTTCACTTATAATTGGCTCTTTGAACAGCACCGTCCTTTGAGCAGATATTAGACATTAAATTGGGCTTTAAAAAAAAAAAAAGCCTATATCCTTACACTGGCAACTAGCTGCAAGCAGAGAGACAGTGCTATCTCTCTAATCATCAAAGGTCACACTCGGATGAATGCGCCTCAGAAAAAGTTCCAGCGGATTTGATATTTATATGTGCTTAAATCTCCATGTTGTCTCAGTTCAGTGTCCGCGCGGGCTACTGGCTCTGCACTATGTTTAACAAGATTATGGGATGGACGGGGATGGGATGTAGTAGAGCTCTCCCAGCCCAGCCACGACGAGAGCATAACGCATATGTGTCGGCTGGGATGCAGCAGCAGCAGCAGCAGCAGCAGCAGCAGCATCCTCTCCAAAGCACTGCCTCAGCACAGCCAGTCAGACCGAGGATGCTGTAGGATGCTGCCGGAGGATCCAGCCCGACAGTCCGAGCCGTGACACATCTCTGCTGGAGCAAGTCGAGCCACACTGCGATCTAAGCTGCTGGAGGAGGGGGGGGGAGAACAAAGAAAGGAGCAAAGTAAACTCTCCTCAGCTGCCTCATTGTGAACTTGATACCGGAGCACGGGAGTCGTCGGCGCGGATGCAGCAGCTCTTGCGCTTCAGAAGTTGGACAGCAGGAACACTTGAATGCCATGACTCTTGACTTTGGACAAGCTTCCCAGCGCAGTGCAGACGGCGCGCATCGTTTCAGAGCCCAAAAGGTGGACTTCTTCTTTCATGTCCAGATTACTGGAGACCTGATCAACATGTGGCACCTACACAAAAGGCACCTTTAGTCTTTGCGAGGCATGGAGCATTATTGATCCCAGAAGAGCCCACGGGTGCTACTTATTATTCACAGTAATGGAATGAAGACACTGCCTTTGATATGATGGATGATAGATCCAGTAAGCTCATCTTGGTTCCTATTTTAGCTGTTCTTTTTGTTATGATAGGTTACCAGTACATATGTCCCGCTGGCAGCAATTCGTGCCACTTTAAGGCTGGGGAGAAATTAAGGGGGGTGAGCCTACTTTCCACCCCGTACCAGGACAGCGATGATTTCTACCGAGATCAAGACCTGGAGGATGACAGCCCTCCCAAACTACCGTCCAAATTCAACTTCACCGAGAGAGACCTTGACAGACACGTGGAGTTCAACATCAAAGGGGACGACGTGATCGTGTTTCTGCACATCCAGAAGACAGGAGGGACCACTTTCGGGAGACACTTGGTGAGGAATATTCGCTTGGAGCAGCCGTGCGACTGCAAGCCAGGACAGAAGAAATGCACATGTCACCGACCAGGGAAAGAGGAGTCCTGGCTCTTCTCCCGGTTCTCTACCGGCTGGAGCTGCGGACTGCATGCAGACTGGACCGAGCTAACGAACTGTGTGCCTGTCATTATGGATAAGAAGGAGGCCCAGAGGAATAAAAGGTATACTCCCCTTGTGTGTGTGTGTGCGTGTGCATGTGTGTGTGTGTGTGTGTGTTTCTTTGTGTGACAGAAACAAACTCTGTGGCCCCCAAACCACCAGGACCAAAAGGGCAAGTGTGTGCAAACAGGCACAGGCACAGGTGCACCATGGAGTTAAGAGTTTTGCTTATTTTGCATCGCCTGCTGTGTTAACAGTTAAAGGTTCAGAGTGCAGGAGTTAAGGGCATATATTTACAGAAATGGAATATAACACATAAATAACAAGTGTTTTCTTTTGTGTATAATCACCTGAAAATAAGAGTCATTCTGTTTTTGTTACCTCAGAATGAGAATTTTATATCTGCATAGGGAGCGGGTCCCCATCCATGGAGATCACCACGTTGCACCGCCATGTTTTTACAGCAGCCCAGAATGGACAAATAACTAACACTGGCTCCAGATGGGACCATTCATGTTTTGCGACAGCCACCTTAGTTGGCAGGCCCTCTGTAAGAGCCCGGTCTCACTCTGAAGGCGTTGAAATCCGGCGCTTGGGCAGTGACTTGTGGCGTCAGAAATCAACAAAAAAAGCCGTCCTTTAACGTCGGCATGATACGCGGTTGGTTGCCGTTATAGTTTAATAGCGCTCAGCAG
>JAPZEB010000005.1:13420336-13436088 GCA_029783705.1 Chaetodon striatus
GAGAGAGATGTGCCTACGTAGCAATGACAGAGGATGTCCTCTGCTGTGATTCTGGATAATGATGTTTAGATCACTGTGTCCTCGAGGTTTTTACTGTACGTTATGTGCACTGAAAAGCTGTCTCATAAGTTGTGTATATAGAAGAAAAAATAGCAACTGCTGTTATTTGAATTTTTGTCATGATTAGTTTTTGTGAATTCTTTGCCGTCACTAACTAAAGGATGTTTTTTAGCTGTTTAGATTTTGCATATGTGCTGTACTTTTGATGTAAATGCTCCTTGGTGGTGATCATATACCTAATTGCTGTCAGTCTTTTGGACGGTGAAGGGAAACTGCTGTGTTCATTACAATCTGGTTCTGTTCCAGTGTGTCGTATGTCATCAATATTACCATTAATGGTTACTCTAGCTTAGTTGGAATAGCACCCAGTGAATGATGGGTACTGCAAAAATAATAAACCTCCTTCCTACATTATGTTTTTTTCTCCCCACCAGTTATAAAAATAACATATTCACATTCCCTTAGTTTCTAGAACAGTCCTACAGGAGCAGTAATAGACTGTTATTACTTATATGGCACACCAATGACGTGCCTTAATCCTTTGCTGAATAACACCCCACATCATATTTTATTCATAATAAGTGATGCAGAGAGGGCTGCAATTACTGCGTGGCCGTTCCCACTTACAGCTCGGATCACTGAACCATGCATGTCTCACTCTATCTACTACCTGCGCATGACATATACCAGTGTTGTGGGCATCTCCCTGAAACAGCATGTGGGAGGGAGTCATTATCAACCCTGACCCAAATGAACTTGAACTTGCAGACAGCAGTTGTATTTTACATTTTGCCAGCACTCATGTACATATATTTTTATTTTATTACACAATATGTGGGCACTTTGTCAGATTCATTAATATAAAGTTATTGTTGTTTTCAGTCTGTTATAGATGAGGTCATAGATGGAAACAGCAGTGTAGAAAACAAGACAATCAAATCGCGTGATGTTAATCAGATGGAGTTTGCTCAGTTGTCATAGCATTTTAATAAAAATCTGTTTTTTAGCACTTTAAAGAGGCTAATTCATGTTGTTGTTTTTTTTTTTTTATAGAGACAAGGTATCAAATAACGGTGTATAATGTGGAGGCGTCGCTCATAGTGATGAATCTACAGGGAATTATCACCTGAATCCGCAGCTCCTGTCGGCTTTACAGAGCTTTATAGAGAATTTCAGCTCGTTGTTTAGCTTTGCTGTTTTGGTTCACTGTCGCCGCTCTTATATCTCGTTCTCAGCTGCAGCAGGCAGCTGTTTTCAGTGTAAATGCTCTTAAAAACCCACTGCACACTACCTGCTCAGCACCAAACACAGTGGAGCATTTAGGAGCTAAACACCCAGATATTTCCCTCAGGAGGAGGAACAGGGGCGCAAATATGAGCAGTGCAGGAAGTGTGGTTGTACTGGGTCTTGTTGGGTTGGGTGGGGGCTGTAGAGAGAGGCTGAGCATTGTGGAGAAAATCAAACAAAATGCCTCTATATTGATATCCTGATGATATTGTAGGGTTGACTGTTTATACATTCACAAAATACTTACACAATCAGATTAGGATTTTTTTATTAATAATTATCAGTGATGTGGATATAATAACTAGGTGGGTAAAGGCAAATAATAGAACAGCTGGAACAGTCTGGTAAATTCAGAAAATGACATCAGTTTTCTGTTATGCCGCCTTTAAAACCGGGAAAAGACACTTGTGATATTAGGATTTTCAAAATCTAAGATGATATCTAGTCTCATATCACAATATCAATATATGATACTAATATATGGCCCAGCCGTACCGCCAACATGTTACGCAGAGAACAAACCCTTGTGAGTGATTCAGATTGCTTTTTAGAAATCCATCTCTGTCATCATTTTGGTTTTTTAAATTTCTTTTATAAAATGGCAAGTAGAATCTATAACAAATTTATGGTATATGCTTATTCTACATAAACTATACAAAACTGTAAACAGACTTTAAAAATGTTTCAGTCAAATGAATAACTTATGTTGTTTTGTATTTTTGTCACATACACATATGCAGTGATGATTGCTGAGTATGTATGTTGATGTTATACAACGTAAAGTGTCTTTTTGATCGCATGACAATATGATATCAAGTAGCTAGTTTGGCGCAAAATCCGTCAGGACTGCTGAGCTGAGCCGAGCGAGCAGTCATGCCTTTTAAATATAAAAGCAAGCAAGAAAAGAAAAGGTACATACTCCTACTGGTGTGTGTGAGAGTGTGTATGTGTACTCGTACATGCTACACAGTGAGGACCAGAAAACATGTTATAGAAACAAAGTGAAGACATGTTTGCAAAGTGAGGACATTGTGGCTGGTCCCCACTTTTTCAAAGCCTGTTTGAGGGTTAAGACTTGGTTTTAGGGTTCAGGTTAGAATTAAGGTTAGGGTTAGGCATTCAGTTGTGATGGTTAAAGGATGAGTTCGGTGTTTTTTGAACCATAGCCCTGTTGTTCAAGGTCACTGCATGCTGCCCATAGAAACAATAATGAGGAAATTTGGCACAACACAGACTGAGTTTTGGACAGGCAGCTAAAGCTAACCTAATGGGGCATAGAGCCTTAAGTTTCAGTTTCAGTTTCTATGCCCCATTAGGTTGGCTTCAGTTGCCAGTCCATAACTCAGTTTATGTTGTGCCAAATTTTATATTTCTTTTTCCTATGTACAGTCCACAGAGCCCTCGAACAATAGGGCCATGGGTCAAATAACACCGAACTCGTTCTTTAAGGTTAGGGTAAGAGGCTAGAGAATGCACCACCGAGTAGGTGGAGACCAAAAGCAGAGCACAAAGAGAGTCAATATTGGACATAAAGTCATCAGGTGGACACAAACATGATTCAGTGAATGAACTTAAAAATGAACTTAATTAACAACTTGGGTCCGCTGCCCCCAAGATGCCAAAAAGATCAAATATTGGAGGTTTTAAAGTATTACCTGTACTAATTTTTGTGATGTCTGTTGGTCTGTTGGACGAGGACTCTGAAGACTAGAGGGGATAGCACACATTAGAAACTTCAGCTACCTACAGTAATAGCTGTAAATTGATAAATTCTCTTGCTGCACTTTATGGACTTTGACTTTTCCTCTGTGTACTCGAGAGAAAGCACAGGACCTCAAGAGACACAGTAAAGCAGCAGGGTAATGGACGCCCTCCAGACACAGATGAACTCCAAGGAGGAAAGTTGAGCAGATTTACAGTTCTAGTCGTATCTTTAGATGTAGGAGGCAAAGTACTCATCCCAATGATGGGATGTTTATTATGTGTGGAGGTGTGTGTGCCCTTGCAGGCCTTGGACTTCCAGGGCGCGGAGATTGCTTTTCATGTGTCATTAATTCAAGTCGTCATTGCTGGCAGGCCTGAGCAGTAATCCAGTTGGTTTGATAATTAAGTGTTACCTCTACAGAGAGTGCAACAGCATATGTCAAGCACTTGTTCACCGTCATGACATAGAAAATGAAAACGGTCAAGGAAGTCATTAAATATGATTCAGATTAGACTATAGAGAAGGAAATGTGGGGTGATTTTTTTTTCCACTCAAACTTCTAACAGTTTCTCTGCAGAAAGACTTTGTTAACACGAGAACATTTTCAAGTACACATATCAGCCAGTATTCTTCTCAGAATAATAAAGCCGACCGACCATTTTCAGTTCATTAAATTTTACTCATTGTCATTTTTAACATCCAATTAAAAATATCGTTAGCCTGCTGTAAATTTACATTTACTGATGCTGGCTGTCATTGTGCAATACTGATATAATATTTCTGCTTGAGAGGGCGGTGAGGCTTAACTCAGCTATCTCAGATTGTTGGTTAGGGCTCAGTGCTGGATAAGATGAATGATACTGTGTGGGGCATTTACAAGCTAAATTAAGGGTTTGGCACCATTCACATTTGAACCGTTGTCGGTGCCTAGAATCTGGTACCAGTACGCAAATGTACCTTTTTTTGGTACTTTACTTGTGCTGTAATAAAAGAAAATATCATTCAGTTGTAAAAACTAAGTCCAGACTTCCTGCATCTGGCTAAAAGTGAAGGGAATGTCTGTGGGATTACAAATAGAGCAGAGTGTGCTGGTTTTGTTCAGAGACGCCACGTTCTACTCCACCTAGGTTGCAAAAAGTAGGTAAATATATTGATTCAGTGTCTTTTTTGGGGCATCAACTTTGCTTCAACACTTGTATTGTTGAAAAAAAATAAATGCTTCAGGTTGCGATTATTCCTGTGAGATGCAGCTGAGGTGCGAGCTTGCAAGTGCGAGAGAAAAATGCGTTTGATAGCCTGCTAGACACAGAGAAGGTTTCTAACTGGAGTTGCTGTGCCGCATTCTGGCTGGGACCTGGTTTTGCTCCATTCCCCACAGTCTTAAAGCATGGTCACACGAGCAAGATTAGCATTGGCACATATTCACGTCCCGTTTACCTCCATTCACTGTGAGCAAAGGGGCGAATAAAACATTTGCTTCCGATGGCAAGCCACATCTTCACATCGGGCAGAGTTTAACTTTGGTGACCACCGAAGGTGCAGCCTCAACCAGTTGCACAGAAGTATATAAGACACTGACTGTTGCCTTGTTCAACCAGCTGATACTGTATGATACCGGCCATGAAAAATACAAACTGCCCCTCAGGAGAGATGTTGCCTGACTGGCAGTGAATCGAGAGAAAGGAATAGAAAGTAAGAAAATGGAAAATGTACCAGTAACATCATAATTCACTGTATTTATTAGCAAGCAAGCTAGCTTTTGCTCATGTGTCACCATGCCATAGAGTGGCTGCAAAGAGCTCTGGCGACCACGTCACAGCCAAAACGCGGCACACTCTCTCACCCAAATGTGCTCGTAGATACCAAAATTTGGCACAGATTGATTTAATGTGAATCAGTACTCAGTAGTACCAACATAATTCCGTCAGTACCTTTAAAATGACCTTTTAAAGGTGCCGAAATTTCCCTCAGGAGTTGGTGGTGACCAAAAACAGAGTTGAAAGAGAGGGAATATTGGTCATAACACTCATCAAATGGCCAGAAACACAAATAATTTCCTTGTATTACAGTTTGCTATCACATTCTTATCCTCATAATGGATGGATTAAGTGTTGTGTTTATAGCTTGATGCAATTCCCTTAGGTGGCCAAAAATGAATTGTTTCAACAACAGAAACTTGACTGTAGAAAATGAAAGTATAGTATAGTTTAAATCTTAAAGATTAAAGAATGTTTTTCTTTGCATACTCTGCTGTGCAAGACATTATATTGAGATTATGTGACAAACTTCAGGACATGTTAAAATAATCTTTGCCATCTACTACAAGCTCTGGAGTCTTCTCTGTAATTCTTGTTTGATCACACAATGCTTATCTCAGTAAAGATGTGCACTACTTTGTGTGAGTGTGTACCCAGTTTTCAAAAGTTTTTAATCACTTTTAGGAAGATTATAATTTTTTTTTTTTGCCATGTGATGTCTCCTCTATTGGAGAGGGGATTAGTGTCCCAGTTCTATGCGGAAATCTGCCGCTTGATACATGATGCACCAAACAGGGAGGCCTGAGTTGTCTTCACACATTATTGTTCAGTGCACATCAATTGAATAAGCGAGCCCTTATAGACCCCTGCGATATTAGCATTTGGGGGAAATGAAAAGCTTTGCATGTGTTTGAGTTGCTATGGATATTTGTCATTGTCCATTTGGCTTGGAACTGTTGGGGATGTAGTATAGATGGAGCGTACCGTCTTCCTCTAAAAGCCACTCTAGGTAATGAAAGCCATGCAGCTTGCCAGAGCAGCTTCTCTGACGCTGCTGTCAAATACTTGCTGGTCCGGCAAATATGAATCTCCAATTGTCTGATTCAGCTCTTATAGTGTGATTAAAGGGTGGCATTTGGTTGAGTGGCTGGCAAGGACCCCCGTGTCACAGATTTCTGGAAGCCAGTTTGTAAGACTTGGTAGATCCTCCAGTGGTAAGAAACGTTGAATCACTGCAATGTGGCACATTTGTTTGCTTTATTTTTTTATGGCATAATTTCCTCATCGGAAGCAACGACACTGTTAATATTCAGCTGTTAAACAGTTTTGGTTTGAGTCAGATCTGTTGTTTTCTTAATTTGATCCATGCCGTTTCATATGATGAATGCCTTCTTCTAACTCAGAGCCGCGTGCCTTCATGAACTATCAGATCCCAGACGTGCTGTCGTGGGGCTGAACTCCTACTTTCCAGTCGGCTTTTGATCAGCGTGAAATCACACCCTAGACTGAAGTAGAAAAGAAGAGGAGCAAAGCACCTCACACTGATTTAGTTAAATGTAGTCATCAGTGTGATGAGAATGAGTCAGCTGGTGCAGCGATTCAGAGATTCTGTGTTTAATGTCCCCACGAGGCCTGTTTGGTGGCTGAGCCGCTCAAATGCTCCTATTATCAGAGGGGCAATTAACTTTGGCTCTGTTTTCTCGCTAATCGAGAAAAAGAACATTCTAGTTCTCTACTATAAACAGTCCATAAAAAAAGTAATTGTGCAAAACTTGAAGATTTTTAACATAAATTCTTTAGTGTTTGCTGATCAAGAGCTGCATGATCAGCAAGTTCATGAATATTGCTTTGAAGACTGGTTGTTGGCTTTATACCGCTGCTACAGCTTTTTGTGCTGTGTTGCAAAAATATTTGGCTGGCTCTTTTCACCAGTTTAGCTTTAAGTGTCACCAATTTTTAAATGCAAGACCCAATAAGAAGTGTGCTTTATATTATGACTAAAGCTTACTTTGTGTTTTTGGTGGAATCACTGCAAGGGAAAAATGTTCAGCAATCATATAAACAAGGCAGACCTGGTTAGCTTTCACATTAATTCATGAGGGAACTTCCTCGCCTGTGTGTGTGCGCGCATGTGTTTTGTTCATACTCGCGTCTTTACTTGACAGATTGACATATCAAACAGAGACGTGGAAAATGCCAGCAGAGGTGCCCGGCTGTGTTATTTCTCAATTGATACCTGTAAGGCCTGACGAGAGGACCGTGCCAGGAATAACCGCCTCTGGAGTTGATTTATTATAACAACCTGGAGAAAGGTCATCTGTCCTTATCTGGGGCGAGCTGGTGACAGGTAAGTTATACTGTGGGGAGGCTAGCTGAGGCTGTCTGCCTCACACACAGCTCCCCTATTTGGATTCAGAGGTTGACTGAGCACCTGGCACACTTAAAGTGTAAGCACAGGTAGAGTCACCTTCACACGGACTAATCTCCGCTTGCAAGAGTGTGCAACCCCGGTGTCTTTTTGTGGGATGAAGCTCTCTGTGTTTTGATGTTGTTCTGGGCTCTGCTGCCTGGCGATGTGGGGAAATATGTCAAACTTAAAGCCGTCAGAATGGTTTCACTGCAGGGAGAAGGTGCACTGAGGTAAAGATATGCCAGAGTCACTCATGGCTTATATGCATTTAATGAAATCCATAGCTCAATCAATAAAATTCTTTAACTGCTGGTGTCCTCTGCATCTTCCCCGTGCTGCGGCGTCAGTCAGACTTGCTGTGAGAGAGATTTGAATAATCTCGCTGAACAGATTGCAGTCCAGATTGCCTCTTAAATTCCTGCATTTATAAATAGGTGCTTGGTCCTGTTTTATTTTGCAAAATCATTATAGATATTTGATCAGTAGTGCACATGATTAAGCACATGGCAATTTTCATTAATGTTCAGTATATAATTTAATATAAAACAATTGTATGAAACAATATTCCATATTAATTATATCCATAATGAGATATTACATTCCAAAAAACCAAACATGCTCCAAGAGTATCTTTCTTAAAAGACTTTCTTCAACATGAAGACATTTTTTTATGTTTGCAAAACCTTTGGCTGGAGTTTTAAATTACTTACAGAACACATTGGAAAGCAGCAGCAGAATAAAGTAGAGTGTCGAACAGAAGAAAATTGCTGGGCATCAGTCATAGACTGTCCTGAGCTGTAATACTGATAGAGAGTTCAAATTCATTGCAAGAATTCATTGCACACTGTTATTGAGCAGAGGGTTTGGTCCAGGTTCTCCCTAATGTATTAAATGCAATTTAGAAATTGGCGCGCATGCTTACATGTTTTGGAAATGTGCAAAAGTACAGGAATTTAGGCAGAGGTGACAGATGAAGTTGTTGCCCTGACAGATTTGGAGCTATCACCTGTTCAGCAGCCAAAGTAGACAATGCAACAAACAACCACAGCACTAAAGTTTTTGGAATACTCCTACATATAGCAAGACAGACTATTATCAAATTTTGGACGTCTAAGGAAATCTTAGGACAACTGATACAAGGAGGAATTGAGAATACTCCCTCTGAAACAGCTGACAGACACCCTTCATGACAATGTGGAGGGATTTATTAAAATATGGCAACTACTCTTGGACACGGTGTACCCCTCTGGACCGGACTTTGTTCGACCCAATAAACAACACTGGAACTGAATGCAACATATCCCAGTAATTTCACAGTAATTATTTTGCCTGGTGGTGTCCCTGTGTCTTTATGCATTATGTTTTTGGGTCGTCCGTCTGGACCTACATGCGTGCGTCCCATTCTTGTGAATGCAATATGTGAAGAATGCCTTGTGGGATATTCTTCACATTTGGCACAAACGTCCACTTGGGCTCAACAGCTAATTGATTAGATTTTGGCCAAAGGTCACTGTTATGATAGCTTTATTGATACTGTAATGAATGTCTTGTAGGTGTGGTTTAGGCAGGTGGTAGGAGGCAGGGTCAGCACTGATGTCACCCTTGGGGGTTGGTGGTAATGACTCATTAGCCGCAATTAGCTGCACCTGGAGGGAGAAGCTGGAGCTGGCAGGCCACGAGGGAGAAGCCGGAGGCAAGGCATTCTGAAGACAAAAGAGACCGAGAAAGTGTTCGACACCACAAATTATCCATGTAAATATACATTCACTCTGAACAGCCACGAAGGAGAGTGAGCTGGCTGGCCAACTAGTCCGACAGGCGGCACCTAAAGGATATCCAGCGGAGTCCTCTGGCCCGAGCAAGCTGGTTGCGAGGAGCAAGAGCGGTGGCCTGGCAGTGAGTCAACCACAGACACCCAGATAGGAGAGGTCATACTCACCCAAGGAAGTCCAGGCACATTTCTCACCTCTAATGCAACATGTAGGGAGAGGCATTAAGTAACAGGCTTGCTAGCCTTAGTTGATGACGTTATACGAGCCAGATTTAGCATAGCAGTGTAACAGTCACTGTGACCTTGCATCCATATCATTCTCTTGAAGGCGATATCTCAAGAAGGCCTTGAGGGTTTTCCTTGGTTTTATATTATTTGCATATATTCGAAATATACTTATCAAACCAATCAAGGGTCTTTCCTCAAATTTGGCACAAACGTCCACTTGGACTCAACAAGGAACTGATTAGATTAGATTGGTGATCAAAGGTCACTGTGACCTCTTTTTTTGGCCATAACTCAGAAATGTATACAAAAATTTCACACAAATATTTAAGGAGATAAAATGATGAAGTGGTGACATTTTAGACCCAAAAGGTCAAAGGTCAACTTCACCATGACATCATAATGTTATGCAAAACACTTTTCTGACTATTACTCAATACCGTGACATTTGGTCAGATACTGAATTAGTGACACTGATCTTGGGTGTCCACCCTCAAAACTTTCAAACCTTCAAAACTGCTGATTGTATTATTATTATTTTCGCACTTAATGCCTCAGCACAGTGATGATATATTTTTTATTTTAATATTTTAGTTTATATATCTTAAGTACTAGTGTTAAACACGGTAGCATAATGCACATTTTATTTGAACCTTATTTTTTATTGCTTTATATTTACAGACTTTATTTCATACTCTAATTTGCACTTCTCATATTTCCCTATTATTCATATTGAAGCAACTGAAACGAATCATAATTTCCCCTCAGGGATCAATAAAGTATTTATGATTCGGATTTTGATTCTGATTCTGTATCGATCTTCCGTGCTGCCCAGTTGAAGATGTTTGTGAAGCATCCTTGTTTTAGAATATGTAGCTTCTATTCTGAAACATCCATACTGGAAGCACTGTAAACTGCTGTCATGGCTACATATGAGTCTGGACAGACATGGATGTAAACTGTAACTGCAAACTGACTGGTTTATGGACGCATACAACTGCGAGGTGGTAATTCTAGTTTTTATTTATTTTTGACTTTTGTATTGTGTTTGTTAAATCATGACTCATACAGTTTTTGTTGTTTGTTTTGTTAAGGTAGTTCACAAACTATAAAAAAGGTGTTCTGTATATGTTCAGAACTGGAAGTAGATGTAATTGTGGCCAGGACCTCAATAACACTCAATAAAGATAAATTCAGAATAAAATAAACACCTCTTTAGAGTTTTTTTTTTTTTCATTTAACCTTTATTTAACCAGAAAAACCTCTTGAGATTGAAAAACTCCTTTTCAAGAGTGTCTTGGCCAAGACAGGCAGCAACGTACAGAATACAGAATGAAAATGTACAGCTCTAAAACGAGCAATATAAAACACAAAATAAGATTTCTACAGGGAAAAGCCAAAAGTATGTTAATATACACTAAATGATGAATGCAAAATTTAGGCATTCTGATCTTAACACAATTTTGCCTGATTGAACTGTTGTGTTATATATCTTAACATGCTCTATATTTTTGTAGTAATAAGGCAGAGAGCATCAGATATGATGTGTTGTGTTGTATGTTATGCTGACTGAACAATAGTTTATTTCCCTCTGGAACAGGATTTCCCTCTTTAGATCAATTTCTGTTCACAGCCACCTACGATATTGCAGTATAAATTGGGTCCCTGGCTACAGTATAATAAGTATGGATTGAAAATCTGTCCTAACAACAGCACGGCACTAGAGAGTAGAGTAACATCTTGTGGCATCACAGAGTGCTGGTGTGGAACAAATAGCATTATGTCCCAGCACGTGTTGTGATACAGCACATCAACCTCATCATAGGAATCCAGTGTCTCTCTCTGTGCGAGCCTCTCCTCTCGAGGTTTCAGACAAATGGCTACAAAACAGAGCTTTAAATCCCTCCCGCAAATCCAGGGATCACTTAACTTCTCATCAGTCCTCATTCTGCTGTGGATACTGGACTTTGCTTCATTCATCATTCTGCGTAAGCCTCCCCTCTCATGTTGGGAGTCGGAGCTGCGAATTTGTTTACTTTCTCTTCGAGGGTGGTGAGAGGAAATTGTCCTAACACTGGAGGCATATTCTTCACTTGTAATGCCGGGCATGTCTGTGAATCATAACAAGTTACTGAGGGAGGAACAATATTAAAGTGTCTCTGAGTGCTTCCTTTTGAAGAGTATGTATGAATTATCAGCAAATGGCTTTTCCCTCTCACTGTCATCAAGGAGCAGATTATGCCTTTGTTAAATATTTCGAGACGGAGAATAAACCAATGCATATTAATGCCATATGACATAAATTAGCATTGATTCCAAGTTTTTACACACACCTATAAAAAGCCAGTGTGCTGCAGAAGTCAATTTGGGCGTGTTGGGAGCTTTTAGCAACAATGTGCAGAGAAGTTGCAGGGTCGTTTCAGGCCTGGGAATGCAATGCAGGGTGCCAACATGACTAATGGGCCTAACCTGGATCCTCTATCGACTTGCACAGAAATACTCAGGGATTGATTTGACTGCTTATGCTACTGCCATAATCTCCCCTCCAATGATATGGTTTCACGGCTATTTGTAAAACTGCTGCCGCAGCCTTTTTCTTAATGTCGGTCGTAATATCAAATCTGATCATGTAGGCTGCTCAGTGTGGAGCCATGTGGCGAGTTACGCTTTTAAATTCAACCTGCCTTGTCACTCCAGCATTAGAAGAGATGGAGACGGATGAATTCTGTCTGCGGGCTTCTTGGAAGTGTTTGCAACTAAGGTTTATAGGTGTAGATATTTTAATTGTTTTATTAGTGAGGATGCAGCAGTATTTTTCAAGGTCTTATTGTATCTATTTGACCACACATTTAAATGGAAAGCAACATTACCACAAATTCAATCTCAAGACTGGCAAACACATTGAGGTCAAACAGATATGCAATTTCCCAAGTTGTCTTATAGCAATTTCTGATAACATTTTTTTTTAATTTTCTCGTAAATATCAGTGGTCAGGTCGCTTCAATTTTTAATGGAACTTTCTCACAGTACTAAATGAAATAAAAAAGACTATCAACATTATAGGAATAGGCAAATTATATGCTTCAATATGGCAGCAGGCACCACAATAACATTTACCTGAACAATTAAAATTTGTGATTACTTTTTTTTTTAAAATTGCGTACCTGCTCAACAACAGTAGGCATGAGCCGATACTACTTCATCTATTTGTATTCACTGTGTTTAAAAGTGAGGCCTACAGCCATCTCCGCTCTCCTAAAGTGCAAAAGGAGAGAGCTGAGCTCTAAGCAGCTGTTCCAGCCCAAGACTGTGGCCTTTCCATGTAGATGATTGATTCAGGTGCGGTGAGGAGGGAGAGGAGGGATCAGGCTTTGGGCTGTGTCCGTTAATCACACTGTATTACCACACAGGAGGCATTTATCACCAAACACCAAAGGCTTCAGTCCACGGGGAACACTGAAACCAATCTCATCGCTTACATGCAATCCATCCAGGTCCACGAAAAGCAGCCTTGTTGAGCGCTACCACATCCATTTTCTCTGTAAGAGGGGGATGTTCCAGAGAAAAAGTAAGAGGCAGAGAACAGGGAGGAAAGGGAGGGGTCTAAAGATACTTTGGGTTAAGTCCTTGGGAAGCCCTTTGTGGTGTTTTCTTTACCTTAGGAAAAGGAGGAGGGACTACCATGATGTCAGTGATTGGTTCACTGTTTTGAAGTCTTGTGTATGGCATACTGTCCATCGCAATCTTGGTTTTTGGAGTCAGAGGCGACCGCATTTGGACAAGAGGGTGGAGCTGTGAGAGGCTGTACACATGCCCCGTCTCTAACCCCCTGGAAGACATGCGGTCAGGCACTTGGGCTACTCCTGTGCTTTCTTTTGTCATCTTTCAAGAGCACGGCTGTACATTGTGTCTCAGGTTGCTTAGCAACCTTTACAAGCACCATACAGTATTATAGCCTATTTACCTGAAATGCTAAGTGCAGAACTGATCTTCTTCCAGGTGCTGTTTTTAAGTGTGTAGGCCTATCATCTGTGGGGCAGATGTAAAGCTCTGGGTAGCCCTCCACTAACATGATCAACTTTTCCGTATTTACCACAGACCGATATTTACAGAAGAAGGGAAAGATAGCTGTCGACCGTGATTGGTTGTTCCTCGTCACATGACGTGGCACATTCCAAGAGCTTTACTTGGTTAAACAGCCATTGCGCCTTGAAAAGTAGGTGCTGGGAAACGCATGCGCGCCACGGCGGTATAACTCCGGCGTTTGAGCATGCCTGCCATGCCTCTACATTGAAAACAATCAATTTGAGGGTGCAAAAAACGCCATATGTATGCGGCCCTCAAGGAGTGGAGTGGTCACTGTGAGCCCAAGGGCACAGGCCAGGGATTGTTAGCATAGCTACCGCTAGCCTGGTTAGCAATGTGCATTTATAACTCACGTTAACTGTGATATTAATTGGGGTGCTAATTTTTATTAGCAAAAAAACAGGCCTAAAACAAAATTTATTTGCTGGAAAAATGAACAGCTGACTCCTTAGAGAGTTTTTTGGTGCACCCAAATTCTGAACAAGACATTCTTATGCTACCAAAAGGTTACAATGAACTTCCAAAAACTGTGAAAGGGTCAAAGTTCTGAGACAAAAACAAAGACAACACCAAAAAACAAGTTTATGGCTATTTAAATGTACACAGTGCCAAGAATACGCATTGCTACACCTGTATCCTGATTGACAGATTGCCATGGTAGCCACTTGTCAATCACAAGGTAGCCACACCCTAAAACATACCCTGCTTTATCGTCTATTAAATCTAACTGGGACCATAGTTTACAAAATGAACATCATGCTTATTGAAGAAGACTTGAAACTAGCAACCGAGCCCATAAACTTATCAGGAAAATATTTACTGAGGTCATAAATCAAGTGAGAAGTGCTACAAGTGGAGTTGCCCCCTGCTGGCCATTAGAAAGAGTGCCTGTTTAAAGCACTTCTGCATTAGCTTCACTTATCAGACAGTAGAAATCTAGTGTTCACTTTACAAAGTAACCTACCAGGAGTGTGTGCTTGTGCCTTATTTGACTGGCCAGTGCGATGTTGTTGGATCATGTTGCGTTAAGTTGTGGAAAAAGTTGAGCTTCAACTTTTGCTGGACATCCCTGCGTTTTTTGCCAGAGCCTTCGGCCCTACTGTGTTGACTCCATTAGGGGTACCAATGCAGTAGTCCCATCAAAATGATTAGGTGGGCGAGCTTTTTCCACACAGTGCTGTCGTCTGTTTGAACACAGCCTTAGGCTCCAATAGAGCCCATGGACCCATGGGTGTCATAGCCAGAGCCATGCACCTTTTTTGGAGGGCCGCGACTTATCCTATTGGTCGCCAGTCACAATTATTTTCTTTTGGCAAATGATTTATAAGCTCAACAAAATTTCACTAGGGTTGCTGCTCTGGTTTGTCTGCATGTATAGGAATCACTTCATAACAGGTCAGACTGAATTGCAGGTGTTTTTGCATATAGAAAGCTGAATTACTTTCTTCCTCAGAAACCGTCAGCCAGCTCTATTTGTCAACTATCATAGCTTACACCTACACCTCACTTTCTGTCCCCACCTAACAGCGCATCCGGCATTGTTGCTGGATAAAAGTGAGGATGATGGAGTGAAAAAATGATGTGAAGGGCTAAGTGAGCTCTTTCCTGTGTGGGTTAAATTACAAGTGAGTTTGTAATTTTGGCCATAACAGTCATAAATCACAGTTGAACTACATGGCACACAACACAGGACTGACTAAATGCATCTCTACTGCAGCTATCCAGCACCTATTTACCTGAATTTATCTTATATACACTATTTATTGTTGTTTCTCTTTGGCTACAGTATCTACTTGGGTTATTGACAGTTAATGATATGAACGAGAACATATTTGTTGACCCATCTCTCTGGCAGGGTAAAGGATTCTTTAGTTACACATCGTTTTAAGACATATTCCATGCAAACAAGATGGGTGAAAAATGTGAATGATCGTGTTGGACTCACTAAATAATTCAGTTCGTTTAAATCGTATATCATGGGGGATGGCAGTAAGGGTTAAGGTGCTTGCTCTCTAAAGCTAAGTTTATATTCGTTGTAGTGTCCCCGGTGCAAGGGAGCATGAGCCCAAAAGGACATACCATAAAACTTCATGTAAAAGCCTAGACCCAATGAAACGCCCAGTCATTTTTACTAGCCCGGTGTGGCTACACATTTTGACAAATAAAGGCCTGTCTCAATTGGAGGCCTGGTCTGGGTGCCAAGCAGTTCATTATTTTAATAGAAGTTGTTGGCTACCTCAAATTATGTGTCCATTCCTTTATTACCCTGTAAGTTATTCATTTTCCTCTCGTCCATAAGGGTCCTCAGATCAAAAGACAGAGTTTTTCATAAAAATAATCCAAGTTGTGAGTATTGTTTTAACAGGAGTGGTGTTGTGTCAGTATGCCAGGTGCCATAATCCTCAAGTGCCATAATGCACTCTCTCTAAGGCACTGTCTGTCAAATCAAAT
>JAPZEB010000005.1:13514220-13524976 GCA_029783705.1 Chaetodon striatus
CCCTTCATGCAGCTGCGGCGCCAAATGAATGACAGGGAGGGAGCGGTGACATCCAGATAGGTAACTCCAGTAAAGAGAGGCAAAGGAGAAAATGTGTCTTTTGATTTTGTCTCGTATCGCGAATTTTTGTAACAAATTCGACAATAAAATGGAATCTGTGTACAAGGTTCCTGTGTGTAGGGCTATTTTGCAGATGACAGATTGAAAAAACGCATCAGAAAAAAAACCAAGTCAGCGTGCAAAAGTCTGGTTTTATTCAGACTAACACAATAAATAAGATTTTCTCTAAAGTCATGTGATTTCAGGGGTATTTCTAGTTAAACAAAAGGATCTTATTCTTGAACAAAAGGTCCACCTCTGTAGGGATCCTCTCCATGATGTTGCCAGACCCTTATAATGATAATAATCTGAGCCTGTCAGTTGCAAAAATACACTTTTCGTGGACGTAAAGTGACGGTGCCCAATTGCCCCAACTGGTTACATTACAGCGTGATTCACAGCTGCTGGTTGCAGCGCTCTCACTCAATGCTGAACCAAAATCAAAAAAATTGTTCCCATGAGTCACTCAGACACAAAACATAAGAAAATAAGGTCCAGGTTGAAAAATACAGAAGTTACCCTTTAAGGTATACAGTACATCGTATATTTTTAGCCCCCATGTGCTGCATTCACAGATTTATTCCTTAATTATGTTGACTGTGATTACCATCTGTTAACCAGTTAAAGAAGAATGTAGAGAATCCTCTTCTTTTGTAGACAGAACCAAATGCAAGACTGCTTTGCTGACATTTTTTTCATCTTGCAAAAGGTCAAGAAAGAATTACACAGAATATATGTTCAGTCTCAGAAATAGCCAGCTCTACACAATTACAGAGTGCATATTTATCTGAATATTTTCATTTCTTTGGATATGGAGAAATAACAAGGTAAGCAGCTGGCTGGTGCTTTTATAAGGCCTAATTAAAGATAAGCACATCCAGTGCTTTTCTTAGGAACTGGCTTCATATTTTTTATTTCAGTTTATTTCAGCTCAAGTAAGCAACAGACATGTATGTTTCTTATGTGCCAGAGAGCGAGATTGCATCTGCAGATACAATAATATAAGATATTCTCTGTATATGTTAGCAAAGCAACTTTGAATGATTATAATAGGGTATGTTTTTGATAAGTGTCTCCCTGAAAAGCAGCATGAACTGTAATAAAATGATTATGTTATTGTTATTAGATCACGGCTTTGGTGTTAACAAGTGCAACAATACCGCCATAAAATACATTTATTTCCTCTCACCAGTGTAACAAAGAGCCACAGCACTTTTGTGGAGTGAACTTGGTGTTCCTGAAGGCACACTTCACATTACCGGTGTGTATCTACTGACATACAGAAACTTCTGCTTCCCCTCAGGTTGTACAGTATGGATGGCTGGCTCAGCATTTCAGCCCGTGACTATAGCAAGTCATTTCCACCCAGATGGTATGACTGTATTATTTTCGATGTTTAACTGTAGGAAGAGTGTAATGACTTGAGGAAAAAATGCTGCGTTGCTCGAAGACAGTTGCTCTACTTTTTGTGCTCTTGGAGTCAGCACAAAATCACGGTGATGGATCTTGATACAGTGGTACTTAAGACACGTAGAATGAACGTCATTGTCAACAGTGATGACATGCAACATGAGAAATGGTTCAATAAAATAACAAAACAAAAGAAAACAGGTAAAAAAATATTACTAAATCAGATAATCATGACATCATCATAGGATCACAATACATTAGCACAAATGCTGCCCCTCACAGGGACAAACTGTATCCTTGGTATGAAACTTAATTATGTTTACACCAACAAAACTTCACTTGCTTTGCTTTTGTTCCTGCTAAAGTTCCCATTCACATTTATGTGGTCCTTCAGAACAAGGCTGAGCTGGACTGTTGGAACCAGAGTAAAGCACTCTGAATATTGAAGTGTATTGATCCTCATTTTAACATGCAGGTCATCTATTTACCCACATTGCACGCTCCTCTGTGAGCACAGGATGTGATACAGCTTGCATCACAAAACCAATACCTCACAGTTGGGTTTCTCAAACAGCCCCCATGTTGAGCCTCTGGGTTTGTCTATGGGTGGAAATATATTTTAGAGAAGACTGACATCTGCAGACCATATGATAGAAATGCTGCTTATCTTGTGTCCCCTGGTTGTTTTACAGGCTGGTTATTCTAATAAATGCACAAAAACCACATTGTGTTCCTTATGACATTTTTACAACAATAATGAATAGAAGGAGTGAAAGAAATGAAGAAATTAGCCTGTTTCCTGTTCAAATAAGTCTGTTTCTGAAACACAAACACCAGTTCTGCTTTGCTTCTATACATATTTTAACCACTAGATGGGAGTGTTGCTCTCAACAATTAGATGTGCTGCTCGTACACTATGTATAATACAAGCAAATGATTTTATTAATATGTTAAAGAGGCAAAGGACAGCAGAAAGCTACTACCAGTGATTGATTTTATTTTGAAAGAGACAAACTTTAAAGCAGTGGTAAAATGTAACTAAGTACATTTACTCAAGTTCTGTACCTAAGTACAAATTTGAGAAACTTTTTTTTTTCTTTCAAAACACTTTATACTTTCACCACACTGCATTTTGGAGGGAAATATTGTACTTTTTAATTTATTACATTCATCTGAAATTTTTTACTAGCTGCTAGTTACTGTACATTCTAAGATTTTTCAAAAAAAACAAAACAAAACATAAAAAGAGTTAATAAAATATGATGTTTTGTTATAAATTAAACTGCCCAACAGTTTTTTCAAGTACAGCTGAAATTATTTGTTGATGAATCAATTAGCCAATTGACATAAAATTAATTGGCAATTATTTTGATACACATTTAAGTCATTTTCTGTTTTTTATTCTATTTTTTTTAATCTTGTTTTATTTCATTTTTATTTTTTTATTTTGTTTTATTTTATTTTATTGTAATAGTTTTGAGTTTTTTGGGTGTGCTGTTATTTATTTATTTATTCATTTATCTTTTTTATTCATTCATTTTTCTTATTTATTTGCTTGATTTTCTGCTTGGGTACATTTACTTTAATAATACTTAAAGTGCATTTTCCTCATTATACTTACTTACTTGTACTTATGTAACCTTATTAATGCAGGACTTGTGCTTGTAGCAGAGTATTTTCATAGTGTGGTATTAGTACTTTTACTTATGTACAGGAACTGAATGCATCCTCCACTACTGCTTTAAAATGGATATGATGGATAAAAGCCAGATTAACATTTGTTTTATTGTAGCAGTGGACATCTTGTATCTTGTCATGACAACAAGTACATATAAAACAAGTATATTTTCCCCTGAAAAAAAAAGTTATAACCGGCAGCAATTTCCTGTAAGTAGATCCTACCATTTCAGGTTCAGCAGGTTGACTGATTGATGTTGAGCAGTTAGCGTTGTAAGTGGGTACTTGTTGACTGATGCACAGTTTAGTACAACTGAAGTTTTATGAAAGTGCATGTGACGTCTGACAACAAAAACTGAGACTCTGACACCCATCAAAGCCCCACAGTGATGTCAAGTAATATTAATGGAGTGTAAATAACGAAATATGTGAACAACAAACGGGGTTGAGATCAAAGAAATGAAAGATTGCTGCATTCTCTTTGTTCTTATATGTGACTCACTTTCACTGTGACATTTTCCTCAAAGGGAGCAATATGGTGACCTTTCACTGTGGCACTTGATGCCACATCTCCAGTTTGTTGCAGTGGTCTGCCAGTGTGACCGGCCAGATAAGTCTCATCTGTTGCCTCGAGAAGCCTGGAGGAATATAAATGGGGGGTAATCAATCAATCATCAATACTAGTCTGTGCGTTTGTGTGTGTGTTTTTCATGAAAACTAATGATGGTTAAATAACTTGATAACATATGGATAAAAGCTGATGTTGATTTTAAGCACATTTTGATAATATGCCAGGTGATGAACACAAAAGTAATAACATTTTTGAATGACTAAATTAGTATGCTAAATGACTTTATTTGTCTTTTTCCCTTGAATAAACCTTGACATGCCAACTCAAAGCATTCAGTACTCAGCACATAGGAAGTGCTGTGTGTAAGCCATTTAGGTGGAGCATGACCGTCACTGCCAAAGGATGAAATTATAGGCCTGCAGATGTTCTGATGTGTTCAGACAAATGGTTCATCCTACCCTACCACTTAAAATCTACAGGAAATAAGGAGGTGCTCTCTATAAATACTTTCCTTGTACCAATTTGCTAGAAAATGAATGTTGAAAAAAACAAAACCAGCTTGTCATACAACTGAGGCACATACTTTGTTAAGCACAAACCAGAGAAGACAGAATGTCTCCATGTAAGTGGCACTGACAGAAAGTTATTTTTATCTTTATTGCAGAAATATGTTGCTGAACATGAAAGCAAAATCTTCCTCCCGTGTCTGTCCTCCTCCCTCTCACCCTCCCTAAAAGATCTTATCTGGGTTAGCATCCATCTTATTTGACCTTGAGCAGACCACAACAGCTGGGCTACTGCTTTGCTTCTCATTCTGATTGCACATGTCAAAGGTTTTTCATTATAACTCTTATAAACGCCTTTTATTATCATGATTTCTTACATAAATAGATTGGACACACAACTCTTTAGGACATGTGGGCTATTTTATAACAAATTAATAGGCAGAATTATTCAATTATTTATTGTTTAATTTAAATTAATAAACATCATTCAATTAGATGTTTATGTTTGTGCGTTAAAGCGTGTTCTCATTAAAGTAATCCAGAAAAACTCACATGGTTTTATTGCTGTTCCCTTGGTAACAAGCAAACCCTTGCCCTTTTAGCCTACTGGCATTCGTGTGGGTCGTACCACTTTGTGGTCGTAGGGGGGGCTGTCAGGGGATATAACCTATAAAATGACCTCCTTTGCCAGAAATGATTACGTTAAAATCAGCTTTATGCATCTACCACTCTGATATAACATGGTGTTTGCTGCTGTTTGGTCTAAACGCGGTTAATTTAATTATCGATATCCTTTATGTTTCTCAGCGCACCCCGGGAAACCCCGTCACCACATCAAACCGAAGATCGTACAGTAAGCTGTCAAAAGCTTGTTGCTTAAATCTGTGCGGTGCTACAGTAAAGTAATGAAGGACCGAGGTCGAAATATCAGGCTGTGATTCTGCGAGCAGAGCGAGAATTAGAGGGGTTGTTGAACACACATCTCGGGGGCACTTGACATGTTGTTTTCGTTAGTTCATTTGGGGCTACCGTGTCGTGTGTCCTAGCTGGTGCGTGATTGCTGTTTCCTCTGGGAAGCGGTTCATCCGTGATGATGAGGTAAGCAGGTGCACTCCTCGGCTAACAGTGTGGCTAACGTAAGCTAATAACCGTTAATGTTAATGTTTTTATCATGTTAGCCTCGTGACAGCGGTGTCCTTAGCTTGCTAGCTAGCTAAAGTAACGTTAGCCGAGGATGAGAAAGCAAATGAGAGACTTGCATGCTAACTACCCTCGAAGTATCAAACTGTAAATAAGACGACAGTGTCACATAGTTGGCTGTCATTGTGGTGGTGTTGCATTTCCTGCTGTTTGTTAATAGAGAGACGTGACTGTAACGTCGGTTATGTACAGTTACACAAGCCAAATTCCTCTATGAAATATGGACAACCAGTCTTAAACAATTAAAATTATTTTTTAACAGTTTTAAACACAATAACAAGATGTCTTTTTTTAACCTGCCTCTAAATAATGGTGCAGTATGCGTACATCTTTTCATCTTTACTACTTCACTGTATGTGGCAGCATGTGGCAGCAACACACAGAAATATTTAGAAACATTTAGCTACTGTTTAAACTGCAAAAAAAAAAGATCACCAATAATAATATTACAGACTAGAAAGCCTTTATTGTCATTGCACAGGAATACAATGAAATTAATTGTGACACTCAAGTGATGCAGTACACCAAAGACCATTTAAACACAAGACATTAAGTGAGGGATAAAAATGCAATAAACAAATAAATAGAAAAGTATTTAAAGTGCTTAGTGGATGGCAAAATGGCAATATTTCGTTTGGCTGCGGTACAGAAACTGTCTCTGAGTCTTGTGGTTTGTGTTTTGGCAGCTCTGTAGTGTCTGCCAGATGGCAACAGTTCAAAGTGTTGGTGACCAGATGAGAGGGGTCTTTAATGATCTTACCATTAATACCATTCACACAACACAAAGAAAGCTGTGCAACAGGAGGTTAACCTCTGCTAGACTTAAGAAAATACTGAAAATGGTTAAATATTAAGGTAAGGTAAGGTAAAACTTTAATGTCCCCGAGGGGCAGTTTGAGATACAGAGAGTAGTCATAATGAAAACAAAACAGACAGCACAAATACACAACACACAGAATCCAGAATCACACACAGTCAGGGATTAATCGTGGACAATTAGTGGTCACCGATGGTTAAGAAAAGGGTTTAGTGCTACATTTGGGGAGGCAAAATCTCCGCCCTGATGGAAGCATCTCAAACTCAACATGGAGGGGATGTTGAGACAATAGACTGAGCTTTAGAGGTGACCCTCTCTTCGTAGATGCTGGAGGTTATTTAAAGTAAACCAGTGGTCTTGGAGCACAACTTGACCACTTTTTCAAACTTGTGCTTGCTTTTAAGGCTTGGATTTCCAAACCAACAGACAATGTTAAAAGAAAGATGAGTCTCAATAAAAGCAGAATATAATAATTTCATGATTGTCCTATTTACTCCTCAGGAAAGTCAGCTTCCTTAAAAAGAACAGACGTTGGTTTGCCTTCTTACAGATGCTGTCAGTGTTCACATCAAAATTCAACTTGTCATCTAAGACAGTGCCCAAATACTTAAACGGCTGCACTGCTGCCAAGACTGGTCACATCAACAAAGTCCCCCAGTACCGGGTCATGATCATATTCTGGTCCATGCAGGAGACTCACAATAACAGAGTTGTCCGCATACTTCAGGACAAATGTTAATGAAGAAAACTAAAAAGTGGTGATGTAGCCAGAGTGGCAGAGTTTTAAATGAACCTCTTGGCTAAACAGTTCAATATGAAGTCGTATTTTTACTGCAATATCATTCTCTGTTTTACACAACAACTCTTGTGTTCAATGTGGAGTTTGTCTTACTAATCTTGGTATTTGTCATATGAAATTCCTTTTTTGAGTGAGTAGGTACATATCAAAAGTCAGTATGCATCACAAGTGAATAAATTAGGTATGCATTTTTGCTAAATCTGCTGTAGGTGTAAAATCTTAAATTAACACTGAATTATTAGGGGGCTTGTAGTATTTTTTGGGCATGAAGGTGCAAACATGACATGAAAGTGTCAAAGTATTTCCATGTTTTGTATGGTGTTAGTTACATTGCACGAGAAATTACATTTAACACTTCCACATATTTTATCATATCATTAACAGACCCCCCCTACACAGATCATATCACTCCTGTTCTCCAGCAACTTCACTTGCTTCCTGTTAAATATTGCATCTCTTTCAAGGGTCTGCTTCTCACCTTATGCCCTTCATAATCAAACCCCTTCATACCTGTCTGAACTCCTTTATATTTATACACTCTCCCATAGTCTTAGATCCTCTTCTGCACTCTAACTCACATCACCATCTGCCTGCTTGACTAACATGGGCTCTAGAGCCCTCAGCCGTTCTGCCCCCTGCCTCTTGAAATCTCTCCCCAACGACATTCGCAATATTGACTCCCTTTCCACCTTCAAATCCTGTTTGACAACATGAAAACACACCTTTTCAAGTTTGCATATTTGGTCTGGTATAACGCTGAAACACATATTGAGACTTGCTCTGATGATGATTTTATACCTAATATTTATAATTATGATTTATTTCTAGTCATTTTAATAACTTGTTTTGTATTTTACGGACTTGTTTGATTTCATGTTCTATGGGTACATTGCTGCTTGTTAAACTGTGTCCTGAAAGGTGTCCTTGAGTGCTTTGAAAGGCACCTATAAATAGAGTGCATTATTAGTATTATTATTATTATTATTTTAGAAGTGAAATGATGGTACAACAGTAAATTTGATGGCGCAAGACAGCACGCTTATTAAGAAAAAAGCTCTGATGTACTCTGATGCCAGTATTGAAACCAATGTGGCTTATTAAGGACTTATAATTACGCAAAATTGAAATAGACACTTACTGAGACTCTCACAGACCTGCAAATAATGCAAAAGGGAGTTTATTACATAGGTCTCACTAACATACTTAAAAGGCACTGTGTAAATCATCAGTAGGGCATACATTTATGTGCTACATGTTCTGTATGAAGTCTTAATGGGCAAAAGCTTTGTACAGTGTTAGAAGGTATATGGTTTTTTAAGTCTATACTTGATCTTCGTTGCAGTACAGCAGGATCAAATGTTGGATTCAGTCTCCTCTTAAACAATCAGGTTTTACTCACAGCTGTAGGGTCGGCAGCGTCTTGCTCAGAGATGTGCACACACAGTGCCTCAGCTCCTGGTTTTCTATTGGCCAATTTCTGACTGGGAGGGTCTTCCTGGGGGCCGGCACCCAGGCAGGAAGAGGGGGTGGCTGGAAATGTTTCAGCCAGAGTTGGACAGGCAATCTGTTTTTACTGTTGTGAAGAGAAAATCTTTGGTCAGTGAATCGGTGGGACAGAGAGGAGGATAAAAGCTGCTGTTGTTGTCCTTATATTATCAAGTTAGCTGCTCAAAAGTAACTCTAATGTAGTATTGTGGTCGGGAGCTGAAGTTCTTCAGTGCTACATGAAGTGAGAGAGGTAGGTGTTCTTGCTCTGTTTCCTGACTTGCGCCCAAAGGAATTTGCTGCAGTATGCTGTGGGATAGCATGCAGTAAAGCTGAGCGGCAGTTTTGGCAGAAGCTCTGGGTTAACAACAGTTTATTATGAATCTGTGCCTTGTCTTTGTACATTTGTAGATTGTGTTACTTGCTCTCAGTGGACAAACCTCTCAACTCTTGTACCTATTTATTCAGCGCACAAGTTAACCACCTTTTCTGCCTGCTCAGCAACTTCCTGTGTGTTTTGCCAGTTAGTGTCCTGGACTCTCCCGTCCCGTATTTGACTTCCAACATGATGTGTGTTTAAGCTTTGTCTTGCTTTACTTGTATTCTGTGTTTGGTGGGCCAGGAGTCAGCATATCAGGCGGTTGCAATTTGGCACAGAGTGTTCATGTTGTCCTGCAGTATTAGCAAATAGAGAGTAATGGAAAATAGGTTACAGTGAGCAGGGAGGAAGCACAGAATACACATGTGATTCAGGAGTAATTTAGTTTTTATTGGTCTGTTTTGTGTCGGTACTGATCAAGAAAATGTATACATGCATTTAATGGCTCTATGGATTCGAGCTTTGGAAATGTTCATGTATTCTTATTGATTGATTGACTACCATGACACCACCCAGCTACAAAGCCCAAACTAGCATAACAAATGAGCCTCTGTGTTTGTAACATGCTTACATTTTTATTGAAGAGGCACAGTCTGGAGAAATCAATTGGAAAATGTGTAGATATGATATCGGATGCAAAATAACCATCACAGCATTTCTGAAAGGTGGAATAGTCGAAAATAATGAGCATGTCTTCTCTGCTAACTAGCTACGACTGGCAACATTTGGCTGAAAAATCATCTAGATCTTCATCTTGAGATGTGTGTGGGCACAGGGCAGAAAAACAGAATGACTGAGAGAGATCAACATGATGAGGAATTACTGTGAAGTAAACCACCAAATCACAAAAACAACACAATAAATGACTGACTTTGCTGCTGCATGTCCATGATTTCTTTAATGAGAAATACAGGAGTTTATCAGTCTGTGTCAATGATACTCTTCTGATCAATTATGGATATTGTAGAGTAGTTTAGAGCTTCAGTGTGACCCAGTGACATATAGCCTACAGTATTATATATATACAACTAGTGTTAAAGGCTGAGGGGGGACTTGCTTGTTCTTTTATCAATGCTTCTTTTTCTCTGGAGCCCTGTGCCTTGTGTCCCCCTGCTATGAAACACAGAGGACTCACTGAGATGAATGAGGAGACTTTTGACGCAGTGCTGTTGTCAGTCTGTGCGCAGCCTAACCTGCAAGATGCTGACTGCTAGTTTAGTAGATTGTTGAACAAAATACAATCCCGCAGGGTGTGTGCACGTCCTGGAAAATTCAATTTTATAAATAGTAGGCCTTAAAAGTCATTAAGTAATTTAAATTTGAATTTGTGAGGTCTTTGTTGCCACAAACATTTTATTTATGTTATTTATCCACCTTTTAAATTTTATTTTGTCAAAATGAGTCAAGCTCTTCAGGGTGAAAGTCCACATTTCTGATGTTACAAATCTTTAAACCAACCATTTAACTTAACACTGCCTTTTTTTACTTTATACTTTACATTTGTTGGCAAAATGTAGATTAACCTAACGCACTCTAATAACCATATTCCTACATAAAAACCCTACCTCTGCACATGACAACATACTTGCACTATTTGTACCTTTAAGAATTTTCCTAGTCAACCAATAGTCGTCATTTAGGGCCATTAGTCGACTAGTCGCCCGCACATTTACGATATTGATCTAATTAATCAATGATATATTTTGAGCGGGGCAACACAATGGTTTGAGTTCAGGGTCTGAGAAAGAATAGTCTCAGTAACATTGTTAACACTGTGCTACATTACAGAGAAATACAAACCGTACTAATGAAC
>JAPZEB010000005.1:13584666-13594926 GCA_029783705.1 Chaetodon striatus
CCCTGCTGAGGTATTTGCTGTGATACAAGTACTCTTGAGGGGATATCACTGTGGTAGGATGTGTATGGCTAGCCACTCTATGCAGGTCTTTGCTGTGTATCTTTGAAGGTACACTTGGCAGGATTTTTCTAGGATTTGACTCATACAAAAGTAATATATCTCAATGATCACTTTTGAGCCACTAGAAGTGTGTGACAGTGGGTATTTTATCTGGAGGGACCCTGCCTACTGCCTGTATGCTCCTCTTATTGCTATGTATGAGATGTTTTGGGCATAGTGTGCAGGTGAGGTCAGGACTTAATGCAAAGGTAGCGATCAGGGCCACATCATAAATAGCACATATCCAAGTGGAGGCTACAAAAATGATATGCAGATATAGTGAATCTGGGTTTGGCTTTCACTTTCGCTGACGATACTGTTTGAAAACAGTAGCCTACAGTTGCAGTATAGTACAGGGCTTACCTTTAAAGGCAACAGAGTAATAGTTAGAAGCCATATTGTCTCAGCTGAATGTAAATAGTTTCTCTTTATTACAATTTTTACTCTTTACTGTCTGATGACTCAAATCCACCGCTCACTCATTCACATCTCCTGCAGTGTCCTCACGTACTTGCCTTGATACTCTTGAGACCAATTAAAACCCAACTAAGTATATGTCTGCATGTCGTTGGCCTTAATGCCTCGCTTTTACGACTTCCCATTCAATTGTCATTGTATTGACGCTTTGATTTTACACTTTGGCCTCGTGATTCATTTGTCAAATCAAATTAGGGCTGCTTGGTTCGGCTTTGAAATCAAGAACATGGTTGGATCCTTTTTTTTTTTTTTTTTTTTACAGTAATTGGTTCTCCCACAGGCAACAATTATCAGCCATTAGCGGCGAGTGCAAATACTGCATTTGCAATTACTGTGTAAGTGTGACACTGAAGGTTGTGCAGCTCGTCCTCTGGGCTCTGATGGTGTCATTGTATTTCACCTGCTGCATCACTGATGTTCTGTTAGAAGAGATTTCCTACTAGTTAGTGTAACTCCTAAATTGCATTATTTTGTATATGTATTCAGGTGCAGGTGAATGACTGCATGTGCATGTGTTTGTCTCCCTGACTTTCCTCTCTTGGCCACTCTTGTGCAGGCTGGGCAGTGAGCATTGCAGCGCATCATGGCAGAGCCAGACCCAGAGCCAATGGCCTCTGGAGCAGGGCAGCGTCTTGGAGCCCCGGAGACTCTTGGCATCAGTACATTGGACCCCGGGCACAGACCGCCGGCCATGCCCCCTGGACGACAAGTCACCATCAGGGTCCGCATGTTGGACGACACAGAGGAGCTCTTTGACATCTCGGTGAGTTGTTGCAGCCTTCTTGCTCAGGCACATTTCTTGATGGGAATACTAATGTCGGCTTGGGACTCCTCATTATTGCACAGTAGCCAAGAAGCGTTTCCCGTTTTCATCATAGCAGCAGCAGTCTGGAAACAGGTTGGCATGGCAACTGCATGATGTTAAGTTGTTGAATGCATGGATGAAACTGGAGGGAACGTTTTAGTATGTCAGGGTTCCTTCAGTTTATTGTGGTGGTATTTCTTCACTGCTTCCTAATCTCCCAAACTGTCTTGAACCTGTTCTGCAGCTGTCATCTATTACTACATATTTTTTCCCTCCGCTGTGTCCTCCTGACAACCTTTCAGGTTATTATTTGGAAACCATGGACACAATTGTATTTCACAGCTCTGTCCCACATTGGTGTGTTGATGACGTGTGAGAATCCATGTGCTTTCTTAGCAAATGTAAAGAAAGACAGCAGGTACACAAAAGAGGAAGAGAAACAATGCTTTCATATGTCTTTGAATGAGTCGAGCTGCCATTTGAATTTCATTCATGACTTCAGGATTTAGGGGATTAGCTTTCTCATCACAGAGATCTGCATTTAGACATTCAAATCTAAGCCATTTGCACGGATTATGTGGAAGTTGAGCTAAAATTAGATACTTACTAATTGTGAATGTCATTTTATAAGCTGATAATACTTTCAATGCAAAATAGACATTAAAGCTCTAAGAACTGAATGTATGGACATAAAGCAGATCATCTGCAGAGGCCATTTCGAGTTTAGTAATTTGAACATTATTCTAAATATATGTTTTACTCTTGCCTCATCTTATCATTATGAAGTAAATGATGATTGCACAATGTCATGGCTATAGAATAATGACACCATCAGTGTTTAGATTGCTTCCCTATAAGCCTCGCTTTCACTATGCAATTCTGTCTGCCTCCAGGTACAATCTCCGGGGAAAATGGAGGCTTGATTTACTGCACAAAGGAAGTGCGTTTACTATTGCACAATCAAAACAGAAAGAGGATAGCGCTTTCATTTTCCTCTGTAGCTATCAGTAGCTATCCCCAGTTACCAAAGAGTGTCATTAGCCTCTTTTTATACCGTTTTTTTAAAGGAGGGAATTTTATGCTGTTATGCTGTCTCACCACTTTGTAAAGGTATGGAGGTAGTAATTGTAGTAGTAGTAGTACAATGTCTGTATAAACTAGACTGAATGCAGGATGGGATCATGGGCGGCATGGGTTTGATGTTTTGATGACATGTTATGTAGGGGTGTGTCATCTTAGGCACCTCACGATTCGATTTGATTACAATTCAGGGTGCTACGATTTGATTATTAAAGATTATAACGATTATTACGATTATCACGATTATCGATGCATCTTTTTCGCCATACAGGATTTCTTTTAAACAAGTTATATTTGTCAGCATCCATTAAATAAAGTAAACAAACAAATTTACCTCCATTATCTTTTATTTCTATCAGACCAACGTCCCTTAAAACTGTCCGGGTGGCTTTTTTCGTTCCGGCCAATATCCGGGTGCTGCGGTTGTGTTTCTGTGATTCCGCTATCATGGAAAATAATCGATTTTCGAACATTTGTTAATCATTATTGATCTTCACATTGGCACACCCCTAGTGTTATGCGTGCGACCCACCGCAGCAATTTAAAAAGTAGCTTATAGCAGTTAGCAGCTAACTCAAAGAGGAAGAACAGCGGCCGAAAATGTCCACAAATTGGGAAAACAATGAGGTCTGGGAGCTCCTTATCCTCCAAGCATAGAACTAGATCAGCCGCCATATAACAGAGATTGTAAAGAATTGTTATTGCCTTGTTATGCCATTGTTATTGTTATAAAACACAGCCAGCGCATATTTTATATGTCACGCTAGAGGCTGATGCTCTTGTGCCAAATGTCACGACTGGCAAAGGGGTGTGGGTTGGAATTGAACTCTTTGCTGCTGTGGCAAGGGCCTTTGCACATAGGGCTCTTCCTGTACCAGGTGAGCAACTGGGCACCCTTGTCATGCCTCTTTTGCTTCCACGATATCGGCATGCTGTCTAAAATCAGACTCTGGAGCGGAATGATGCCGCCATTGTTTGCCTCCATGTAGAGATGCAAAGATGGCATTAAGAAAGGACTTTGTAGCGGCCCTATTTGTGTAAAAAGGGCAATTGTAAGTTCTTTGCAGTTACTTTCTCTAGTGGCAGGAGTGGTGGACAGCGGAACAACAAAGTAACTGTAGAAACTGTGGTAGTTGCTAGACTCTTAGGAACATGGAAAGCAATGGGAAGCAATTTGGTTTACTATGCAACAGGGGCACCAACAATAATACCACTTAGAGATGTGTCAAAGGATAAGGCTGGTGATATTCTATATTTTTCTTATCATCAACAAATCCCATTAAAAGACCAAAAGCAGTAGAGTGCTGCATGAGGATGTGTATTTGTAGGCTGACACGGACGTTAACATCACCCTGGTTCCCTCATCAGAAAACCAATGGGATCTTTCCACTGGTTTCGACATTTTTGCTAAAAATAAGCTCTGTGGCAAATTAAAGTTTATGATACCCTCACATTTTGTTCAGCAAGATAATCTTCACAAATGAACAGCACAGTGTATGATTTATGAAACTTAAGTGCAATTGCCAGAAATAAAAAGCTAATGTTAGGCTATAAACGATCTACACCAGTCACATGACTTCAACATCGCTTCCACAACAAAACTGAAAAGCTGCATTCGCCAGGGTTCGGCGTGATGATGCTGGGTAGTGCCATTTAGCCACTTGTTAGTAACTCTCGTTTTTTAAAACACAAAATGTGTACATCTCTTAAGCTTGTGTTAACCACAGAATTTATTTTAGGCATCTAACAAATAACCCATTGACTTCAATATGAGGGAAGTGGTGCCTGTGTTAAAGCTGATAAGCAAATTCCTCTGGGCTCTATTGTTGTCCAAAAACTCGTAAAAAACATAAATGAGACAACACAAAATTGCACTGGATGACATTTACTTTCATTATGATAAACATGGGCACTGTAATTTGAGTCAGTCCCAGATACAATGTCCAGCTCACTAGTTGACAGAATTGCATAAATCCATGGCTGAAAATAGAGCCCAACAAATACACTGTTTAGCCTTGTTGGCGTAGCATTTGCTGACAACTACATTGCCCAGCAGTTCTAGGAAATAACTGAACCTGATTGTGACCCCTGTAAAAAGATTTACATCTTCTTTAGGAACTGATGGGATTGGAGTGCCAGAAGCGGGGTAGTCGAAACCCCTTTGAGAGACGGACTGTTGCATTGTTGGTGAATTGGTTTTGGTGTTTTTATGGAATTTGTTGAAAAATGTAGTACAATGTCAGCACTATCCTCTGAGGTGATGAAAAGATGATGAGATACATGGCACTTTTCCCCCAGCATTCCTCTGAACTTGTGGTGTTTTGAAAAGGTGTCCTCGGACCTTAATTTAACGGCAGAAACTTCGGGTGGAGTACGAGAAAAGACTGTTATTCGTCTTAGAATAGAAGAACAGCCACATTCTGCGACCACAGTCCTTCCTGCCTGGAAGAGACGGATGAGATGAGTAGATAGAGGAAAGTGGAAAGTGGTGATGGAGAAAACCAGATACAGCAGCAGCCACAGAGGACTCGTTTAATGTGTATGAATGGGGCTCGGCACTAAAGCTGCTGAGCTTTACTGACAGTTAGTGAGCGTGCAGTGCAGGACGGATGTGTCCTTCTGGCTCTTTTCCAAGGCAGTATGGGTAAATGTTGCTCCTAAAGCGGGCGGCAGGGCTCCCTGTGCATGACTGCTAATCTTTCTAGTGGTATCATGTGTTGTATCTAATACTTAAGGCTCGCTAGATTCTCACCGTCAGGTCCCATTTGATTGCCCTCATTTAACCCACATTACTTTTTGTGTACTTCGGGTTAAGTGAGGCGTTAAAGCCTCGTTTGTTTTTATTTTACAAGACAAGGTTCTTGGGACTGTTCTCACTCCGTATGCTGTTTTTAATGTGCCAAGTACTGCATCTGTTTTGTCTTGTCTCAGGTTAGAACAATCAGTTTGCCAATGCCAGCCTTTCAAAATTGAATATCATCCAGCCAGTAGTGCCTACATCTGATACGAGGCAGAGCAGGTGAGGGAGGGATTTTATTCAGCCTGCTTTAGGGCTTGTAATCTGTAAAAACCTGCAGTGAAACTTGACTCTCCAAGGCTCTCAGAGTAGATATCAACCCCAGAGTTTTGTAAGCATACACTAGATTTTTATACAGTTTCAGTGTCCCAGAGTATTTAAGAATACTCTACCCTCCAAAGAATCCACACTGATGCTTTATATTTTTTTGACATGATACATGTCAGATTTGTATATACGGCAGCTTTAGTTTAATCTGTCTTCTTAGTCCTTATCTTCTTGTTTCCACTTGCTGTCAGGTTTCATACAGTTTGATACAGAGATTACGAAACAACAGCACGGTCCCCAGAATAAAAAAGCACCACTGTGAGATTCCTCTTATGTGTTTGGACAAATGCTGTAAGGCTGAACCGAATAATTCGTAGCTTCAAAGCTTCATTCATAACAGTGACATTCGAATTCTGGATCAACATTTGAATACAGCGTTTTTTTTCTTTATTCGTCTTTTATGTCTCTATTCATTCCTTTTAAACCTGGTATTTCTGCAGAGTCCCAGATAAAGATTAGGCTACACAAATATTGATAGTATTATACTGTTTGTAAAAAATAGATTCCAGTGGTGACTGCGTAGGATTGTTTCCGACTTGCCTGACCCAAACATTTTCAGTAACTCCAGCAGGGCTGCAACTAACAGTTACTTTCCTTTTTGAGTAACCTGCCAGTTATTTTCATGATCAATCAATCAATCGTTTAGTCTAGTAAACTTTAAAAAAATTATTTAATATGCTCATCACAAATTGCCCAGAACCCAAAATGACGTCCAACCTTTTGTCCAACCAACAATCCAAAACCCAAATACTCTTCATTTACTATCATACATGATGAAGAAACACAGCAAATTCTCACATTTAAGAAGCTGTAACTAAATCACTAAATCTTTCACATTTTTGCTTGAAAAATGACTGAAACGATTAATCCATTAACAAAATAGTTGGGGATGAATTTTAATTGGTGGACTAATCATTGCAGCACTGAACTTCAGAGTGTTAAAAAGTCCGACAGTTAAAATGTATTAAAAAAAGACAGATATAATCATTTCTAAAATTCACAGCATGTTTTTAGCTAAAGAAACATTCTGCTTTAATCCACATTATTGTTGGCGTTTAGGCTTCCATAACCAGCATTATCACTGTGGTCAAAAAACTGTTTGCTCTCCTGCTTCCTGCACACAAAGGGAGGCATGCACAAGTATCAAGGTGGCGGTCTTAGAGCAATCTAACAGCACCATAAATTACATTTATTCTTGAAGAATATTAATTTATAAAAAAAAAAAAAAAAAAAAAAAAAAAAAAGTATTTAATTCGATGAGTCATTTTATTGAAATTGAGGTTTTTGTTTGAGGATCTATTTAAGGTGATGATGTCATAAAATATGACAACAGACATTCAAAGTTTTATTTGAAAGCCTCATTAGAAGCTTCGAATGTTAAAAATAGCAGAGGTAATGCAGGCATAACCCTTGCTCTATCCCTAATGTTGGTCTTACAACAAACAACTTTTTAAGCGATTTCACCGTTGGAGAAACATTTCCAATGTCGGAATAAGATCACGAGAGTTTAACTCAGTTGGCGCACTCTCTCAAGATCTTGATCATTTGGTGTAGGGTGGTCATAAAACTCTGTCTGAGCTGTCACTCTTTTTCACTTCTTGATGTTCCGACAAAATCAAATGTTTAATATTATCCCAACTTTTTTAGTCTTTGTTCACCCACCCAAGAGCAGCAACCCAGGTACACTGTAGACATGAAAAAACACCTCTCGGTTCTCATGTGTTGTGGAAAAGGAGAAGGAACTGGTGGCGTTATGGAGTGAACAAGAGTCTGTGTTTAATTTAGTGTGTATCTGACTCACCAACAAGCACTTATTTTAGTGAGAAATTTAAAATTTTGAAATGGTTCTCCTCTCATTTTCACAGTCTCTTCCTATTATCACAGTGCAGCTAACCAGTGGAGGCTGATATGGAGTTGAGACAACAAATCCAAAATGTAAAGTTTGTACTTTATGGATTCTATTGATGCCGAGTTGACAATAACACTGTTGACATATGGCACCTTTTAGCTTGCTGATAGTGTGTGATAAAAACTCATCTTGTCTTGTGTGAGGGTGTCAGACATTAGTCTTTTCAGAGTATTTTCAAAGTGTTGTACGGTGTGGTGGACACAAGTTGGCCTTCGTATAGACATAGCAAGGTCCTGATGATGTAGTTGAGCCGGTGAGCCAGAAGCAGCTTTTGTCACTGCAGCCGAAGATGCTGCTCAGGAGGCGGTAACAAAAGGCCCCCGCCAACAGAAAGCTTTATTCATGCTCAATTTAACACACATTATGTCCTCTATTTCAAGTCAGCACTCGAGATAAAAATCTCAGTGGGCCTGATATTGTTTTTGCCTAGAGGTGTGCAAGGAGTACATTTTCTTCAGACATCAGCTCACATTTGGGGTGGAAAGATCGGTTATCTCTTTAACAGAAAAACAATGCAAAACAGGAAAAGTTGTCCCATTCAGTTCACTCCTAAAGACAGAAGAGGATACTATACTTGTCAAGTTAATGAAGATAAGTCCCCTCTGAGCGCACAGATGCCTCACAAGAATTTGACCTGGCAAGGATGTTTGGATGGTAGGAGTGAGTTGCTCGACTTTAGCAGCAACTTCTTTTCGTTTACATCAGCTACATCCCAAAAATCTCATCTTTTTTTTTTGGTCCAGCTGACTACGGAGGATACGGAAGACGTACGTCAACTTGGCTCAGATCCTGCTGATATTAATCTCTCCCCTGCAGCAGGAGAAGTGAGCAGAAGTGAGATAACTGCATGGTCTACAAACCACATTTGTCAAGCAATTATCTAGTCCTTTATTTCTCAGCAGGAACATACAGTAATGTTCGAGAAGAGGCAGTTCATCTTAGGTGATTTTATAGTCTGAGGGACTGGAGGTAGGATTTTTCTTTTTTATGTGTCTCTTTTAGAAAACATAAAACGTCTAACCTCAGCCTGTAACTGATACCGAAGGCTTCAGTTCCTGCTCCTCTGGTTCAGAGGGGTAAGTTTCCACCTCAGCAGGCAGAATATCAGATGGTTGAGAAACAAAAAGGGGCCATCGAGCCATCTCGTGGGTCACATACCATGCTGTGGCCTACTTAGCACTCTGGCTGTGAACACACTTGTGTTGATGCTGATGATGTTTGGCTGCGTAAACCTGGACAACAGTCGACTGGCATTGATTAATAATCACAAATGAGCCAAAATAATGGCGTGGTTGCACTTTTTACCGCTATGGATTTTTATGGAATTATTTTCAGATTAAAATGGGCAGCTTGCCTCTGTCCAATTTGGCCGTGCAGAGTTCAGTAGAGCAGGAAATCCAGACTGTTGCCCTCAGTCTGTCTTGCAGTCCTCAGGCTAACGTACAGTGACTCTGTCTGTGCTGATGTTTTGACGCTCATGAATGCTGATAGCTGGTTGAGGCTCTGCAGAAGTTGCCTGTGAGGAGTGTGATTGTAGCATGGATTTAGGGGTTAGGAGGTGGGGGATGGGATGATGAAGGCAGAGCGGAGAGAGGAGAGTCATGCTCATTCCTGTGAATGAAGGAAACAGTCAGGCTCCATTAGCCAAACCTTACTGCTGGAATACCAACGAATACAACCTAACATTGAATGTTCCACTTCCCATTTAATACTGACATTAGCAGCACTGGCGCTGAACATTAGAAATTCAGACACAGCTCTCTCTCATGTTGCACTACTACTTCTGTTCTTCCTCTCTAACTATAATGAGCCACTAAGGACTGCAGTCCGTCCTCTCCAGCCATTGCTTTGTCCATTACAGTCACGGTATAGCCCCTGTTTAAAGGGCTACTGTGCGGAGAGAGATCTCCAATTCATTAATTACAGGCCCCTTCATCTCTTGGCATTTTCATTTGCTTTCCATATGAGATTTTTACCCAGCGCAGTCTCATTAAACTACAATATATTACTTTTGCTTTCCTAATTACTGATTAAGTCCACAGCAAATTAATACACAAGCACAAGTAAAACCTATTTTTAGCCACACTGGGCTGATACACCTTTTGGGTCCAAGCTAAAATATCTCAACAACTGTAAGATGGATTACCAGGAACATTTGTGGCTCCTTGAGGATGAATCTGAGTTACTTTTTTGATCCCCTGATTTGAGCTCTAGCACCACTAGCAGGTTAAGATTTCCACATATCCAGTAAAATACTTAAACACTTACTTACTTGAATACAATAAAACTTTTGTACACACATTCATGGTTTCTATATAATGGTGTAATGACTTTGTTTATCCCCCGACTATCATATAGCACCATCATTAGGTTAATTTGTCCACTTCTTATTAAGACCAAAATCTTGCAAAACTAATGAAATTCACGAGCCTTGTCTGTACTTTGTGTTAAGCGTCAATACTTCACCTCCCAAATGACCATTTGTGTATGAAATACTCACCCAGTGTGAAGAAATCTTTCCTCCGGTGAACGAAGAATCCAAAAATGGAGAAACTGCTTGACGTATTGAAATCTTATAGCCATGTTCAACAACAGCCAAGCTATATCGAATTGTGCATTTGCAAACTCTCACACAACTCATGCAGTATAGTCCAAGTCTTATTTAATCAGTTGTATGCTCAGTACTTCCCAAATAGGCAGCTTTTACTGACGGTGGACTTAACTGAGTGAAACTTATCTATGCTTTCGTCAGAGCCATACTCCATT
>JAPZEB010000005.1:13675402-13689472 GCA_029783705.1 Chaetodon striatus
ATATCATGGACGTGAGCTGCAGTTTCTTTGGGACAGCTGAATTTTTTTTTTTTTTTTTTCTTACAAACCCCTTGTTGTGCCAGAGTGTGTTTTTTACCACATGTTAAAATAAGTGTTAAATATGAACTTTGAGCCAATTGAATCCCAAGATTTGGTTTGTGGTCACATCACAAGATTATTTAACAATTTCCTGGCTCAGCGTGGGAAACGGGTAACTACTATTTCCCATCAAAAAATCAGTGGACTGTATAATCTGCAATCCATTGATTTTTTTTTTGTTCAGTTGCAGGCGTCACGTCTGTGTGCCGATTTCATGGTTGTTACGTAATTGTCTCTTTTTATATTGGCATTTCCATTACACAGATGCAGCTATGCTGAGGTAGAAGTATAGATGTACATTAGAGTACATTAAATTTTCAGGGGTTCCCACGGTTGTAGCAAGCCTGGAGCAGTAATGGAATTCAACAGTCTTGTTTTCCAGGCCTTGAAAAGTCATGGAATTTTGTTGTTTGTAAGGTAGGGCTCTCCTGAATGCCATTTTAGAGGCTTAGAAGCTTCAGTGATAGTTACCTGCGAATACTCGAAATTTGATGGGACACAACAGGACCTGGCGGGGGGGTTGTAATAGTAGTTAATCATATTCATATACGCTAATCAATCACTTGCACCCAAGCCGACTTTAGTAGGACTTACAGCTGCTGTGTGAGAGTGAGAGTGCTGGAGAGAGAAAGTGGTGGAAGGTGGACTATTGCATGCCAATTTGGATATTGATTACCATGGCAACAATTGAAGCTTAGAAGCATTTAGGTCAGCCTAGTGTAATGAAATTGTTACTGTAATCTTTTGTAAATATGCTTTCAAGAAATGCAACATAACAGCAGAGTTATTTTCTGTAGCTGCTGACGTATCGCAGCTCTAATATCTGTTTATTGCGTGACATTTTGTTTGCCATTAGATACCTTTATTCATCTTCTCCCCAAGTTCTGTCTTGCCCTTCTTGTAGGCACGCTAGCTGGAATTGTGTTTGAATAGAGTTTGACTTTGAAATGTTTGAATGACACTGGACAAGTGGGGCATGAAAAATAATACGGTGACAGTGTGATTTAAAGGTTCAGTGTGATAGATTAAGTCTTATTTAGCGGTGACGATTTGAGATTGCAACCAGCTGAAACTTCTCCCGGTTAGGATTCCTTCAGCGTTCACTGTTTAGGAGGTTTTCATCATGAGCCAATATTAAGTGCTATACCGTAGGCAACTGGACTTGCTTGAGTTTTTTGAAGATGTTTCCCTCCCATCCAAGAGGCTTCTTCAGTGTAAATGGACTGGTGTGGAGTTGTAGGCTTAGAACTCTGTGTGGGTGTGAACCCTTACAGAGTCGTTAAGGTCACGTGAGTCGTTGACCCACCCGGCCATCTTGTGCACCGTTATTGTTAGATGGGTCCAGATGTGAATGGATGTTAAGTCGTCTAGGGAGGGGGATCCCAAGACTGCATCGTAGAGGGGTGTTAAGTGGTGTCATAAGCATGAGGAGGTAGCCTGCAACACCATTTATCACCAGGGATGAGAGGCGAAATGTCATCAGAAAACAAGGCAGTCATAAGGCAGTCTCACGTTACAAATCGGTGTTCCTCTTATACCCAGCATCCGCTTGTGTGTGCTTACCTTTTGTCCAGCATTTGAAGTTAAGTGTACTTTACAGTTCTGTTCATGTTATATGTTGTAAATGGTCATGGGAATTTTATTATGAGTCATTAAATAGTAATGGAAACATTTCAAAATGTTGTCCATGAAAATTGTGTGGTAACCATGATTTATTTTTCTCTTAAAACAGAAGACATCACTTTGCCACCATGAGCTAGGTTTCCAAAATCTTTCCATCCTGCCTGCCTGAACAGGAAGTGCCCATGACTTCCTGTCCTTCATCTTCTTGTGGGAGAGCCTGTCGTTTACTAGATAGAGCAGGTTTCCTGTGGCTGTATTTGACCAGAAGTCTCTAGGCAGGGCTCGCTGTAAACCCGCCCACTCTGTCTGAGTGTTCTGCCTGATAGAGCAGAGCTGTTTTGGAGGAGGTTACCATAACAGAGAGGCAGCCTGCAGAAGAGCCTGGCCAGTGGGTGTTTTCCTGTTAGCAAGTGCATGGCACTCTGGGATTTGTTTTACACTCACATCCTGAGAACATACATTCCTCTAATCCAGCAGTATTCATAATTCATATGTCGAGGCTTGTAGCTGAGGTGAGGTTTGTTTTGGAGGGTGGAATGCTGCCTCTCTCCCTCTCTCTGACAGTTTGTTTAGTTTTTGCGCTCTCTTCCTCTTTCCAAATGTAGGATAGTGTGGAATAGTAGAACTGCTGGGTGGTCGATGTTATGGAAGCCTGTAAGGCTGCCTTAAAACAGTCTAAATCCTGCCATACATTTACAACACATCCATCTGAATCATACTTCATCTCACATCCTGCTATGGAGCCACGTCTGCAGCACATTATCATCAACAGCTCAGCAATCAAGTGGAGTATTGCTTTGCTTCCATCCTCGAGGCCATTAAGGTTGCTATTTTTGAGTGAGCACTGTGCACACCTAAGTGCAGCTGTGGAGGACGTACTGAGTCACAACTCAGTCTGCTTTCTTTTCCCTCTATGATTATTATGTGGTTAATCCAGTTTGCCTTCCTCTGTAAACTGATAACACTCCTGCAGCATCGTCTGTAATCTAATGAAGATCTTGATTGAAATGAATGGAATAGAGATTGCAGTTTACGTATTGCACAAAAGAATGAAAAACATATTTTTGGTATGTCCATGCAGAGTGTAAAATCCAGCTGATAAGAAGTCTTGTTTAGTCATGCCAGCATTGTGGCTGTAGGGATGGCATTGACAGCGTTGGTCAGTCCGTCAGTTTGTCCACTACTCTGGTCTGGATTGAAATATTTTCATAACTAATAGATGGATGGATTGATGTGACATTTGGTGCTGATGTTCATGTTACCCTCGGGTTGAATTGATACAACTTTGGTGAATGTGTCATCTGGCACAGTCATCAGGTCAAAATCTCAGTTCATGCAATACTTGCACAACTGATGACAATCCCATCAGCCACACCTGTACTTTGTGTTTTGTGGTAACTTACATCAGAATGTTTCGAGAATTATGTCATGAATGGGGAAGTCGAAAAAAGTAGGAATTTTACTGTCTGTCTGAAACAAGTTACCAGGACTTAGTGGCCAAACAGTGGAATTACACCTTCTGGGATCATCACTTGAATCCATGGGGCCCAAAAATACTTTGTCCCCATAGACTTACTTTGTAAAAGAGACATCTGAAAATAAGCAGATATTTTTACATCATCTTCCCAGTGTGAACACTCAAAGGGACACTTTTGCCGTGTGGACAAATCCACCAGATGACATTATTTCACGTTATCAATGAAACCGATGATGAAAATCTGATGGATTTTGGCTGGCAGACAGGTGGGGAGCTCTGGGAGCTGATAGCACGTGGGGCACCTTAGCACCGTTCATCTGCATACACTCCCCATACCATTGTGACATAGGCCTGGTTGAAAGTCAGCAAAGTATCCCTGTAAATAGACCTTATGTAAATCAATATGTCCGGAAGTTGCTGAACAGCCGAATCCAGAATGCAATAAAACATTATATTGAGGGCATAAAGCTTAAAATTTGTGTTAAAAGATAAATGTTACGAAGGCAGAGAGGCTATAATATGACAACCACAACTTTTCTTGTCTTAGTAGCAGAGAACAGCAGAATGACTGTAAACATAAACAATAAGGGAGAGCAAGAAAGCACAGCTGATTATGGTGCTGATTATGGTCTCTCTGCCTTAGGCTTTCCACATAGACGCATGGAAGAGGCTTCCTGCGTAGGTCCAGGGAAAGACAGAGAGGCCCCAGAACAGAGCCATAGTGCCAAATATAATGCTGCAAATGGAAATAAAGTTTTCTTTGACTAAAGTGTTCCTGACTGAAATGAGGATTGAAACCATTTCAAATACTCAGAATTGATAGTTATTGATAAACAGATATTTTTGACAACACCACTCAATGACACCCTTGAGCTTTATGTGTGAAGACCTGTTAGTCTTGTTTATAGCACATCTGCATACAAATTAAGGCTGTAGTCAACCAAGGAAAATCTAAGTTGACTGAAAGTCTACCTATCTTTAAATCAATCAATCAGTCAGTGGGAGAAAAAAAATCTGCAAGTTATCTTGAGAGTAATAAATTGGCCACAATGCACTGAGTGCATTCGACCTGGAACATAACACCAGCGATTGTCAGACTAATGAGAATTGGTCGGTCAAAAGCAAACCGCCATGTCAGCCCGAATACAAACATCTTATTTTGAGAGCAGCCTTTGAAATCCAGACTCAGTTTACCCTAATGACACTTGTACTCAGCCTCCCGTACATCAGAGATTTACGAGGGAGTGCAGGCCTACATGGCAGAGTCCCCATTAGCCCCAAGCCGCTTCTAACGGTCACATGAATGGCGCCATTACAAACCGGTCTTTACATGGCCCAGCCCACACATGAGCAAGTGAATGAAAGAAATATATCAAGTGTAGGTGTATACTGCCCTGCCTGCCACCACTGATTCATTAGTATTGCGAGAGGCCAGCCAGAGTGTTAGCCCACGGGTGAAACTGGTCGAGAGTAAAGCTCCAAAGGCAAAATCATTGCTCTGCACACGTGCACTGGCCTACAGATTAAGCTCATGGGATTAAGCCCTGAAAAGCACTACAGCACTCCTGACTGGAGTCTGAACAACACATCCATGTTGGCCGACAGAGAAAATGTCTAGAAAGAGCAGACTAATGACTAGCACATTTCCTTTTAAAGTCCCTGTGTGTTTTGTGTGAGGTGCATTTACTCTCCGAGCCTCCTTCATTTGTCTATAAACGTAATGTTTCCTCCCATCCTTCACTGCAACTGACCATTAACTTGTAATTGTGGGAAAGCGGCTGTTACCAGGACAGAAGAGATTGGAGGGTACACTGTATGCTAACACTCTTAACCTTGTCATTATTTTTTCCACCCAATGGACGGCATTCTCCCCATTTTTGAATCCCTGCCAATTACAGGATTTGCCTTCTTGTCTGAGTAGAGGTTCACTTTACTTGACGGGCGTGGGGTTGACTTAAATCTTTGATGTATGCTACACTCCAGTTCTTGAACCTCTTGAACTTTGATAACCTTGATAATCTTAAGGTCTTATAAACTGGTGTTATTTATAGCCATGCTAGTAGCGAGCATGGCTCCAGGGACGTCAGTCTGTTGGTCTACCAGTTTTGTCCAGACTGAAGTATCTCAACAACCATTAGATGCATCTGGGTTAAACTTTGTACAGACGTTAATGGTCCCCAGATTATGAATCGTTATGATTTTGCTAATCCTTTGACTTTTCCTCTGGCGCCACCATGACTTAGACATTTGTGGTCTTCAGTGAGATGTCCAGCATATTAACATCAGAATATGACTGATTGCATTCGGATAGAATTGGGTAGAGACGGTAGGGACATGTCTCTATCAATATCTAGCAACTACTGAATTGTATGTCAGTGTATTTGGCACATAAACGGATGACAGATCTTGTTTTCTTCTACAAAGCCCGCCTCCTTAACCCAATATAACCCTAATAGGATTGGCACGCTTCACTGTTTCTTAGTAACGTGTGAGAGGCTGTAGCTACATCTGGCTCTGTCAACTAAAGATGGGGTTCTTACAGTCATGGAAAACCTGGAAAAGTTATGGAATTTCACAATCACAGTTTCCAGGCCTAGAAAAAAGTCATGAAATTAGTAAAAATCATTGAAAGGTTTCAAAAAGTCATGGAATGTTGTTGAATTTAATGAAATTGTCACAGTAATCTTGTATGGGTAATCTTCATTGTAATGTAACACAACGGCAAATGTACTTTCTGCAGCTGTCAACATAACGTTGCTCTATCAGAATCAGAATCAGAATCAGAAACACTTTATTGATCCCTGAGAGGAAACTGGGATTCATTACAGTTGATGTAAAGAATAGCGAATTATAAGAAGTAAGAAAAAGAGTATGAAATAGAAGTATGTAAATATAAAGTAATAAATTAAGTAAAATAGTGTATTATGCTGCAATGTTAACACTAGTACTTAGGATATTAGTGATGAAATATACATCTTGAGTTAATATGTGATATCCTGTGATCTGTGGCTGTGTGTCGCTGCGTGTTCTTTCCACTGAATAGCTGAGGAAAGCAGCTGTGAGTGTGGACACACAGTAGGGAGGTTTATGCCCGATTAGATGTTACCTCAGTTTTGGTTTTCTGCCTCTGATAAAGAGCAGCACACAGCTGCTTAAACTTCATCTCCACCTGATACCATAGTCCCAAATGGCCCTCTGTGTCTGTCAGATGCAGGCACTGAGGAGATATTATCACTTTATTCTCATGAAGTTATGAGCCAACTCTCTTAATATTACAACTATTGTCTCAAAATATTACAACTTCAGTCTCAGCATAGACATGTTGGATGTTTTTAATGTGCAGAGAGTTTTGAACAAGAGCAGAAATCTTGCTGAAACACGTGAGCTTTACAAGTCCAGAGGTTTATGAAATAATTAAAATAGAGATTGAGAAAGGTAATCTACTAGAGAATAAATATTTGAAAGGAATACATGCCTGAGAGCCTTGCTGCATTATATTCCAGTACATTTCTAGATTCTGAATCATCATCTGCTGCCTGAATTATGCGTTTCCTCTATATAAATAAAGACATTTCCACCATAAATTGGTACATAAAAAATCACCAGAATGCAGGAGACATATGTCCACACCAATTTTGAAATAAACCCTATGCCCTTGGCTTATTATAAGAAAATACTCCCTTCTTGTGTTCTTTTTGCACCTGTTTGTTTTTATCACTCAGTCTTCTGTGTTACTGATGCAACTCCTGGGATTTAGTGTCAGGCGAACAGCCCATTCTCAGTAGGTTAATCTGCTTTGGACACGATATCTCTCCCTCTGGCCTCCTCTGACATTGCCTCGTTGTGGTCACTGACCTCCCATTCACACTCGCCACGCAGATCACACCAGGATCAGCGGCTGTCGGATGTGTTGCGACACACAGGGATGGATTAGCATACAATTAGCCAATACAAAAGCTAGTTTCCGGTACTGAGATTTAGAGCTGAAACCTTTGTGAGGAATCTGTGAGAGGAGAATACTGCCGTGTTTTAACATTGGAGTATCACTTGAGGCAGAGCAGAGGCAAATATTGGATGTGTTTGGAAATGATTGTGAAGTATTTATTTGTTCTGTGTGGAGGGATGGAGTGTTTGGGGAACTACTTAAAATTCCTGCTCCGTGCTGCCGTCTGACTGCTATCAGACTGCAGAGATGAAAGTGAAAGTTACCACTCAAGTTGTTATCGTTCAGCTGGGATTTCCCTAGAAGTTTAGGGGCACTTATTTGAATTCACCCAAGGCTCCAAAGCAGAGGCGGCTAAATGCATCATTATTTAGGTAAATACATAAAAGTAAGAGGCTCCTCAATGTGAAATAAACCCTTCCCTGTGATGTTTCCCTCTTTCCCACAGTGCATGCTGTTAGCTTAATTAAAGAGAGACTAAAATCTCTGCAGTTCTCAGCGCTCTGTCTTATGGCTTTGTGCACTGTGCAGTGTGTGGATGGGACCTGCCACAGCCAGAGGGGATAAACTCTAATGACTTTTCACCAGGCTGGCTGCATAGCTGACATTCCTCACTCTGACACTCTGTAGGACAGAGAGGGAGGGAGGGAGGGGGAGGGACACAACCTACAGGAGGCGTGCCGAGAAGCTGGTGGTTTTTGGGGCAGGGTTTGCATCTCACCTTTGGATTTGAAGTTGAAGTGTTTGTGAAAAGACTTCTGAGTGGTGGAAGAAGTACTCAGATGCTTTACTTGGGAGAAAGCAACAATTCAACACTGTAAAAATACTGTCTGACAAGTAAAAGCCCTGCTTTCAAAGTCCAACTCAGAGGAGGCCTATGATGCTTTTTCTTATTTTTTGTCATCTGTATATAATGTTACAGTGTCCTATATTCATAGTAAATGTGGCAAAAGTTTCAAATAATGATGTTTATGTATGTAAATATAATCCCTGTGAGCAAAAACCTCAGGCTTCAAACTGCTCTGAAAACTGACACAAGCTGACGTCAGCTCATGATGGCATAGCTACAGTACATGCTGATGTTGCTGGTGTTGTTAATTCGTCCGGATAAAGATTTTGGTTTAGAAGCTATTATTGGTGATTTTTCACAGTAAAAAAAGTGCAATTACAGGTGAGCTCTAGCTCACCTGGTAGAGTGTGTGCCCCATTTTGGCTGAGTCCTTGGCAGCAGCCTGGGTTGACCCCAACCCACAGCCTTCCTTCCTCTTTCTCCCATGTTTCCTGTCTCTCTTCAGCTATCCTGGCAATAAAGACACCTTGTTACAGTCATTACCGGCTGCAAGTACACTGGTGCCTGTAGCTACATGCTAACATCAGGGAAACTTGTAATATTGGTTGCTGATGTTCTCAATTTCTCCCTAAAGTGGATCGTATTGGTTGCGTTTAGCGGCTTTTATTGGTGATTTTTCAGGGCAGAAAGTGCTGCTAATTCACTTTTTTACAGTCATTTCCGGGCTGCAGTGACAACACAGAGACACCAGGATATGGCAGACCCGGACACGATGACCAATCAGATTGGGCTTTTCTGTGAAGTGGGCTTTAAGAGACAGGTGCTAGAATAAAGCTTCTCCAACAGAAGGTGAACACAGGTGTTGCAGTACAGACAGTATAAGGAAAACATGTTCTTTTTAGCATGTTAACATGTTTTAGTAGAAACCTGAAATACAGGTATGAACCTGAAAATTAGCATAATAGGTCCCCTTAAGTAAAAATAACATTATTATAAGCAAAATGTATTCAGATAACCAAAAGTGTAAGTACTTATCGTGCAAAAGAAAAGTCCCCTGTGCAATATGATACATCACAGTACTGAGTTGCTGTTACTGATTTTGCATTTTACTGCTGTAACTGGTCAAGATGGAGCTCATTTTTACCACTGTATACATAATTAGATAGTTCAGCCCATTGGTTTCCAACCTAGGGGTCGGGTCCCCTCAAATGGTCACAAAATAAATGTGGGGGATCATGAGATGATTTATGTGGAAGGTAAAGTCTGAATTTGTTTTCATCTTTTAAACTTTTTTCTAACCTTTGGTTTTACTGCTCCATATTTGCTCAGGTCGGGACCTTTGGATCACCTGCTTCACTGTCTGATTCAGCTGGCCTTGTAAATTGAAGCAGCAGTTTCTCAGTTGAATTGAAAAAACAGCCAATGAGCGCCTTGGAGGGACTCAATTAGCCATCAGTGCCACAGGCGGGAGTAACGCCGTTGTCAAGCTGTTCTCAAACACTGTCAAGTGGCGTGTGGGAACCAATGAGGAGGAATAAATAGCAATGTCAAATGCTATAGATATGATAGATGCAGCTATCAAGGCCATTCTTAATCGTCATGTCTTCTCAGTATCACCTGACATTATAGTTTGTTTTTTGCTTCACTCTGCTCTGCTCTTGAAGCCCTGGAAAAACCAGAATGATGGCATAGCTAACAGGCATCAGTGTGGACTTAAAATGACATTAGAATCAGGCGAATATGCAGGCCTCTTGTAAAAGGTTAGGGAAAATTGAATTTTCCTCTCCCATGGGAATTGATTGAAGTGGACGCAACGTCAGACTAAAGATGGAAACTAAAGATGTCTGATATCAGGCGAGCAAAATATGAGGTCATTTTACCTGTTTGGGCCTGACCGTTATTTAAACAAAAACATATAAGTAGTTTAGAGGGTGAATCTCACTGTGGCAAAACTGCTGAGCCCAAAACTTTGAGATCCACTGGTTTAATCTTTAGACGTGCATTTTATATAACAGAGCCACATAATTGTACAGATTCAGAACATTTACACCTCCAGCTACAAGAGGAAGGTCCTGAGATGTATGGAGGACCCCGGCCACCCTGCACATAGTCTGTTCTCATTCCCTCCCTCAGGTATACGCCTACAGAGCATCAGAGCAGCAAGTGCTTTCAATTTTTATAGTGTTTTAGGATTTCTTATTATTTTTGTCTTTTATCTATTCTTATTTATATATAGTTTTAAGGGCTGAGAGAGCCAGAGCAGATGCATTCATATGTACGGTGTAGTTTTTATGACAATAAACTCAACTTGACGTTAAGTACAGTACTTGAGTAAATGCACTGTACCACTGGCAGAGACATTCTGTGTGATGCCAAGCACTTCCACAGTGTGGACGATCTGTCAGATGTAAAAGGAATTTTGATGAGTTGCTACCCATTCAAGAAAAATTTACATGAGACGCTGAGCTCTTTTTTTATTCTTTGAAAGCTGAAACAAACCCATTGTGCGCTCGCTGCCCACAGTAAACAAATGAGTTCTGTTTAAAGTGACAAATCCACTGAGCTTTGGGGCCTTTATTTATAAAAATCCCTTCGTCTGCGGTTCTATCAGCTGACATTCAGAAAAATGAGAGGGATGAAATCTGTACAATAGCTTGAAGACATAAATGAAAGTGTGTACACAGTAGGAAATCAAGTGACCGTGGTAATCAGTGTTTGGTTTTTCTGTCAAAGCCTGTGTATACAGCAGAGACAGAGCTCTCCTTGAGGCTTTGTTGTTGTTTGCTCCCTGTTTGTTTTTGAGGGACTTAGCATCGGGAGGCAGGATTGTGCTAAGTGTGCACTGTGCGGTGCAAGTGTCCCTTGCCTGGGTGGATAAATAAAGTTAGCTGTGTGGTGTTTGTGGAGGAGCAGCAGTGTGGCTGTGTGCCTGAAGGCCTGCTCTTAATCACACTTGTTTGTGATGGTGGAGAACAAAGTGGTCCTAGACCCTGGACGGTGCACTGTTGACATTCAGCCACGTGTTGGGTTGTGTGATGTGCCTTAAAGCAGACACACTGCATGATGTATCACATCCCTGCTCCTCACCGCTGTGCAGATAAACGACTCGGTATCCCTGCCTTGGCTTAATCTCCTTTTAGCGTCCTCACTCGTAGTCTTTCAAAGCCAGTGACATCATCCCCCACTCACAAGCAGTGTGTTGAATTTGCTGCACCCATTACTTTTATGTCTCTCAAAAAAACGACACAATTGTTTGTGCTTGTCATAATATACCTCTATTTGATTATCTTCTACATTGTCTCCTAAATATTTCACCCTCAAGTCATGCTTGTCTCTAACAAAAGTCTTGGACTCGTGTTGGTGGATTCTGATTTGTTTCGCTTTTGCAGCTATTATCCATTTTTCCTTTTCTCGCCTGGCACTTTCTCACTGACTCACTTTAAACTGAAAAATGTCAAATCCATCCAAATCCATCTTAGTTGCTATAGCAGCATTACAGCTCATTGTGGTATTAACCTGATCCGTGAGGCAGGTTAAATCTCACAAAATGCTAACAACAGAGACGGGATCAGCAGCAAATAATGAGATTTTTTTCGGTCATGAGAGAGTTCTGCTGCGCTTTGTGTTTTACTGCACGAGGGACAGAGGCGGCTCCACTGGCTCTAATTTATAGCGGTTTATTAAAGCTGTAGTTGGTAATTTTTATTTAAAAAGAAACAACTTTTGTTTAATTAGCTGTCACTATATTCACACAGCCCTAAATGAGACGGATAATCTGTGAAATAAAATCATACTCCTCTGCCTACTCTATTGCTGTGCAGCGCTTCTAATGGCCTTACTGCGAGTGAATAAAAACAACCAATCAGAGCCAAGCAGTCTCAAACGCAGCTGTCAATCATGTCAATCACTACTTGAGAACTGTGGTCAAACTAGGCAGTGCTGATAAAATATGAATCAAGATTCTGTTATTGCATTGCCTATTTCTCGCCCCACATTGTTTTCAGAAAGATATTTTAGTGTACTGTTTAGCTGTAACATGAGAAAGTTTGCTCAGGAGGGTGGGCAGTGCTTGGCACCTTTGTATCCAACATGGCAGCTGGGTCACAAACTCTCTCATTTTACAGCTAAACAGTACACTAAAATATCTTTCTGAAAACATTTAAGGTCAGAAGTAGGCAATGCAGTAACAGAATCTTGATTCATGTTTGATCAGTGCTGCCCAGTTTGACAGTTCAACTGCACATAAGCAATGATTAACAGCTGCATTAGAGACTCCTCGGCTCTAATTGGTTGTTTTCAGTGCACTGTGATAGACTTCTAGCAAAGGAAGCAGTAAGAAGAGGAGGAGGAGCATGATTTTTTACAGACTATCTGTTTCATTCACTTCTATTAGAATAAAGTGATCAGCTAATATGACAAGTAATTTTCATAAAAGTTACCAACTGTAGCTTTAGTGACTCAGACCCTGAGACAAAATTCTCAAGTCAATATTGACTGTCCCAGTCAAGCTCTTCTAAAACATGGATGTACCCTTTAACGTGTGTTTCCTCTGTCAGGAAGGGAGAGGGCCTGTGAGGAGGGGGGTTTCGGGGCACAGATTGGTTTGCAGTGCCAATAAACTATAACAGGAAGAAGGTGGTGCACAATTCCTGGATTTTATAAAACAATTTCAGTACCAATCCAACCCCCCCCAAAATAACCTGATAGCCACAGATTTGATTGCATTATAATTATCACTAAAATCATGCTGATTTGAAGTTTTGTGTCGTTATGTATTGTGAACAATGACATTTCCCTAATTCATGCATGCAACAAAAGGTATTCCATATACAAATTAGCATACACATGCAAACTTTATAATTTCTAGTCAAATTTTTATCACGTTTGTGTTTCTTAGTTGCCACATCAGGGATTTGAATGCCATCCAATAGGAGGTGGAAGTATAGAAAAAATCCTATATTTTGTATATAGATTTGCTTTGCAGTATCGATATATCTGGAAGATAATTAACAGTTTATGGAGAAAATAACTAGATAATAATGTCTGTTTTTGGCTAAACCACCAAATTAAGTCAGATCAATTTGATCCAAAAAACATATTCCAGTATTGACATAATGTATGTGCTCATCAGTATAGCAAGTCATAGATGGTTGACATGTTCTTGTGTCCACACAATGCAGATGAGCTCTGTGCCCTTTGTGCTCTCACCATAATGGATGACAGCTTCTCGTAGCTGTTTGCGGCCTCCCCAGAGAGCTGTGTGGTATAGTGTTACAGTTAAATCCACTGCCACTTTAGAGGTGCAGGTGCACGGACATGCGTTTGTCTCCTCCTCCATCCTCTGTTTCCCCTGATTGTCAGCAGCACTCATTGAACCAGGCTCAAGAGGATTTCCACTGATTACAAACAAAGAGCCAACTGAGATTAGCTGATCCTTAAAGGTTCCCAAACTCCTGCCCCCCATTATCCCCACCCCATCTCCCCGCCACACAGCGTCTGTAAGTCGCTCCCAAACCAGAAAAAAAGAAATGTGCGGATTATGTTGAATTAATATGTATTAAAGTTGGCATAACCGTTGCGTTTTTCCATGCTTTAATTACCTCTGTGGTTACCTCATAGTGCTCGTTGTTGTCTCATTCAATTTGTCTTTGGTTCCACTTTCGCATTAAATCCTGCCTCATGCTGTTTGCAGTTTAGAGGCTATAAAGATTAATCTCCCCTCTCACTACATGTCAGACTTTGTTCACTCCTCCCTCACAGGATGCCCTCATTTGACACCTTCTACACTGTATGTTCATGCAGTTTCGAGGCCAGTTCTAAGCTACAAGGGGTTAACGCTAGAGGTGGGGGAAAAATTGATACAGGGTAGTATCGCGATATTTTTGTGTGGCAATATTGTATGATAATATTATTTCAGTCAGGAACACTTTAGTCAAAGAAAACATTTTTTTTCCATTCACAGTATTATATTTGGTGGTATGGCTCTGTCTTGAGGCGTCTCTGCCCTTCCATGCGCCTATGTGGAAAGCCTAAGGCAACGGGAGCAGCAGCAAAGACCCCCCCGGGAACAGAGCAGAGCAGCATCAATGACAAACAGAAATGACATTGATAAGTCAGACACAGCATGAAAAGGAGGAG
>JAPZEB010000005.1:13708841-13718941 GCA_029783705.1 Chaetodon striatus
AACAGTACACTAAAATATGTATCTGAAAACACTTGAGGGAAGAAATAGGCAATGCAGTAACAGAATCTTGATTCATATTTGATCAGCACTTCCCAGTTTGACAGTTTGAGTGCGTTCACAAGCAGCGATTGACATGAATGATAGCTGCTCTCTCTGAACAGGCCTGTAATTGTCCAAAGTCACTTGTCATGGGCGAGATTTTCTAAAGCCTGAAAACAGGGCCAAGCAGACAACATGTACAGTAGAAGTGTAGTTTTCTGTCATACTACTTAAAGTTTTTTTATGGGATTTTTGCTCAATGACGCCAAAATTAAATGGCCTGCCAGAGCTTTAACTGTTTCATAAAGCCTAGCCTGAGGTGATGGTGCTCTATAGCAAGTCAACTGTGGTAGGTTGATTTTGGAAGAGGTGGGTTGTTTTGGTTTTAGATTAAGCGTGGAGGGCTGGCTGAGGTCTTGTGAATATGCTGGACTAAAAGCTGACTGTAATTAGGGCTGCAGCTCTCTAAGATTTCAGTATCAATTTGCCAATTATTGTTTTAATAATCAGTTTTCTTTTGGCTATGTCTATAAATTCTAAAAAATCTGAAATAAAATGCCCATCACAATTTCCCAGAGTGAAAGATGACATCTTCAGAAGTTTTGTTTTGCCTGACCGACTTACCAAAACTCAAAAATATCCAGTTTACAATTATATGTCAAATGAAAACCTAAAACTTGACAGTGATTGTTGTTTCTCCTTTTGTTTCCTTCACTGTTAATAGACTAATCATGTCAGTGTTACTGACTTTCACTGGATCTGCATCGTAATGATGTAATCAAGTGGTGTTAACATTTTATAGAATTCTATTTTTCATCATCCATTTAATTAGTTCATAGTTCATTTGTTCATTAGTTCATTTTGTCCATAATACCGATCCCTGTGTGGGGCCCATACAGTAGAGGCATGTGACTGTGGGAGAGGAGCAGCTGACCTGGCCCGTCCCCCCCTCGCCCTTAAGCTTAGATGCAGGCGTGAAAAGATAACATCCTCCCCTGCTGTGGCCCACTGAGGAATCTGTAGGTCGGGCTCACTCCTCGGTGGGTTGACTGGGGCTGCGTCTTGTTGGAATGCCCCTCAAGCAGTTGCATCAACAAGCAGCGAGACAGAAGCTGGGGCTAATCTCAAACTCTGTGATTACTAACAGTTCCTATCTCAGCTGCCGTCATACAGCGGAGCCAGAGCCAGCAGTGAAGACTTGGGTGACTAATATTTGACTGTCACAGTTTGTGATGACTAATTTGATATACAGTGCAACACTGCTGATTCACATAGCGTTTAATGATCTGCTCCTCAGTCTTTAGCAGTTAATGTGGGTCAAGATTTGTACATGTTGTTTCTCAAGTGCAATCTGATGATCTCAGTTTGGCAGCTTATCTGTGATGTTTACGCGGAAAATCGCTTTTAAATCGCTGCAGCTGATTTGAATCTTGGTGCCCTCATGCTGTATGTATTCTGCAGACGCTTGGGTGGTTTCTTTGAATGCTGCCACACGAAGTACCCCATTGTTGTCCCATTCTCTCCGAGCTTGTTCCTCTTGATAAAACTCAAGCCAGCTCCTATTTCAGCTGTCCCACACAAGGCGTGGACAGTCACTGACCAGACTGTAATACTTGAGGAATGTGTGTCTTTTGTTTGCCTTTGTCAACCCTGTGTCACCGTGCAGGTGGATAGTGTGGGTTCAGATAGCTTCATTGTGTGTGTGAGTGTGTGTGAGGGTGTGTGTATGTGTGTGTGTGAGGGTGTTTAACTCCCCCAGGCAGCACAGCTGAGTGTAGGAGGGGCCATCTCCTCAGCCTGGGTGTGAGTCCACTGCTTTCAGACGCACAGAGCAGTCTGAGGAGGGAGGGTGTGAGCACGAGTCTGTCAGGAGAAATACAAACTTCCCAAACTTTTTTTCCAGCACTTGGATTTTTCTCCATCGGATATGCTGGCTGTCCGCTTCTCTTTGGAATATAGCTCTTACCACAGCTTTTGACAATGCAAGGCAGGGCTGGTAAAGCTCCAAAGAAGGAGCTGGTCATTGAGAGTCCGCAGCAGTACAAGAGCTTGACCGCAGCTGAGACTGAGGTAGATGCGGTGCCACAGGTGGTGGTAAGTCATTCACAAGGACTTAAATATAGACGTTAAACTTTTTGGGTTGTGTTAAAAAATCTTTTTCTGGCTCGTCAGAGTACATCTTACAGTGTGCAGTGCTCCAAAGGTTAACTACAGTCATAAAGTCCAGAAGCAGGTGTCATGTGAGCGTCTGCGCTGCCTCACTTTTGTCATCTCTTTCATTAAACACAACGCTGCCAACTCACATTCAAAATATGCAAGGTTAGCACGTAGTAGGGAGGAATGTTGAACTTTACCAGCACTTAACCACCTGGAGGGAAGCAGCGCACTGTTTCCTCCAGTTTATTCTCTGAGATGACATTGGCTCGTAAAACATTTTATTTGGCTCAAAAGTCAACCCCGACGACAGTGATAATTTCCTGCCCTGCGATGAAGGTGTCCAGTGGATGGATCTCTAGAGCCGTGTGAAGTAGACGGTAGCGAGAAAGATTGAATGTATCAGTTAGTGGAGAGGCACTACACAGCACCATTGTTCATTGCTGTGAGAGGGTGCAGTGATGGGAGGAGTGGGTGCTGCAGCTTAACAGCTGCTAGATCACTGTGGAGAGGGAGTGGAAGAGATGGCTTCATACGTCTCTGTTTTATGGGCTTTCCAGGGATGACTGCGTGTTTGCTGACTTAATTACACAGATGTAAAACATGCAGCTGGTATTGTTCTGGTCTTATTTTATTTTTATACTGTATTCAGAATAGTTTATGGTGCATTTTATTTTCAGTTTATAAGACATAAAAAATCAAAACTATTTTCAAAGGGGAGTGAGAGGGCATGACACAACTCTTGCTTATGCATGTTCATATTCTTACTCAGTGCTGAGTGTACTGTGTGGTTGACCACCTTCACTGGCCACTGACAAAGCAATGTTGAAGAGCGCAGAGGGGTTTGGAGTGAAACAGCAGTCAGCAACAACAGAGTGGGGTCAGGGATCATCACTGATGGGACAAGAGCACCAAGGGGGTCAAATCTTTTAGCAGCTACTTTAAATGTCAGTCAGTTTTTGATAGCGGGTGTTACCAGCTTCAGTTGGTATTTGGACAGTGAATGATTGTTTTTGTGAAGTGGCAAAAAGCAAGTTTCTCTCTGTTTTGTTTTGGTGTGAGGTTGTTGAACGTTCAACCCCTCACTTCTGACCCCATTACTTGCAGAAGGTTATTGTTAATTCCCCTGGTTTGTCTACTTGCACTTCACGGTCAGTGTTTTGTGTGTACATGGTGTTCTTAAGCTTTCACTGTCTGGTACAGGCTGTCTGATCTGTGTATAGAGATTTCAGGTTGATTCAAGCGAGACGCAGACACACAAACAAACGCATCTTATCACTCAGGCATCTTTAATTCCTTCCTGACTTACCTGTCCTGCCTGTAGACAGGTGAGCAACAACTTTTTCTCTTGTGGCAGAGAGGAAAAAACTGTAGAAATAGAATGAGGGTAGGACAGACATTGAACTGTTTGCCGTGGTCCTTTGACTACAAGTAGTTCAAAAGAAAATGGTGTTAGTTGTTCTGGTGACAACACTACTACACTGTTCGTTTGGTCATTACTGCAAAACGTCACCTTAGTGAGTCTGCAACTTCCCACAAGTCTTTTTATATTGAAGTTAGCCTGCAACAGCCAAGTAGGTATAACTGCAGCTGGAGCAGCAATGAGACCCGCCCACCACCTACATGACTTATCCATGACACCTACGTGTCAGTCCACAGTCAGCCCTCTTCGCTACTTGGTCTGGAAGCAGAAGCCTGAAAGAAAATGCTAGGTTAGCATTTCGCTAGCTGTGAAGCGTTAGGTTACAAAGAGAGGCGCTTCAGGTTAAAATTAGGGTTACATTTTGTTACTTATATGGTGAGTCATGTCTTCATGTATAATAAGTTATAAAGTGGAATATTGCTACATTCTGCTTCCTACAATGTTGCGTTGGTAGGGTCGTCTTGTACTAGTCGTGGGCGTGGTTTGTAGGGGCATGTCATGTACGCGTCAAACAGAATGTTACTGCAGCTATATATGTCTTGCTCATAAACTGTAACAATAATGGATGTAGCACCATGATGTCACCCACTGGTTTGTGGTTTCCCATTTTGAAGCCTTGAATTCGGCATTTCAGCCATCGCCATCTTGTTTTGGGGGGGTTTTTTGAGCCGGAAGTGACCATATTTGGGCAAGAGGGTGGAGTTGTGGAGGAGGAGGAGGGGGGGTCTGACTGAGAAGCCAAGAACACTGTCGGCAGCCTGTCTCTCGAAGTGGCCCGCTCTTAAATATGCACAATTTAAAGCCTTAATAAAATGTGAGTGAGTGAGATATATAAAAATTCATGCAGTTGTCACGAATGTTGACATTAACTATAGAGACCAAAATCTTTTTTGTACCAGGCTGTAAACATGTTCATTTCTGCTGTACAGTTGGCCATTTTTTGCACTTCCATGTTGGCTTCATTTTTTTTAGCACCAGAGGTTGCCTCTTCATCTCGCTACGACAGTCATAGGGTTGCCAGTTTTTCTCCTAGGACAGTAAAGGCACGGCCCGCCCTACTCCCCTCTCCCTTTATACTTATATTCACTAATTTATCTATTGAAGTATGTAAATTATTGTTAGTGTGAGTCAGTACGGGACCACACGAAGTGCTAGTGTGCACCTTTTGTCCACATATTGATCTCTGTGACATATTACTACTGTCGATTGCTGCTTGTTTGTGCCTGTGCGTTGTGTGTGTTCTGGGTGGATTGTAAAACTGAATCGCCGTCCTGGGATATATAAAGTTGTTGAACTGAACTCTGACTGGCTAGTACTCATTGTCATTGTTGGTTGGATTGGTTAGGTTTTGGCATGAGGAGTGAGACTGGTCAGGGTTAGGGTAAGAATGTAAGGGTAAGCCACTCAGAGGCAGAGTAGGGCGGGTCATGCCTTCGCCTTTCTTGGAAAAAGAAACTCGCCATTGGGTCGTGTCCAGATGGTAACCCCAGGTTCACGAAAACTCCCTCAAGATTTCATGCTCTCGGTTTGAGGTGTTAACCTAAACCATTATCTTTCCCGAACCCTAACCTTGTGCCTTTTGTGCCTAAGCATAAACAGACTTTAACCACGGCGTTGTTACACCATAAAACAGCGAGACAAGAATAATTTAAAGTGGCTCACGAGAGTTTTGCATATCTCCAGGTTACAATTTAGCCACAATATGGTCGCTTTTCATCGCAATAGCAACAGTACACATACAAATGGCCGCCGCTCTGATCATTCTGCCATGTTGATTTGAATGTCTGCTCTACATTTATTTTATTTCTACCGAAAAAAAAACAGCTCGCTGAAGTGACTAGATTTAATTGTAACTACACTTGTGTTATGTTCCGATAAAGCTGTGACTAAATGTTTGACTGATACTGTCACAGCCCTGCTTCAGCTGGCAGACACGATGGCACCGTCTCTGGTCTGCTATCCCCTCCTTGTCCTTGAAACAGAAACAAGGTCCTGCCCCCTCCGTCCTCGGTGTGAGCTGTTTTCTGTTATTAACAAAGGTTGCTAGCAACATGTATTTTAGCAGGTCAATATCCATGACTCTCCCTCTGAGATCATGCCTGTATTATCACTCCCAGATGTGGAGGCAACATGTGGGCTGCGCTGTCGCTCAGCACTGAGATCTGGCCGTGTGTCACTATTCATTTTGCACTCTGCCGTTTCCCTGGCTGTGAGATTTATCCTCCCGTCCCATCAGCTGGAAGCGTTGACAGCTGACTTTCCATCTAATGGCTACTGTGTCTTTGCGGTGCATAAGCTCTCTCCAGGCTCGGCCACTGGAGTTTAGCAGGTCAATACTTTAACAGTATACGAACGTTGTGACATGTTGCACCATAAATCCATAATCATCCTTTGATAGCATGGTCACATCTGTTCTTGAGCTTCAAAACAACAGCATTTGCAAACTGACTTCTTGTCAAGTACGATAAAAGAAAGAGGATGATGGAGGTTTGTTTAATGATGTAGAGGATAATTGTGTTGTATGTAGTGCCTCTAATTGAAGTGTGATTGTTTCCTTGACATACATGTCATGCATGTTTACTCTCACGGAGGGATAAGCTCATCCAGACCTTCCCACTGCTGAGGCGGATGCATTTGCTCTGGACAGATGGAGCCCTGATGGACTTATCGCAGTGAATCCAGCAGATAGCACGTGTTGGTAAAGCCCAGTGTGACAGCACAGCTAGATCAATCAAGCTCACTGTGCAGTGGAGGCCTGTCTGTGTGCAACACAGCCTCTGCTCCTGTGCACTTACATGCTTAATTGTTGGATTTGGCTCAGACTATAGATAGACAGCTCATCTCCACTTCCTGCCACTGTACAAAAATGAAGCCAAATATCCCAACTACAAGCGCTACCATCTTGGGCTGGTTATGTGATTTGAAGCTAGAGTCTGCGCAGTAATGGTCAGGGGGTGGAGCTGTAGTATCGAGGCCCCGCCTATACACCTGTGCAGCCCAATCGAAAGTAAATCCTAACTCAATCATCACGCCACCCGCTCCAGTATGTGATTTTAGGTAGCATGCCTGCGTCCTGGAAGCCAAAGCGGCATGACGAGCATGACGTGTAACACAACATGTGTAGCGTATGTGTTGGCAGTGCTTTTTAAACAAAACAATGGCATGACATGGCAATAACAGTTGTTTACTATCCCTGTCATATGGCAGCTGATCTTGTCCTCAGCTTGGAGGGTAAGGAGCTCATTGTCACCCCAGTTTGCAGACAATTTTGGCAGCTGTTCTTCTGTGAGTTAGCTGCTAATTGCTTTTTAATCTCCTGGCGGTCAGTCGCAAACCTAACATGTCGTCAAAACTTCCCACCCATCCCATCCTGCTGGCTCTTCCTTTTACACAGATGTCAATTCAGCACTGTTACTACTATACCTCTGCTGCTGGAGGCAAGACAACGCTGTCCCCCATTCTGCGATTGCACCTTTTATACAGAACGACGAGGGTGAATAACGGCAGCACTTTCACACCTTGAACAAGCAGTGTGAAAGGGGCTTAAGACTTGGAATTGCATGTGTTAGATGCAGGTTGACCAAAGACAGCAGTGCACTGACATTGCTTGTATTCAAGTCTTCTCCTCTGCTCTCATTGTATAGTTTTCATTTTCCATCAACATACTGGTCTCTTTCACACTAATAAAGTATAACCTTCAGTAGCAAAATGTAGTCTCAGTTTATATTTGTACTGTTGTCAGCTCACAGCCTGCTCGCAGGGTATCAGTTTCTTCCTTAAAATCAAATATGGGCCACACATCAACTCCAGTCTCACTCTCATTCAGTTACTTTTACCTGGTGAAGCTCTGAGGAAACTTTGTTGTTGGATGCTATCATCCATCTTTCTCCCTCCTCATTTTCAGTCATCTCTCTACTGGATCTACTTAAAAAGGGCGTAAAATGCAACAACAAAAAAAAACACATGCCATGTATATTTCCTCCTTCCTTCCTCTTTGTGTGCATGTTACCCTTAGCATTATAGTCACTAATATTGTCTGTGTCTTTGTCTGTGTTCTCCAGGTAAAGCCGAAGGTGATCGAGCCGCTTGACTATGAAAATGTGCTGGTGCAGAGGAAGACACAAATCCTCAGTGATGTCCTCAGAGACATGCTGCAGTTCCCCTTGGAGGACTTTGAGGTGAGTTTCACGCCTGTTTCATGCATGCACATCACATCCACACTCAGAAACTGGCACAAAAACCTTACTACAGTAAAACTGGCTCTGGGTATTTTAGCTTGGATTATATTGGTAAGGAGCAAGATTTTAGCTTTGGAAGTGATGTAAAGTTAGTGATGGTAATAACACTGCCAGAGTTAGGGCTTTGATTTCCACTGAGACTACTCACGTTACTGCTGTGTGAAGTGATGCAATCTGGGTGAAGAATATCTACTTAATAATTGTAGACAGAGAAATGTTACAGTCCAATTGCTTATTGTGCAAGTCATTATAAAGTTCAGGGGTTTATTTATTTATTTATTTTTTTGATAAATTGCTCTATAACCATACAGCGTCACACTGTTTATTGTTATCAGTCCAGCGTCATTATTTACCCACCCACTTGCTGAAAGTTGCGTGTTTTCTTTGTTGTGTTTGTTTGGCTTCAGCGGTCTTTTCCTCTGGCGCGGGCGCGGCCAGTGCATTGAATACAGGGTGGGGTCGTTCGCAGAGGTTTTCTTTTTGTTTACATCCTTCCACGCTGTAGCGGGAGAGCCAGGGGTCGGGGGCCATCTGTTTAATTGGCTCATTCTGTCTCCAATGTTGTGACAGAGCAAGTGTTATCTCCAGCCACATTGTACAGGACGTACGCTCCCTCACACTTTCCACGAGGACGATGGAAAATCTGAAATGGAAATCTGGCCCAGTGCTGGTACTTTAGGAAGTGAGACTTATTTGAAAGATGTTCTGACTAACAGCGGCAAAGAGATGTGCAGCATATCCTCAAATCTGACCCTGACGCTCTGTCTCACGGTCCAGTGGAAATTTTGTAGTCTTTTATTGTTACAGCTGAATGCCCACATCAGGCAGTACAAGCAAGAGTGATGTCTCGATGCCCACCTGCACCCTCATCTGTAAACCTGGGGCAGTTCTCCATGTGGCAGTCATACGGATGGAGGAGCTGTATATTGATTTTTCATGAAAGACACTGAGGACACTCAGAGATCTCCAGAAACTTCCACCACAGCTCTAATAGGAGTAAAACTTCCAGATAGCGTACGTAACATGTTGCAACATTTTCACATTAGAGGGTTTTGAGCTTTGACCAGCAGCTCTACAGCTCGCTCTGTGGGTTGGTTGGACAACAGAAATGTTCCCACCCTTTGGCGGCCACAGTTTTTGCCCTAGAAGGCTGGATTTTGGCATAGAGGTCAAGCGTGTGTGTGTGTAATATTAAAAATTGACCGTGGCAATGGGAGTGGCCTTTAATAAAACGTTGCATAACCTCTAAACTGATTCACGTAACATGACCAAACTTTCTAGGAACACACACACACACACACACACACACACAGATAGACAGAAATACATGTACACACACACACACAGCATTTTGCCACATCCCCTGTGAGTGACAAGTGTTTGTGAGGTTGTGTGTGTGTGTGTGTGTGTGTGTGTGAAGGCGTAGACCTATCTGGTTGCAACTTTTGTGTATTTGTGCTTGTTTTTTTTAGAAAGTCAGAGTGAAAGTGTGCATTTCTTGACACATTTTGTCACCATCATACTGATGAGCAAACAGTTGCTCATTTTCTTAGCTGCTAGCTTTAAAAAAGCTTTGTTTTGGGGCACCCAGCAGCTCAGTTGGTAGAGCGGGAACCACATGTACTAAGGCTCTGTCCTTGCCGCAGCGACACGGTGTCAATTCCAACTTGTTGCTCTTTGCTACATGTCATCCCCTCTTTCTCCCCCTTTCATACTTAAGCTGTCCTACAAAATAAAGGTAAAGGTAAAAATATCTGTAATAAATAAATAAAAAAAGTAAAGCTTTGTTTTCATGATAACACTTCTTTGATCAAACAGAATTTTGCAGATGCATCTGAGCATTAAAGTGTGTGATCTGGAATGGTCTTGTGACCGACTTGGAGCAATCTTTTATTGTAAAAGTGACGTTTCTATGAATTCCAAAGGGCTACTGTGTCATTATACCATGCTACACTTTACTTTATTATATTATATCACATTCGATAATCTACATCATACTGCTGTACTATGCTGTGTTATGTTGTACTGTATTATTACCTGCAAATATTATATTGCACCTTAAACCTTATCATATATCCTATTCCATACTATACCTTATATTATACTACATCATGTGAATATGGTATATCATCTTCCTTTGCCTGGGGGCCAGTCGTGCAAAATGACAGGAGGCCAGGGGCCTCACCCATCTTTGCCAAGAGGCAAATCCAGTCGCAGCAGTCCTTCACAGGCCAGGTGTACACAGG
>JAPZEB010000005.1:13727312-13738589 GCA_029783705.1 Chaetodon striatus
GTTTCAGCCGGTTGCAATCTGCAGTCCTCACCACTAGATGGCACTAAATCCCCCTGAATCTTACACACTGGACCTTTAAACCTCATGAACTGCTCAAAGCCTCATCGCCCTGATAATTACAAACATGTTTGATATTTAGGATTTAAAATCTGTATGATTACAGTTATGATTACATCAGTCTTGAGCAGCTGACAGTCACTGCCAAGCAGTGGTAAACATTCTAGCCCTGGAGGCTAACATTAGCTGGCTTGACCTCCTCTCCCAAACCATTTTCTCACCCAGTCTTGTAAAGCCTCCTGCTTTTGTTTTTCTCTAAGCATAGTTAACGTTACAGCAAGTTGACACATTACACCATTATCTGTTTTGTTTATATCTCCTTCCCCATGAGATCACACGAAGTGGTGCATTCAGGCTCCCCCTGGCACGATGATCTTGATGATATCCTGTCGTGTGTGATGCGCAGTTATTTTCAGGTCTTGTAGTGTGTGCGTGTTTGAGATTAGAGAGAAGAACATCTGTAAAGTTTTTCCTTATGTGCTTGATGCAAAACAGTTTCAGTCTACGCAGCCTGAGCCTGGCTTTAGCCGGTAAAACTCCTTTTTTAACATGTATTTTTATGCAATGGGCTTTAAAATACCATTACCTTGGAAATACTCCCTTCTTTGAATACAAGGTCTTTTATAAACTACCCTTAAAGAACATGATGTAGTTTTACATGAACTTTGACTCGCTGTCATGGCCTGGAAGCCTCTCTACTTGTACTCTTTCCTCTTGTGTGAAATTGTTTTATGTGAAACTGCTCATGCTGCTGTCTTGACCAGGACTCCCTTGAAGAATTCTTTTATCTTAACGGGATCTTCCTGGTGAAATAAAGGATGCATGAATAAATAAACAATTAAAGTGTCAACTTTTAACAAATAATACCCCAAAATATTTTTTAAATAAGATATAAAAACTAGTTTAAATGGCTCTAAAGAGAAAATGTCTCCAATAATGCGCCAGATATCTACGCATTTTCCAGCTATAAAAAGCACTGCTGCTCTATGCAGACTCCCCTCAATATGACTTTGACATAGCTTCAACAAAAACACTGAAACAAGTAGATTAAGATGATGAGGTTTAAATGCTGTTATCAAACTACATAAAAAAGTTTTACTTAATTTGAGCATAAATCTAAGGGAAATTTTGGGAATGTTGAGGAGCAGTAATCCCGCAGAACTTAACCATTGGACACATTTAGACGTTTTAAAGACACTAAAGGTTGAAACTGTTTATGCAGGTTGGTATTACCACAAACAAAAAACACAAAGCACTTCAAATACTTTAACTGACTGCACGAATATGAAAGTTTATTCAATTGCAGAACATGAAAAGCTTGAAAAGTCTGGTACACTCTCACGTAAACTGCACAGTCATATCACTGCAGAGTAGTGACACTAATGTGAGTCATTACTCTATTTGTGGTCTAATATTAGCAGCAATGTACATCACGCATCACGGCTGATCAGGAAACCTCTTTATTTCCACTAAAGGGAACATTTATCTTACTTTGAACTGTTGCGTAAATGGTATCTGGCTCATTACAGATCATTAGTGGATTATCTGTGCTGTGTTTTCTACGTGATATCTGTTCATGGCAGGGGGCACAGGAGGGAGAAAGTGCAATTAATTCCTGCACTTTTCAAGTTTATCAAACTTCTGTTTTTTGTCTGCCAGTGTTGGTTTATAATTCTGCCTGTCTCTGCTCAGTCTCAGACTAAACAAGCTGTAAACTTTTTAAAAACACAGCAGTTTCTAAGATGTGTTTGTTTAGTAATTTACTTGCATTGAGACTGAAAAAAATTGTATTATGAATTACTTCCAGTTATGGATGATAAAGTGATATATTATGGGTACAATAGGGAAAATGTTTCTTCCTCTCACGTCACAGTGGTTTACCATCCGGCCCATGCACACTGCTCTTACTGTCTTCTAAAGCCGGAGACCAACTGGCAGCCAACAGTTCACCTTCCTGGTCAGAGGTTAGCATTCAGGGAGCCTTGTCTGAAGTCATAAAGATACTGAAACTGCCGGTCGGATGTTGTGTGACATCACCAGGACAGCTGTGGGGATCAACCCAGCAGGAGCCTGTCTGTTTCCAATCACCCTCCTGATCAGGTTGCATTTCAGCACAGTTCTTGTAAATGGTCACGTATTTCTGTAAAATAGATACCAGTGAGCTGCTCCTATCTCCGACTCTTACAATGAACAGATGTCTCCTTTCCCAGTAAAGGCAGATAGAGATACGCTCCCTCCCAGTTTGTGCTAATGGATGGTTAGACTGAGGTGGGGTGTGAACACTGACCATACGCTCCTTATTCCTGAGGGATTTCACCACACGGAAGATTTAATTGTTGCTCAAAACAACCGTTGTATTGTAAGAGTGCTTTGTTGTGATTCATGAAACAGCTGTAAGAAATTATTTTGTTTGCCGCTGCAATTTATCCATCAAAACAATTTGTTTAATTTATCTACGTAATTTTCCAAATTAAAAAAATCAACGGTAAGTCATTACATTTGAAACAGTGACAAACCAAAGCAAGTTAATACTGACCGAAAAGATGTAGGCCGACGCCTCAGCTTATTGCACCTACCTTTTTTACATTAATGATTTTTTACTGTTCTCTTTAGATGTATACAATGAAAAAGAAGGAATTAAACAAAAACAAAATATAGTGTATATATGTACCCAAATCTCTGACAGTCGAGTTGCATTGTGTAGGCACCAGATTTCGACAAGAAAGAACAATGTGTGGAATAAAAAAAATGTCCCCTGTTCTGCAGAATCTATTTCAATCTTTTGTTATACCTCCGCACCGGCGATAGCCGTGGCCGGAGACATTATGTTTTCAGGTTGTATGTACGTACGTTCTTCCCATCCTTGTCAATGAAATATCTCAAGAACGCTGCAAAGGAAATTTCTTCAAATTTGGCACAAATGTCCACCTGGACTCAAAGATGAACTGAGCTTTTGGTGGTCATTGGTCAAAGGTCAAGGTCACTGTGTCCTTGTCTGTCTCATCCTCGTGAACGCGATATCTGAAGAACACCTTCAGGGAATTTCTTCAACTTTGGCACAAATGTCCACTTGGACTCAAGAATGAACTGAGTTTTCAGTGATCGTAGGTCAAAGTTCAAGGTCACTGTGTCCTTGTTTGTCAGGGAATCTCTTAAAATTTGGCACAAATGTCCAGTTGGACTGAAGAATACACTGCTGAGAATTTTGTGTTCGAAGGTCGAAGGTTAAGGTCAGTCTGACCACACTAAATATGTTTGTGGCCATAACTCAAGAAATCATATGCCAACTATGACAAAACTTCACACACATGTCAAAAAGATAGAATACTGAACTGATGGCATTTTATATCCATCTCAAGTATCTCAAGAACAGAGGGGGTAAACATTTGATCTGTGCTTTCGGTAGGAAAATGTTTTCACAGACATGGATGTAAACTGTAAGAGAAACTTGACAGGTGTGCGAAAGCCGTCAACCGCGGAGCAGCAATTCTAGCTTTTTAAACTGTCTATTGTGACAGTGTTCTAGAAATCCAACATTAAATAGGCAGTATACTGTTTTAAAGGTGTCAGTATGTTTCAACTAAAGTTCAAGTCAGATCGACGAAGTGTCTGAAACCAGCTCACCACACGACTTTCTGACATTTAAATTGGGAGGGCTGCTTCCCCTAATTTTTGTAACTTTCCCAGTCTAATCATTTTGCCCACTTCATGCAGCAACTGGCCTGCTGTGAGATAGTAAGCAGATTTCAGACATCTGTGTGTACCATTTTCTCCATATTTAAACAGTAATTGCATCTCGCTTCTCTCAAGGACTTTTCATGTTCAAGTTTGGCCTTTGTGAGCATCTATAAATGCATGATTGTAGAACACAAACTAGTCATTTGATGCAAACTGACACCTGTACACAGCTTTTAAGTACTGCTGGTGTTTTTTATAGCCCTGACACACTGTACAGTATGTTACAGTGGTCTTTAATTTGTTTCCTTTGTCTCCTCAGTGCATTAAGACCTACAAGTCCGACTGGCATGTCGTCAACTACAAATACGAGGACTATTCTGGAGACTTTCGACAGCTTCCAAAGTAAGTCTGCAGCGCTGTTGCACACTATACTCAAAGAGGTGATGTGGAAGTGAGCCAAGACATTCTTATGATGGGCAAGTAAGAACAGTGGCTGCATGTAATATATGGATGCCAGAGATTTTAAGCTAAAGACACAGTGCACACACACTCACACGCAGTTTTTTCCAGATCACAGAGACACACTGTCACCTTTGTGTTTCCTGATTCTGAAAAAAATGTTGCTGTGAGTTAATTACAAGTAAACTCATGCGTGCAAATAATTCTTATTTCCCTGCAACAAAAGGCCGTTTCCTTTTTACAGTGCGCTGGATAATTCCCGGCTGCAGCCTGTGTGGAAACCACCCTCATTGTCCAGAGATTGTGTCATCAGCTCCAGCCTCTTCCCTAAAGAATATCTGTTTTACTGGCAACACGTTAGAATATGAGTTGACAATGACCTTATGATCTCCACACTGTCGCTGCTGCCAAACGGTCTGTCACTCCACTGAACCTGGGGAAGTTAAAACAATACACCGTGACGTGGATCGCCTGTTAAAAACCTCACACTGTTTTCAGTAAAAGTGATTCTTACCTTTGGCGCATTTTCATATTCCAGCAAGCAGACAGTATACACCTCAAGGTGTTTCCATTAACAGTCATGTGCTGCTTTTCAGCACTCCTGGAATTTGCATTTGCCATGATGTTGCCGTTTTCAGACTCTCCAGAGGCAGCTGAAAATATGCAAAATAACTTATTCGAAGACAATGAGGAAAACTGAAGGAAAATTCACATCTCAGTCACACCACTTCAGACCACATGTGCTAGAAAGATTTACAGAGTGAACTGAAATAAAAGCAGATAAGCAAAAGTCAATCTGCCGTCAATATCCTCGACAGCAAACACTGTTAAATGCCAAGTGCTAAAAATTCAAGTACTGGCAGTAAAATGTACCTAAATATCAAAAGTGTATGTGTCCATTGAGAAGATTGATCCTTTCCAAAGTGATAAATTAGGATCATATTATATGAGCAAGTAACCAGTAGCAAAAGATGTTAGATAAATGCACTGGACTAAAAAGAAAAGATATTCTCCTTTAAAATTGAATAGGAGTCAATAATAACCTCTGTATCTGCCATATTTTGCCTTTACTGGACTTTTGCTGCTGCTGCTGATGTTTGCACACTCATTAGTTGTATTTTTTATACTTAACACTTATATGGCTTTGATTGAATATTTTGCGTTGAATATTTATTATCTCTTACTTCATTTTGTTCTTGAATCTTGAACAAGAAATGTAAAACTTGAGAGAAATTCACATATTACCATTAAGTTGTCAGTATCTCATAATTGTACCCAAGTGTAGTTTTCTCTGATCTTGTACATGCCTCTTAATGAGAATTGATTCTTTTACAGCAAAGTGTCCAGACCTGATAAACTGGCTGTCCATGTATTTGAAGTGGATGAGGATGTCGACAAAGATGAGGTGAGTCTATGGGCCCCATCATACACCCAGCGCAAAGCAGCACACAGAGCAGCGATACTGTCATTCCTACTTTCAGACCAACACGTGTCATTTTCACGGCTAATGCCCACTTTGTGTAAGAAGCTTGCGTCCATCTGTGCACCCATGGGCATGTAGGTCTAAAAGTGAGGTGTGGTCAGATGCATTGTTTGTGCATTGTTATTTTGAGGCAGCTGAAAGCAATTGCGCCACTGACTAAAGAACCCTGGCCTCAAGTCAGGATGGTGCTCTGCTATGTTTTTTTTTAAAGACAATATTTTGGGCAATTTTTGATAGGGTAGACAGGAAGGGTGGGACAAAGAGGGGGGGCTGACATACAGCAAAGGGCCACAGGTTGGAATTAAACCCAGGCTGCTGCAGAGGACTCAGCCTATATGGGGCGCACACTCTACCAGGTGAGCTAGAGGTCACCCCTTTTCCTGCTTTCTTAACGTTGCATTATTCAGATAGTAAGATGTGCCTACATAGGCGGCAACGTGTGTACACTCTGTTTGTTACACACACGGGGGCGTGTTGCTGGATTGCATGTGGGTGAAATAATACATCATTAATAGGAAAATATAAATGACATTCTGTAAAATGTGAACATAGCAGAGATCAGAGCAGAGCTGCTGCCTGACACACTAAGAGAGATGCTATATGTGCTTACACCCAAGGAGCAGAGTAACGTCATTCATTATCTCAGAAGATAAAGGTTTAGTTCTGTTTCTTCTCTTGAATTTATAACAACAGTTTTTAGTTTTGCTGCTCTAACTGCGTAACACTCCGCAGAAAAACGCTTTCTTCTCCAACTTGCTGAATCGCCGTGCAAATAGCAGTGCACCTGGTGCAGGCACACCTGACTTTTAAAGGGAATGGGGGGGTGACACTCTGGTTAGTTGCATTCATGTTACGCCCAAAACATACCATGACTAATTAAGGGACTAAATACAAACCTCTTTGCCCCTTGTACCATACTTTGCACCCAGATTATGCCTTATTTAACTAGCGAAAGTGGGGCTGGACACGCCCCTAATGCACTTGTGCCATGCACTTCAGACCATGTCCTCTAGATCTTTTAAATAGGGCCCTCTATGTGTTATTTCTTGACAGTGTCTAGACTTTTCATCCCTTGATTTACCAAAACTAATCCAATCAACAGCTCAGAGTAATGAAGTATGTGTATCTGCATTGTTTCCAGGCTGTATTTTTAACTGAGGATCACGCCTCTTTATTAGAAACCTAGCCCAAAAAAGACTGCATGCTTCTAATTCCAGTCATCAGTTTTGCCTTCCTGTTTTCGTTACAGCTATTAAAGAAATAAAAGGCATTTTTGCGTCTAATAGCTGAATTAAAAGGAAAGAATTAGGTGTAATTAGACGTAAAGACTTCTGCCGGCGCACCATGTCTCAGAACAGCTCCTTTTTTTACACAATGAAATTTTCCAGCCACATTTGGATCCTTTCATCCTCGTCTAATTTATGTATGACGGAGTGGGTGTGAGTGTTTTTTTGCACAGATTAAATGAGTGTTTGTTGTCTTTGGAATTGGCTTGTGGGAGTGCACAACAAGGAGGCTGATGAGTCACCTGACACACACTCAGATTTGATGGGAATCTTAAAGATGATAACAAGCTGTGGCAGATGTGTTATCTAACACACTATAAGGTCGCGCTCCCTCGCAAGATGTATGATGATGATCCTGACCTACTGTCCTCACGTGATATGTCAAACTGCACCTCCTATAGGCAACAAAATGTTTCCCAGTATTAGCTGAAATGCACCATTTACACACAGGAGCTTTTGGGGTTTTGCGGCTGTGATTGAGGAAAGCTGTGCGCGGGTCATCAGGGGTCAGAGTGTGTCCTGCTCAGCCTCACAGTCAGCCTCACCTCTGACAGGACAGGAGGAGCAGGAGGACTTGAACACAGCTAAATCACCCTTCGTTCAACTCTTACCTCTTTCTCTGGCCTCCATCTCTTCACAACAAGTTTTTTTTAAAACAGGGAGGTTGCTTGTGCAGATGAAAGAAAAGCAATTGAACTCATTCTCTAAAATATCCACATTAAATCATGTATTTTTTTAATGATTGTGTGTTTTGGACCACATGCAACCGAGATTTGGTTCATTTCTCTTTGTCGAACCGGAGTTAAATAATGCAACTGTTTTGTTTGCTGATTTTTTTAATCGGTTTTCTGGAGCTCAGAGAAAATGAACCCTGTGATTCATCTGCCTCTCTGCGGACCGGTGAATGTTGTCTAGACATTGACGAGGAGAAATAGGCAGTGAACCTTTCCAGATGCGTTTTAGATCACTTTGCAAGGCGCATTGAAAATGTCTCACAATAACTTCTGCCAGCACTTAAAAAAAAAAATTCCCTTTTGCTTTATATGACTAAGAGAAGAAGAAGAAGAAGAAGAAGAAGAAGAAGAAGAAGAAGAAGAAGAAGAAGAAGAAGAAGAAGAAGAAGTAGTGGTGGTGGTGCTGGAGCAGGATGAAGACATCTTGAAAGGCCATTCACTCCTCTCACTGTGTGAAACTGTCTCCTTACTGTAGTCTCTCAAAGTGGGGAAGTAACTGTAGATAACACACAGGGCTGATCCAAACCAGCTCCTCTTCCTTCATTACTCGTCTAATTGGTTTATTTTTACAGATCATTTTTACAGATAACAGGTTTTGGTCGTATGTGATCTCATGCTGCCCGCCTTATGAGTGTGAGATGATCTGGTCCTCGTGTCACGAATCTGCTGTGAAGATGGAGATATTTATTTTGCTTCACAGTCACAGTTTGTTTAATGTTCCTCTGCCTGCTTGTTTGGACTGAGGCGGACCTACATCGTGTTCTGCTCTGTGTCGTCTCAAACCACAACATCAAAGGTTTTCTGCTCAGCTCAGCGAGGCTCCAGCAGGGTGTGTTCAAAGAATGGGTGATATGATATCACCATGTACTAATGCACTGCAAAAATACCCAAATTAGATCATATTGAGCATATTCAGCAAATATATATTCATTTTGACTTTTTTTTAAGAGGCGGTGACAGTCTGTTGATGTATTCACTCCAGAACTTGCCGCATTTTAAGTATCGCAGCTTCTTTTAACATTAAGAAAGTGAATTCCCCTCTGTTGGTACATTTGTAGATATATTACAGAATATGGAAAACAAGATTTTAAGATGTAATGATTGTCTGATCTCGTGTTCTTGTCTCCTGCAGGATACGGCCTCCCTAGGATCGCAGAAAGGCGGGATTTCCAAACATGGCTGGCTGTATAAAGGCAACATGAACAGTGCCATCAGCGTCACCATGAGGGTGAGACAGCGGTGAAAGCTTTAGTCAGTCGAAAATGAAATGGCAGCTATTTTGACAGCACATTTGATTTACTTGTCAAGCAAAAATAGTTCATAGTTTAGTTATATAGTTCACACAAAAACAGTTAAAAGACAAGTGCAAGTCATGAGACATAGCCTTTTTTTCCCAATATTTTTCACATTAAAAGTCAGTCGCTGGTTTTAATTTTTCAAATGTCAGGATTTGCTTTTTGTCTTCTTTGTATTTTATGATAGCATATTTAACATCTTCAGGTTTTTGCAATTTGAAGATGTCACCTTTTGACTCTCGGAACTTGCGATTGGCATTTATCATAATTTACTGTGACATTTTATAGACCAGACACTTAATTAACAAATGGAGAAAATAACTGAGAGAGTCATCGACAATGAAAATAAAAGTTGACTGAAGCCACGTTACTTCACACATTACCAAAGCTGTTATTTATTATACGTATATTGTGTACCAGTTATGCAGTAATGATGACGAATGTATGAAATTATATAAATAACATTTACTATCAAGATAGTGTAGATTTTGGTCTTCTGTCCAATGTCCATGGTGAGATACGTTACTCCTTCAAAACAGCGTATATAGAAAGAAAATTTATTGGCACCATTTTTCACTTGTTTAAAAGTAAAAACAAACATTGAGAAACATTATTACTTTGTAATTTTATAAGTAATGCACGCAAAGGTTGATTTAATATGTTAGCAGTCAAAGTGATCAGTGTCTCCCATTACCTGGCGAAGGTCTCCCTCTAAGTCATTTTTCCCATCACAAATATTTACCTAAAGTCAGACACATTTTGTTTATACAGCCCACAATCACAAATCAGAAATTTGCATCTGCAATCTGCTGTACAGGGGCTTTGCAGTATGTACCACACACAGTAATAATGATAATAATAAATTTATTTATATAGCACTTTTTAGAACAAACGTCACAAATAGGTTCACAAGACAATAAAAACAGTTAAATGAAGCAACAGTATAAACAGTAAAGACCAAAAACATTGCATTTAGTTTCCCAAAAATAAAAAAGTTGAATGTTCTTCTTTCTGTTTCAGTCGTTCAAGAGGAGGTATTTCCATCTAACTCAGCTCGGGGACGGCTCGTATAATTTAAACTTCTACAAGGATGAGAAGATCTCCAAAGAGCCCAAAGGAACCATCTTCTTGGACTCCTGTATGGGTGTGGTTCAGGTACGCTATAAAATTTGTATTTCTGGCATGAAGGCAGTGATTGTTGAACAGCGACGACCTTGAATGACTTGTTTTGCCAAACGGGATATCCCGTGGCCTGCTCCCTCGTGGACATTAAAACGGCATTTAGCGGAAATAAACTGAGAATACGGACGTAGCAGCTTCCTCTTCAGAATTATTTTCTCTGTCCACATATTTTCCAACATGCAGGGTGAAACGTGAGCCATGACGGGCAAAATTTCAGCACAAATTTCTCTTGCAATGATGGTCCGCTGCTGAAAAGTATCTGTGAGACCCTCTGTGGTTCATTTCCCTGAAACCTGAGCTCCCTCCTCCCCAGGGTCACGCTTTACTGCTGACTCTCAGCCGGTGAAACAAGGTGAATGCTGAGGTCTCACTTCCGTGCACTCTCCATCGGGCCTCGCAATCAATGCCACGTGCAGCCATCTGAGTGCAGGCCAAGACTCACTCGGTGCATTATCATCTGTCTATCATCTCAATAGATGGAAAAGAGCTGATCGTACTGATGAGGCACCCAGCTGGCATCAATCGGAGTGTTTTTCCACGACTGTCTGATTCCTATCGTGTGGAGGGGGAGAGTAAAATGTAGAAGGAGGAGAGGGTTACACGCGGGGTTTGAATGCTTTTAGATCTTTGGTGGTTTTATCAGTGCAGGTTAAAGTGTCCGTGGCGTCCCTCCAAGTTCACCGCCCAGTTTTTAAGCACATCCCTCAGTGGTGAACAAAGTGAAGTACGAATGCACCTTCTGGTGGAGTCCAGTCTGATGTGAAATATAAGTGAATTGAACTGCGCAATTTTCTACGCCATGACATTCATTTTTTACAAAATGCCACAAATACTGAAAGTTTATGTTCTTTTATATTTTATATCAGAAAACAATCACTTTTATTAGGGATGCACGATATTGGATTTTTTGCCGATATCCGATTGTCCGATATGTAACAACAGACACTTACAATAGCCCTTTTAAATAGGAATTGTGCAAATTTGCAGGAAAGCCCAATCCGTCTTCTTTCCGCATTGGCAGTATAGAAACAAAATCGGGGAGGGCGGCAAATTGCCGCCTGCCTTCTTTTGTTTATACAGAATGCGCCTTTTTCGAGGAAATG
>JAPZEB010000005.1:13768350-13779658 GCA_029783705.1 Chaetodon striatus
TAACACAGTTTCTTTGTGTTTTCAGCGTAAGAAAGATTTCAAGTATTCTTGGAATATCTGTAGACCATGGTAAGAATGTATCAGGTTGGCAGGCAGTTTGCAGACTGTTACTGGCTTTGTTCATTTGGTTAAAACTAATTGAATTCCCATACACACTTATCACCTCTGCACTGATTTATTCAAAAAAGTGTCAACGTTTCAGTCACAAGGAGCTTTCTCAAAACATATTCCAAAGTCCTCGTGACCGAAACATTTACACTTCAGTGCAGAGGTGATAAGTGTGTGCGGGAATTCACAGTTTTCTTTAAAGTGTTATCTTCAGGGGATTAGATTCCCTGCAACAGAAAGGAGACAAAGCAAGTGGTGTGCGTGTTGCCCTCCACTCATCCTAAATTCAAGAGCATGGCTTATTTTAACTGAACATTAGCTTTCTAAGTCTTGTCATCCCTCTGGCCAGCTCATCTGCTCTGAACTTTCCATTTCATCCTCTGAAAAGAAAAGAAAATCCATGTAAAATATGAAGGGTTTCATTCCAAAACGCTACCTGTGTATTTCAGAAAAAAGCTGTTTGAAAATCCTTCATTAACACAAAGAAAACTCTTAAAGCAAATTGTTGTAAACAAAACATGTGTCTCAACATGTCACCATTCATTTAATAAGAGGTGTTGATTTTGTAATCAGTAAATTTGCTTCAGTTTGGAATGAAACTTAATCATTTCAACATAATGAAACTTTCCAGCTTTGCCTTTAACACCAAGGTCTCATATTTTAAGAGATATGATATATTTAAATGGCCTCTCTGTGCACTGGTGGAGGTGAAGCAGCTACAGCTCTCTGTTGTGTCCTCTTCAGCCTACAGTCACTCGGATGCAGACGTGTTAAATCAGTCGCTGCTGGAGGCTAACATCGCCACTGAAGTGTGCCTGACCGTCCTGGACACGCTCAGTATCTTCATCATGGGATTCAAGGTTAATATACGTAATACTTGGCACATCTTTACTGTACTCTTTAAATATTGTATTGTGGTTCTAATAATTAATGCTTCATAAAAACCATGTGATTTCCTGTTTCTGTTGTTTAAGTCAGATGGTGTTTTCTTTCTCCACAGACCCAGCTGTGCTCCGACCACGGCCACAATCCACTAATGAAGAAGGTGTTTGACGTGCATCTGTGTTTCCTGCGGATCAATCAGTCAGAAACAGCCCTGAAGCAGGTCTTCACTACACTGCGCACTTTCATCTACAAGGTGTGAAAGACGTTGGTTTCTCTGCCTAAAAAAGTACTGTTAGGGGTATTAATATTTCTTGTATTTGGTTGTACCAAAAGGTCTTACAGAGGGTTGGAAAAGGGCTTTTATTTATTCTGAAAAGTGTTTTAAAACTCCATGAATGCTGCTGAATATATTATAAAAGACCTGCAGACAGGATCGGTGAGGTGTCAGTACTTGGATACATGACTTGTACTGCACTCTGCTCATCGTAGAATTATCCGTTCTCCTGTCTGTTCACTTGATTTATCTTGTGCTGCTACCTATCTTGGCCATGACTCCTTTAGATATTTAATTTTAAATGGGACCGATTCTGGTTAAAGAAACACTCTGCATGAATTTCCTTTAAAAAAAAAACCATGTATAGACTCATACAGAAGAAATCCCTCTCAATCATCACTTATGACCCACTCTCAGTGTGTGGGGCTTTATCTGTCTGCAGAGACTCTGCCCTCTGACTTTATTTTCTTGTTTTCTTCTTGTTCTGTGCGCTCGGGACGTTTATTTGCATGTACTGTACCCCCACAGCGCTCAAGTGAGGTCAGGGCTTTATGAAAAGGTAGCAGCCAGGTGCCAGACTGTAAGCAGCAGGCATCCAAGAGACATAGTGCCTAAAAAACACAAATATAGCAGGCCAAAACAAGAAAGAGCAAATTTAAGGTTGGCTTTTACTTTCACTGGTGAGCACATTTACAAACACTAATCAACAACCCTGCATAGTATACCTTTAAAAAATGGTCTTGGGTATTCACCATAGCTGATGACCTGTCTTGTCATCTTCCCCCTCTAGTTTCCCTGCACGTTTTTTGAGGGGCGCGCTGACATGTGTGCCGCTTTCTGCTACGAGATCCTGAAGTGTTGTAACTCCAAGCTGAGCTCCATCCGCAACGACGCAGCCCACCTGCTCTACTTCCTCATGAAGAGCAACTTTGACTACACAGGTCGCAAGTCTTTTGTCCGGACGCACTTACAGGTGGGATAATCCTTCTGTGGATCTAACTTCATGTTCACATTACTTAACCCTAATATTCTGGAGACCCTGTGGCCTGGTTAACACCTCAAGAAACACACCTTGTTATTATATGAGTTTCATACTTCATTACCTTTCCTAATTTTATTAGAATTGCTTATAAACAGGATGTTAAAGTGATGAGATGTTACTGACGTCTGCTGCACATATGGCACATTACTTCTTACTGTTCGTTTCTCAGCAGTAAAACATGGTTGAATATGATGGGGGTTTTTTTTGCCTTCATCAAATGTGTAAGTCCAGGTCGTGGCAAAGAAAACTGTTGCCACTTCAGTACATTTTTACATTTTGGGTTTTAATAAAGTCACAAGAAAAAAATAAGATTTAATGGAAAGTAATTGGTTTGTTTTGCAGTTGTTGTTATTATTGCTATATTTAAAGGTACAGCATTGACGTCTATGGGTCCTCAAACAATACAGAAGTAAAGCTGACATTGTAGAAACGCAAATGTGAAACGATATCTTGTAATTCTTCATCTTTTCCTTCCTTTAGGTGGTGATTGCTGTCAGCCAGCTGATAGCTGATGTGATTGGGATCGGCAGTACACGCTTCCAGCAGTCTCTGTCAATAATCAACAACTGTGCCAACAGTGACAAAACTATCAAGGTCAGGAATTATTTATGTGCATAATTATGTTCTGGTTCTACTGCAACCGTTAATTTAGAGCTTTGATTGGGCCCAAAAAATCAGGCTTGACCCAAACCCGGCAGGTCGGGTCAGACCCAATGAGGTTCGGGTTGAGAATCAAAGCTCTAAGTTAAATTTATGTATATACATAAACTAGTAAAAACATGGCTGACTCATGTCTGCATCCTCCTTCACAGAACACAGCTTTCCCTTCAGACGTGAAGGACCTGACCAAACGCATCAGAACAGTTTTGATGGCCACGGCTCAGATGAAAGAGCACGAGAGAGATCCAGAGATGCTGGTGGACCTGCAGTATAGCCTCGCCAAGTCTTACGCCAGCACACCTGAGCTACGCAAGACCTGGCTGGACAGCATGGCCCGAATCCATGTGAAGAACGGAGACCTGTCAGAGGTGTGTGATAAGAGACTGTGTGTGTGGCTGAACAGGTTGGACTTTGGTATGATGGTGGCCGACTGAACATGTGATGGACTCACTTTAGGCCTGTGTCTGATGATGTGTCTGTATCAAATATCAAGTACTGACTAGATTGACTTGATATGTGTCCAGTTTATTATGGGTTGTTCTTTTTGTGGACACTTATGTCCTACAACACAAAAAATACTATCAGCATCGCTCTTATCTGACCTGTGTTGTTCTTGTTGTTGTTCACAGGCGGCCATGTGCTACGTGCACGTTGCAGCACTTGTGGCAGAATACCTGCGGAGAAAAGGTGCTTTAATAATCTTTTTCCACTGGCACACCAAACAGCAGCTCTATGTTTGTATAGTCTGTGTGATCTTTCTTGTTCTTGTTTGCCTAATCTGTGTGTTAAGACATTGTCTCTTCTCATGCTGTGTGCAGGCATGTTCAAGCAGGGCTGCTCAGCGTTTCGTGTCGTGACTCCAAACATTGATGAAGAGGCAGCGATGATGGAGGACGTCGGCATGCAGGATGTCCATTTCAATGAAGTATGTGTTACTAATGCCAACAAAGTGATAAATCACTGTGAAGTTGATTTACTTTGAATGTGACTGTGCAAAGATTTGAACTAGCTTACAGGAATTTAGATACAGCCTGTCATCTGACGAAACCCTGTTTACATTTAGATGCTATAAATTTTGTATTTTAAAGGAATACCTCACACACAAAATGATCATCTGAATATCAGTCAGTCACCCAGTGTTACGTTGAAGTTGTGAAGAAAGCCTTGTTTTTCTTGCATGCCTCAATGGTGAACAAAGAATCCAAAAAGGCAAACATTCTTGATGAATCAAAGTAAACAGAGCCACGCTAAACAACAACAAAACTATGGCAAACATTTGTTCACAAACGCTCATAAAACCCGTGCAGTATAATCCAAGTCTCGTTTACCCAGTTGTATGCTCAGTACTTCCCAAACACATACATTTTTGCTAAAACCTTACAGTTTAAAACACTAATGTATAAACAGTCTCATGCACAGACAAGTAGCACACCTCGGCAATGAATACTGTTGCTATTATTAGAGCACAATTTGTTTATTAATTGACCATGAAAAAGATTGAAATAAAAAAAAATAAATAACAGCTGACTTCCAAGATGTCAAACAGTAGACACATTACATGAGCATGAAACATGTTTTGTTATTTTCAAATGTATATTTATTGAAATAATAAACCTTTTTGGACATATATGATTCAGGACTCAAACACACAACTCTGGAGACAGTTCCAGTCAAAACAGTCTTTACTGGTCAAAAGGTAGGTTCAGTACACAGAAGGTCTGTCAGTGGAGGCAAACAAATCCAATAGGGATGAGGCAGAGTCAGAGGCACAGTCAATCAACAGGCTGAATCCAAAAAACCAAGAAGAGGACACAGAGAAACAAAAGGCTGGAACACTAGACACACAAGGAGCTAAGACAAACTGGCACTGAGAGAAAACAAGACACACACTAAAAACTCTGGTGAGGGGAAGGATAACGAGACACAGGTGAGGCTAATGAGGGCGGGACAGACAATCAGACACAGGTGAAGTCATCAAAAGGGAGGGGAAACACACACAGGCAGGAAGTGAAGTGATCTGAAATGAGAGGAGATATGAGTTTCAAAGTAAAACAGGAAACAACATGAATGAATGAAATAAAAAACATAACCTAAGAAACTTGAGCTGTGACATTAATCATATGGAAAGTTGCCATTTTCTCAACATCATGAACATAAAAGGAGGAGAGAGACACAAACCCATTTGTTTTTATTTGTAATTATGTGAATCAAAAATGTGTGTTTTTCATCACTTCCTTATAGTCACCATAATAGCAGGGGCGTTGACTCATCAAACTTTTTTATTTCAGCTTAACTTATATTTTTCTTGTTCCCCCAGGATGTCCTCATGGAGCTTTTGGAGGAGTGTGCGGACGGACTGTGGAAAGCTGAGCGTTACGAGCTCATCTCTGACATCTACAAGCTCATAATCCCTATTTATGAGAAGCGCAGGGACTTTGAAGTACATTTAACTTTTTATTTTCCCACAACAATCCCAACTCATGTAGCCCAGGTTGTGACATCATTATCTACACATCCTCATCAGATATTTAATATGATTGGTATTTGCTTTGCACAGAAACTGGCCCACCTCTATGACACCCTGCATCGTGCATACAGTAAAGTGACAGAGGTCATGCACACAGGCAAGAGATTGCTGGGGACATACTTCAGAGTGGCCTTCTTTGGCCAGGTGAGTTCAACTCCTTTGAATTTACTTTTGTTTATTTGATTTCTGCACTAACTGTATTTAAAGGAATACTTCACCCCCCAAATGACCCTTTGTATATCAGTTACTCACCCCGTGTTGTCTTGAATTCATAAAGAAAAATCTGTTTTTTTCACATGCCTCCACGGTGAACGAAGAATCCAAAAACCGAAAAAATTCTAGATGAATTGGAGTAAAGGGGGTCCATGTTTAAAAACAGCAAAACTATATCAAAACATCACACAACTCATGCAGTATAATCCAAATCTCATTTATCCGTCGTATACTCAGTACCTCCCAAACAGACAGCCCTTTCGTGGGGGAACTGAACTGAGAATGAAACTTATCTATGCTCTCTTCAAAGCCAGACCCCATTGACAACAACAGTAAGAGAGCTGCTGGTCTACAGCTGCCTCAATCGATAAGTTTGTTTGTGTCTTTATGTGACTCTGGAGTTTGAAAGGGTTAGTTTGGATTCACCAAAGTCACATAATGACTCAAACAAACTACCACTCGAGGCAGCGGTAGACCAGCAGCTCCCGTGTTCCTACTACAGGATTAGTATTCCTTTAAAACTGTTAAAACTGTATTCCTCAAAAGAGCAGAAGTATTATTTTGGTTGCTGGTGTTGCAAAATAATTCACAAGAGCACAGGGGGCTGCTGAAGTTGTGTTAAGAGCATGACCACATGCAGTGGCACTTTATGATCCTCTCTAATACCCTTTTCTGCTTTTTATCCTCTTTGAAGGCAGCGGTAAGTTGTGCAGTAGACCTCTGTAGCCTCTCTGAGCAGCCTAAGTCTGTGTGTGGTGGTGTTGGTGCTGCTGTAATCCATCGCACTTCTCAGTCATAGCTTGCTGTTTACAGTAACACTCAGTCACCGCTGCTGCTGTCTGTTTTTGGAACCGTGTTGCATGGCGCCCTTTCACTTGCGCACTCATTCCAGTGTTTCTGCTTTTGTGTTACAGATCTAAGATTTTAGCACTGACCCTCATTTTCGTCGTATCTTGTGGAATAATCTGTTGGGTGTGGTTACCTCTGCCTGTGTGCTTTGATAGAGATCCACACATCCATGTCTCTCTTGACATGGTAGCCTGATCAGTGTTGCAGTAGTTTGAATCAGTGTGTGTGAATTTATTCATAGTTTTTAGGCAGCTGTCATGGAATAATGATGATGTTATTTTTCTGCTGTCCACACCCCTGTTAGCAGTACCACTTTACTGACTCAGAGGCTGAGGTAAATCAATGTGAAAGCCAACAGTTGGGCTGCAGTGATGTGTTAGGCTGTGTTGTGCTCCTTCGCTAATGCAGTCGGTGCTGTTTCACATGCATCGCTTATCTTTAAGCCTTTTACTCCTCCTCTACTCCAGCCTTGGTGTTGTTATATCTCAATAGGAAACCCTTGTAGGGCCAGTAGCAGGATTCATCTCTCACTGGGGAAATGTATGGCTTCACCCATCTGTTCATGGGACATTTACCATTTACATACAAGTCGACTGACTAATAAGTGCTCCCACTGACAGTGTGAAATCTCCTTTGGCCCGTCTCACATTACTGAACTGACTCTAGCTGATGTCTTGTGGTGGAGTTTTCCTTTTTTTCTGATTCTGTGCTTTAACATTAGAGGGTTGTGTATTTGTGGAGTCTAGCAAACCTTTCAGCCCGTAGCTAACGACTACTTCACTATTTCATTTGAGCAAATAGTTGGAATGACTTCCACTCACAGCTCATGTATGGTTTGATGTGGCGCTGTTTGCTTTCTATCTCATTAGATAAAGAAACAGTTTGTTTTGATTCATTCTGACCATGTTTAATCTGTCTTTAGGGCTTCTTTGAAGATGAAGATGGTAAGGAGTACATCTACAAAGAGCCCAAATTCACTCCTCTGTCGGAGATATCACAGAGGCTCCTTAAGCTGTACTCTGACAAGTTCGGACAGGAGAACGTGAAGATGATCCAGGACTCTGGAAGGGTAAGACTTTGTTGATACTTACTTTGTAATTACAACTGACACATATGATTCATAAAAGCATCTGTTGTAATGACATGTACTCTGTGCAGATCAACCCCAAAGACCTGGACTCCAAATATGCCTACATCCAAGTGACACATGTGACCCCTTACCTGGAGGAGAAGGAGCTGGTGGACAGGAAGACAGACTTTGAGAAGAGCCACAACATCCGGCGCTTTGTGTTTGAGATGCCCTTCACCATATCAGGCAAAAAGCAAGGCGGGGTGGAGGAGCAGTGCAAACGCAGGACTATACTAACCAGTAGGTAACCCTGTATACTGTGGGTGGTAGTGGTACATGAGCTCAAAGGGCTGGGGCACATGCCACATCTTTAACAGCCTGGAAATCTCTGATAATATAGGGCATGACAGGAACATGTGTACATGGTCAACAGGTAAACTTTTACACCTAATGCAAGCATCACACTTTTCTTGCGAAACACTGTCTTGCGCATACAGAAGAGGTATATACATGGTCGAGTGTATGTTTCCATTGTTCATCTATTCACAGTGATCCTGAGGTCCTGGCCCCAAGTAGCCCTCAGGGTGTCTAGACAATTGGGGTTCAGTCCCTTTTGTCTTGTGCTAAGTGATAGAAAGGGATTAATCGTACAATTTAGGGGCAGTTAGAGGAAACTGAGATTGCACAAAGTGACAAATTTTGAAAATGCAGAACAGGAAGGTATTTGCAAGGCTGAGTTTTGCAGAGAGATCTGCAAATGAGGTGTAAACATCATCAACATAGAGATCATTTATAGGCTCCAACTCTTTCTCTGACCAGGTCTGGAACACAGGGTCTAAGCAGGATGGCAGGGAAAGGTGGTTGCGAAAAACAGGGGCTAGACCTGGTGGCGTATGCAGGCCAAGCTGTCTTCTAAACTGGTTCCAGATTCTCAGAGTATTTGTTACGATTGGATTTATAGTGGCTTGTTTAAGTGAAAGAGGTAATTTGGCATAGGCCAAGACATTGTTTTTAATTTTGTATTAGACCTAAAATATTGTAAAGCTCTGGATAGCCCTGCACTGAAATGATCAACTTCTTCTTTAATATTTATCATAGACTGATATTTATGGAAGATGGGCAAGAAATCTACCACCTGTGATTGGTTGTTTGTTGTCACATGACATGTGGTGCACATTGCTGTGTTCCAAAAGTTGAACTTTGTTTATCACAGAGTGCAGCTGTCAAGCCCTGAAAAACAAGAGCTTGAAAAAACTCACACACAGGACAGTGTCGCTTTTGAGCATGCCTTCCACACATCTACATTGAAATAAATATAATTTGGGGGCTTAAAAAACACAGCATCTGTACGGGCCCTCGAGGAGGTACTTTTAGGGACTTTTAGACTCTAGTTGCTCAAAGTTCCTCACAGGTATAGAAGACATTATGCAACTGTTCTCACAGGCTTAGTAGTTATCCTTATCACGAGTAAACTAAAATCTGTGTAGTTTCCATTTAAGATATTTTTTCGGTAACACAACCCAGCTATAAATAAACAAGATTTTGGTGTCTTCTGCATCAAATGATCTTAAATATTCTAAAAAGTGGGAAACAATTTTGATTGTCCTCCCAAACTACAGACCACCTCCTTCCATTGTCTGCATATTAACACATGTAAAGAAAACAGGCTCTAAATACACACTGTGTGGAGAAATGTCACATAGGTTGATGTAGTCGTTGAGGTATTATATTACTCAGCAGAAAGGGGCCTGTGCATGAATAGAAGACCTTGATTAGATTCTGAACGTGTCAGCTGTCTGTCAAGGACCTTTCCTAATCCTAATCACAGTTTTATTGTTTTATGATGTAAAAGATCCAAAAGTTCAACCTTCCATTCTTATCTTTATTGTCTGGGAGCTTTCGAAAGATGTACAGTAAACATATGAGTGGATCCTGAGCTGTAGAACTCAGAAAAGCACATGCAAGATGGAAAAGATGTACAAACTAAAAGGCCAGCTGTTGAACCCCCGTCCTTCTTTCTGTCCCCCAGCCACGCATTGTTTCCCCTACGTAAAGAAACGAATCGCAGTGATGTATCAACACCACACTGACCTGAGCCCCATTGAGGTGGCCATCGATGAGATGAGCAAAAAGGTGGCTGAGATCAAGCAGCTCTGCTCCTCCAGTGAGGTGGACATGATCCGTCTGCAGCTCAAACTGCAGGGCAGCATCAGCGTCCAGGTGCCTGCTTTGAATTTTTGTAACATATACACACAAACATGCACTGGACATACTTAATTAAGTGATCATGGAAAAAATTGGGGAATATATGACACGCTCCTACATCTTCCCTCAGGTAAACGCTGGGCCACTTGCGTATGCACGAGCTTTTCTGGACGATGCGAGCGCCAAGAAGTATCCAGATAACAAGGTCAAACAGCTGAAAGAGGTCTTCAGGTGAGATGAGATGTCAGCATCTTAGAACATGTGCAAACCTACTTTGTGTGATTCTCCTTTAACACATCTTGGTGTTTTTTGAGCAGGCATTTTGTGGAGGCATGCGGCCACGGCTTAGGTATTAATGAGCGGCTGATCAAAGAGGACCAACAGGAGTATCACGATGAGATGAAAGCCAACTATAGAGACCTGGCCAGAGAGCTGTCCATCATCATGCATGAGCAAGTGGGTACAGTGTTAGAGTAATTACATTTTGCATTGCTAATGTTGAAACTGTAATCTGCTGAGACGGGTTTTGGACGTGTGTGAGTGGCATTCATAAAATGTTTGATAATGTGATTGATAAGGCAGTCTTTGATAACCACCGTTCTCTGTTTTTCCCTTGTGCTGACATGAGCAGATTGAATGGTAATGCAAGAAGCACCACAATGCAATAAAGACTGAGTTGTTAAATGTTGGTCCAGCCAGACAGAAGCATCTGTTTTCACATATCACCCTTAATTGTGATTGCTGATTGGAAATCCTTAACATTTGTAGACCTTTGTGCACAAAATAAGATTAAAGAAATGTTACACAGTGACATAATGTTACCAAAAACCCTCCAAAACGGAAAGATATAAAAGCTTAGGTCACTCTCTTGACCTTAGAAGGCACTGAATAGTTATCTGAACGGCCTTATCTTTATATCCCTACAGTAAATAGGAACCAGCTAAATATAAACTATTCTCACACAAGAAACACGTGTCCATCAGAATGGCAAAAACTCCTGATTAGGGCTGCAAATTACATTTATTTCAATGTATTTTAATTACTGATCAATCTGACGATTATACTCAGGGGTGTAGAGCTATTACTTTAAGTAGCGGAGTGCACCTACGATGACCCTGCACATGTGCATGTGTACGATTAAGCTGTGGCTTGTTTCAAAGGTTATGTAACCACTGTTGCTATGGTGGCAAGTTTACATACAGTCAACTATAGCTATAAAATGAAAGGATGTTTTGCTGCCTTTCCATCTTCACTAGTCAACAGTTGGCAAGCTATAGACTGAGACAAAAAAAATCTCAGCGGGCAGCTACCAGCAACTTTTAAGGTGGAATGTTTTATTTCATGTTACTTAATGCATAAGTTGACATACTGAATTAATCAACACACCTTAAATGTAAGTATGATGACTTGGACTGTTCCATTTGTTTTTATTGGCTCTCTTGCATGACATTTACTTTAGTGAAGATTGGATCTTCA
>JAPZEB010000005.1:13836748-13849541 GCA_029783705.1 Chaetodon striatus
CCGTGCAGTGTGTACTTACTGTTTTTATTATGTAACTGTAACTGCACTGGTAACCTGGCCATTTTATATTGTATTTTGTACTGTGCAGTGTGTACAAACTGCTTCTATTATGTTAGGCTCATGGATTTACTGTCATTTGCATTGCACCTTGAATTTTATTCTTATTTATTGTGTTTACTTGTTATATGTAGGACTATGGATGGAAATTAATGTTTCATTAAATCTGGTGCGACCGTGTTTTAATTTCTTGTAAATGATTAACGGCGTTGAACACTGTCCTCCTTATAAATCCAATAAACTACACTACTCTGATAATACTTTATATTCACGTAAGTAAAAGCAGAATCAGAATACAGCTGTTTCATTTAAAAAATGGTGGTTATAAGCCTCACCCATTAATAATGTAATATAAACACAGCACTTATAGGGGTGCTGCAAGTGGATTTCCTTCTTCACAGCAGAAATAACAAACACTTTCTTTGACAGGAAGCACAGCAGTAAACATCACTAAATCTTTGCTCAGCTTGGAGAGCTGGATTTTGTATTGTTCTTCAAAGAAACCTTCCTCTGATGACTGACATGTAAACAGGACACCTTAACTGATTAATTTATTCAGCGATAATGTAACACTTTCATTTGGATTTATTTCATTCAGTGAGAAAAAAAAGCTCATGTAACAGCAGCTAATGAGGTTAAATAATAAGGGTGCCAAATATGTGGCATTAGTATTATTAGCATTTCTACATGACACAATTAAATAAATATCAATATGATTATATTAACTGTAAATGATTGATGCAGCACTGCTGTGTTTACTAGAAGATTTGGGGATGAAAACAATATCAAGACTGGGTTAAGTGAGAGGAGTACCAGAGTACTAGTGACCCACCTGTCATGTAGAAGTCCTTCACAGTAAGCTGTGGAGGGACTAAAGGTTCAGTAAGGACAGCCTGGTTCACTGCCTGAAAGAGATAAGAACAGCATGAAGCAAACTAAGATAAACTAACATTTAAATGAAGTTTCATTAGCGCCTCCTCTTTAATCAACTTAACACATGCTGGAGGAAGATAACAGCTGACCTTAGACAGTTCATTAGCCTGCTTAAAGTAGTTGGCCTCCTCAACATCATCGTATCGCACCAGATTTGGGGAAACCTCTGCCAGCCTGTTACGCACTTCATCAAGGGTGTCGTACGGCAGAGTCACCCCAGCAAGCTTAAAAAGGGACACAGAAAATACACAGCATTTAGTCCTATTTCTTGTTATTTAATATTACCTGAGTGTTTTGTAATTGTAGTTCACCTCAGATATGGCTCTGATGATCCTCCAGTCCTCCCTGGCCATGCCTGGGGGAGTCACAGCCACTTTGGTCTGCTGGGCACGGCCCTCAGTGTTCACATAGGTGCTACATTTCTCAGTATATGCAGCTCCAGGAAGAATGATATCAGCCATTGGTGCACTGACATCGCCATGGTGACCTGGGAAGTTATGGCAAAAAGCATTTAAACTAAGGAGGAAAAAGTTTGATGCTCGTTGACATAGATTCTACAAGTCTCTACTGGAGGGACAAACACCATTTTTACTGAGGATATTCCCACATGATATTTTGATGACGGTGACAGAGAACACTGTCGAACACTTTGTGCTCTGCATTCATTTATGTTTCTTTACTCAGGTTTTTCCTTTGTAACCACTCTGTACATGCAAAAAATGATCAGGACTTACACTGCCTCTCTCATATGCCATACATAAATTAGTCTAATGTAAATGAAAGAGCTTCTGCTGCTGTGCAGCAAAATAGCTGACCTTGATAAATTATGAAGCTATCCTTGGGGAGGTCTTGGCGAGTGATGCAGCCTGCATCAGCTCCGAGTAGAAACAGAACTTTGGGTGGGTTCTTCCTGATAGCCTCCACTCCTGGCTTGTACCCAAGATCGAGTGCAGCCACTTGACTGGCAACCCTGAAGACACGGGCGAAACAGCACACATTTTACAGTAAACATCCCTCTTGAACATTCCTGTTACCGGAAGCTTTTCCTCTGAATTTTTTAGGACTATGACCTGTGAAGCACATTGAGAACCTTCCAGGTTTCCTCCGCGCCACTGCTGACGCGAGCGTTTTGGGCAATGGTTGACACAGCGGCCATTATCGCAGCCCCGTCCTCTCTCTGCAGGCAACTGCTTCCAACCACAACAACAGGATGCTTCGCTTTAGCCAAGACCTTTAAGAGGAGATAGAAGACACAAAATTAGGAAAGAAATTCAATTGGACTGATAACATTCATTGTATTACTCAGGGGTGAATTCATTAAGAATGGATTGCAGCATTACTTGAAACTGCTATCTGCCCTTTCTCAAGGTCCGATTCACAAAGTGTACTGCGCTAATGGTATTACAGCACTGACATACCCGTGAAGTTTTGCATCTGAGTGCAATTATCTATGTGGCAAAGTACAAATGTTACCTCTGCGCTAAGAACACAGTAGGCAGAACTACGGCAGAGAGACCTACATTTTCAGACCGTGTGCTACGGGTCCTGACTGAGATGTGGAGCATTCCTCAACTTTCTGGAGGGAATTTAAACCTGACAGAGAGACACTATATTGGGCTTTAAAACCCCAGTCTGTCAGTGCTGTTAGTGTTTTCAAACACACGCTGTAAAAGATGATAGCATAATTTGAAGTGAAGGACAAAGGAAAAAATATAATTTAATACTTCAGTTACCACCAACTCTCCGAAGACACAAGTAACTTAACTGTTACTGCGTGTAGCTGTTTGCACAGATCTTTGTGATGTGGGCTGTTCATCTGCATCGAAAAGGGGGCAATTTTGTGCCAAATGTATGCATACTACCTGATTTTAAATATGTGCAAATAACACGTGAGCACTGAGATGCTATTTGCTTAGAAGTGCAGTTAGGGGTGCATTTCAATCTTTGCAGCAGCTTTGAGACTTACCTGGCAGAACGGATGAGATCCTGATGCAATTTCTTGAAGCACTGTGGCAGACTCCCCAAGGTGGTCATATGTGTAACTTAGGTCCACTTTCGCTCCCACTAGAGCCACTTGCAACTCATTGTGCAGCCAGCTGAAACAGAGGTATCAAAATTATATTAAAGAACATACATTTCTGTTTAACAACTCAGATTTAATAGTTTCATACTGAGATACTGTATTGAGAGCAGTTAACATACCCTTTTCTGATCCGTGCATTGAACAGAGGAGCCTCATAGCGTGGGTGTGTGCCAACCAGAAGCAGCAGGTCAGCTTCTTCAATACCGGCGATCCCAGTGTTAAGAAGATAGTTTGAACGCAGGTCAGATCTAAAGAAGCCAAGGTAAAAATAGAAACTTTAGAGGGTAGCTCCATTGTTTTTCTTTTCTTTTCTTATTTTTTTTTTTGAGGTTTTTCATATAAGTCTATAGGTTTCCAGTAGTGTTCCTTATTCATTTAAATCTGAAAGTATGTATGTTGTAGCCTCAAAATGCTATTTTTCCCAAGCCCTTCTAAAAACTGTCTCCAATGTGACCTGCAGTAGGTTTCTGCATGATGACGTTGCTACATATAAACCCATGTACCGCTGTGGATGCCACATTAGTTTGGTTTAGAAAGTTACACAATAACACAAACAAACAAAACGATAAAGGCAGCAGTAGACCAGCAACTCCTGTGTGCTGTGAGGTAAAATTACTGTCTTTGTCAAAGGAGTCTGGTGGCGTCAAAGAGAGCATAGATGGATGTAACAGCTTCAACCCCCATGCTGGAAATGGCTGTATGACTGCAAGGTACAGCAGTAGAAATACTCTAAATATAGCGTACACATAAACTGAAATTGATTTTTTTTAATTGGTCTTTTTCTTTAGGTGGCTTAAATACATTTTGCTGCTGCCCCCGTCCACAGCAACTAGATTCCATTGACAAAAACAGCAATTTTACCTTGCAGACCTCTGATTAGTTAGTTTGTTTGTGTTATTGTGACTTTTGGAACCAAATTAACATGGCGTCCTCAGCAGAACATTCTTTAGCTTCTGTGCCCTGGTACTCCTGTCTGCTTCTCCAAACTGAGAGCATGCCAGCTGCCAGCTAACTGTAGGTTACACTGACTATGGATCTATAAATGTGTTCATACAGTACAAATGCAGTACATGGCAAACACTTTCCTCTCTCTCCATGCATACCTCAGCAAACAGCTGCAGCGAGTGTGTGGGGAGGGCATCAGCACTGTAACCCACGTCACTGCTTTTTGCTAACAGCTGAGTGAGAGTTTCCATTTTAAAAACAGCACACAGATGGACCCGCCCTTTAACATCAGGGCAAGTTAAATTGGCTCTGTCCCATGTTCACTTTTACTCTCTCTGTGGCCTTACCCAGCTCCAGCCATTGGGAACACCTCCTCAGTGCACAGGGTTTCACTATTCAAATGGTTCAGCAAATCTTTCAGGGATATGAGAGCCTCTGCGTCCACCAAGCCTCCGACAACAGCAGCAACATCGTTTCCTTCAACTCCTTGCAACTGTCATATAAAACAGGTGTTATTTAGGACAGCCTAAGCTGAAGCAACAAGTTGCAAATTATAATACACTGTCTGATACAGAAGGCCATGTCATCATAAATTACATACTGCTCCCGCAACCCGAGTCAGCACATCCTCCCAGGAGGTTGGAACCAACTGCCCAGACTCATTTTTCACCATTGGCTGAGTAAGCCTCTGCCTTTTGAGTCCATCATACGCAAACCTGTCAGGATGGAGGCAAGGATGAGTTCAGCAATGATGCAAACATCATACACTAATCTGTCTGTGGATGAAGCTTTGTGTGATTAGAAAAGAACCTGGTTTTGTCTGAGATCCACTCCTCATTAATATCCTCATTGAGACGAGGCAGGATTCTCATCACCTCACCCCCGCGAGTGCTCACCACAATGTTGCTGCCAACAGCATCCAAAACATCAATGGACTCAGTCTTCCTGCAGAAAACCAAACAATACATGAGTGTAAAAACTAACCTCTGACTCTAAAAAGTTAATCAAAATGTAGAGCACACTCCACAAACCTGGTCTCCCAGGGGCGAGCAGTGAATGCATAGGGCTTAGAGGTCAGGGCCCCCACTGGGCATATATCAATCACGTTCCCAGATAACTCCGACATGAACATCTTCTCCACATAGGTCCCAATCTGCAGGTCATTGCCTCTGCCAGTGGTGCCCAGGTCCTCCACACCTGCAATCTCACTGGCAAAACTATAGGAGCAAAAAATACTTATTTTCACAATCTAAATTTAAACAGCAACTCAGCTTACTCGAGATATTGATGCATGACTCACCGCACACAGCGAGTGCACTGGATGCAGCGAGTCATAATGGTTTTGATAAGAGGGCCAATGTTTTTGTCTTCCACAGCTCTTTTGCCCTCTGTGAAGCGGCTCCTGTCACTGCCAAACTGCATGGATTGGTCCTTGAAACAAAAATGGTATTCAGTCTTATTAGTCAATCACATATTTACAAATGATTAAAAAACAATGCCATACACACACTCAAGTCTATGAATAACACATCTACTGTACACTGGTTAAGATGATCTTTTACCTGTAGATCACACTCTCCTCCCTGATCACAAATTGGACAATCTAGTGGGTGGTTAGCCAGCAGGAACTCCATCACACCCTCTCTGTGTAAAATCAAAGAACACTTTTGAATATAAATATTTGAAGCGGGAGGTTTGGGAACTTTATTTTTGGCAAACAGACAATGAGTTGTGACTACAGGGCAATATGACCTCTATAAGACAAATATGTAATATTATCAGAGAACAACAGAGACTACAATGTCTTACTCGTGAGTTTGATTTTACCTGGCCTTTCTTGTTTTGTCAGAGTTGGTTAAAATGTTCCAGCCCTTCATGACTGGCATAGCGCAGGCTGCCACTGGCTACAAGATAAATAAAAGAAAAGGTTTACACTTTGTCTCTGTTAAACAGAGCAAAGAAACACTTAAAGACCAGCTTGGCTGCCAAAATAAAAAACAAAACACATATGTACACAGCCTAAAACATACCTTAGGAACCTTCTCTATCTCCACAAGACACATGCGACAGTTTCCAGCCACTGACAGGCGCTCATGGTAGCAGAAGCGAGGAATCTGCATTCCTACCTTCTCACATGCCTGTGACAAAATTGAGTCACAGTGTTAGATCCGTTATTATGACTCAAGATGTCAGGAAATGAGCTCTCTATCATATTTGACTTCACAGATGAATTTAGCATGTTACCTGCAAAACGGTGGTGCCTGGCTCCACCATCACAGGGTTCCCATCCACAAACACCTCCAGGAGGTTACTAGAAGCCGCTGTTGCTGTCGCTGCGGTGCGAGCTTCAAACACACACAGGAAACATTGAAGCAAACCTTTCCTCTAATTTTCATCCAAGTACTGTTACTTTTAATGGAGAAAACAGCTGCATAATACATCATAATCTATACCACATCATATTACAATCAATCCCTGATATTCCAAAGTGTAACAGATGACTGGCACTGACTACTAATTGGCTAAATTGAGCCAGCAACAGCCTGGCACCAGATGTGGTAGCTGGCAAATCTGACTGTAATCCTGCCTATAATCCATCTGTGGAACACAGTGACAAGGGTTCTGGTGCTTGCACTCCACTAACAACAAACAGGGTGCTCTACTTAAATACAACACACACATTGTATGTTACCAAAGCACGAACGACAGCTGATGAAGTAGCATATTGTTACCATTGTTGGTTGCAGCCGCACCTCCTTTGATAATTGCTGGGGAATAGAGGCTCCGGCTCACAACAGGCAAACGCAACATGCTGCAAGAGAGGCAACATCACGTGTAAGGTCGACTTCCTCTAGTTAACACATTTTATAAGTGTCAGTAGAAGATACTAAACGGTGGTGCCTGATTTTAACCCTGGAGAACAACTAGCAAACAAGCAAAACAGCAACTAGCAAAACAAAAACAGTACAAACGTTAGCTGGTTATTTAACGCAGGGGCTGTCACCCAGAGCAACTAATTCAGGCTGCGACGTATCTAAAAAGTAGCATACATAATTCAGGATACACTTTACACGGCTGTATTGATATAAATAAATACCCTGAGAATTGAAATGTAACGTTAGGTAACGTTAAACTAGCCAAATGATGTGTCAAGCTAACGTTAGCAAACTGACATAATTTAGCGTTAGCTTACAATGTTAGCTCGCGACATCATCATCATAACGTTACGCCAGTTATAAATATGAACTGCCCGCACGTGCAGCAGAATGTAAACGTCTGCAACGTTAACTGAACTCACAGATGTAGCATAAATGCTACAAACAAGCTAACGTAACATGTAATGTCAACCTTATTACAGCCGAATAACTTTACCAGTTAATTCAATTTCAAGGAGCTGTTTCTAACGTTGGTTCCGCAGAAGTGTGCCAGTTATAAAACGCCCACATAGTAAGTAATATTTCATAAACACAGCGGTGACCAGTTGCTTACCTTGCCAGTGTTTGTCCTTATGAAACTGCCTGCGACGCAGATTGCGCACTGTCTTGTTATTCTGCTGCGTCACGGATTAAGTAATCCTGTATACCATAATCCAAGGCTACTTTTCTGTAAATAATGACTAATCTAATCGTGCATGCATGTAACACTAGCCATGACAGTGGTGTAAACCCTCTCTTTAGCAGATGCTCGTCACATCTACACCAAAATGTGAGAGGCTGTGGTGAAGTGGCACAGAGACAGCAGCAGCAGCAGGGCTTTCCCATCACACTGAGGCTCTATCTAATGTGGATTATTCCTCTTTCTGTCTGTTATTCAAAAGATGGAGGGTCGCTGGTCCACTTGAGTCATCCATAAAGTGCCATGAGGTCCTGCTGAGTGTAGCTGTTAAAGGGGAACTTCACCCATCTTTCCAAATTCATACATCTGATTCATATGGTGCAAAACAGTCCAAAAATCTCAGTAAACATGAACAACTCTCTCCCAAATACAAAATCTAGAGAGCTAAATCTCAAATTTGTGATGTCATTGGGTATAAAATCTGGAGCTGCTGCATAGACAATGAATTGTGAAAGAGATGCCAGCGAGAGCACCCAGGGGAATGTTCTGAGTATACGTGTAACAGGGTCAATTATACAGCAGTAATATGTGTAACAAAGTAATTACATAAATTTGTTTCACTTGTTATTATCTGACACGCTTAGGCCTCCATAGTTATATGGAATGTTTGATACTACTTTCTGCACCCTTATCTTCACCTTTGGGGGTTCCCCACCTGTAAAGGGGTGTCACCCACCTTACCTCTCCCCTTTTACTGTTGTACCTCATGGGAGATGTAAGCGACAGAGCTGTTGTGGTAATTTCCATGTTTTAGCACTGTTAAGCTGTTTATAAGTTCATTTTTCAGCCTAAACGTATTGTGTAATGTGCTAACATATTCCTGTGTCACTTAATTTGTGTAGGGGCTCGAGTTTATATGGTCAGGTTTCTGTGTTTTCTGTGTTTTATTGTACTGAATTGAATGTAACATGGCCCGCCCTTTTGCTGTTGTACTCCATGGGAGAGGAGCTGGAGTTATGTGGTCATAATTGACAGAGAATTTTGTTTTTACGTCTTGCTTTTAGAGTTGTCAGGAATAAACAGAGATCGCCTCCAAAGATATCCACAGTCTGGGTCTCTTCATATCAACACAACACAGACAACACTTGTGTCCACCAGTTACATACGGGTACATTTCCTGTTTCATAACTGAGAACACCACAATAGAATAAAGCTCATTTTGTCATAAAAAAGACAGCGAACAGTCTGTGGGTCCACAAAGTCATGGAGCAGCTCCAGACTTAATACTTGATAACATCACAAGTTTGAGACTTACTAAATGAATGAATGCATTTTTATTATTGTGTCATGCAAGCAGTTCTGCCCAGCCCGCATTAGCTTACAAGACACTGTAGATTCAGAGCAAGCCAGGATCAGAGTCTAGCAAACATAAATTCAAAGATAATTTTGGAAGACCAAGTTTGTGGATCACTCGCAAGGGCATTTATTGTGTTAAATTGAAGAAGAAAAAAGAAATCAAAATAAACACTAATAAATACTAATCTTCCAGGCTTTAGCAACAACATTTTCAAACTTAAACAAATCAAAATGAACCAGCCACTCTAGCTTTTGGTCATCTGAGCACCAGAAACAGGATTTAGACAAGCCATTCATAGAATATAAACTCTCTTAAAAGAAAAGAAAATGGGACTCACTTTCCACTTCAACCAGATCACACAGCTCGCATATTCTGTTTCCCTCCTTAATAGAGTTAAATTGTTGACTTTTCTGGTTTCTGGCTTTGAGTGAGAGAAACTCATGTTCATACATATTGATTGGATTTTCTCAGGCCATGGAAATAACATATTGGACTACTTAATTTTGGTGGTTTTCCTCTTTAAAGAGAGATGAAATGTGTCCTTCCTGTCCATATCTTTAAAGTTTTTACAGGGATTCAAACCAGCAATCTTTCCAGTCACAGACAGGATGGTACTTTATCTCTTACAGTGATGTAACGCATTCGAGTCAGAGGTCACCCGGGAGAAATAACAGGAAATGGCTGGTAAACAGACCCTCAGGAAATGGAAGGAAACGCACATCTGGATTTACGTCAGGCTCATGTATACCAATTTCCACCTGGAAATCTAGACAGTGTGTACATAAAACATCAAAGCCTGCTTTTAAATGACAGACTCAAGAAAACATCAAAGTACAGCAGATGTCCAGAAGAAGACATTTATTTAGAAATGTGCTATTTACTTGTAATATATTAGAATAAAACATTTATACAACTCTCAACTACTTTAAAAATCTTACAATACATTAATAAGTGACTAGCAGCCGATATAAAATTATATAAAAACAAATAATGTTAGAGTACAAATAGATTTGTGTAATATATTCATCTCTAAAAACCAAAGACGTCGTGCTTCAAGAGTACAACAATTAAAAAAAAAAAAAAACAGCTTTACATAAGATGCATTTGATATAAGACTGCCACTAATTACTACTTTCAGTATTGATTAATCCGCCAAAGTTTTGCTTGCTCTATAAAATGACAAAAAATAGTAAAAAATGTCCATCACAATTTTCTAGAGCCAAAGGTGACATCTTCAAATTGCTTGTTTTGTTTGAGCAACAGTTCAAAACCCATAGATATTCAGTTTACTAGCACAGAAGACAAATAAATTCAAGCAGCAAATTCTCACAATGGAGAGCCAGGAGTCAGAGAATGCTTAAGATTTTTTATTAACGATTTAAATTATTAATTGATTATCAAAATATTTGCAGATGGGGTGCCCAGTAGCTTAGTAGGTAGGGCACGCACCCCACAAACAAAGGCAGTGTCCTTGCCGCAGCGGCCGCAAGCTTCATTCCAAACCGTGGCCCTTTGCTGCATGTCGTCAACCAATGAGCTGTTTCAGCTTTGATTTTATCTCGCCTCTCTCTCTCAAAATCACTAGTGAAAAATAATAGGAAAGATACTAACTTCATGTGCACGTTATGTGCAGTTCTACTCAGCGTTTCCATTGAGAGCAGTTACACATAACTCTGTCCAAATGACACAAAATAGGAAAATCTTAACACTACAGCTGGAAAGAACAGCTATGGTAATCGTCCACATTTACGCTCAAGTAATAGCCAGTCTTACCCTCATGTTTTTCATGGACAACTACTACAGTCTTTGTAATCATAGAGTCGACGACTCCACAGGCTCCTCTGGGACACTGTCCTGTTGAACTCCTGGCACAGACTCCATCTCAGTGGCAGAGATTGACTGGCTAAACTCTCTCAGTGAACTCTTAGTGATGTCCAGACACGCACGCTTCAGGATATGGCGCACCTTTTTGCCCAGGAGCATGTACAGGAGGGGGTTAATGCAGCTGTTGAAGAAGCCCAAGCTGGTGGCGAGAGGAAAGCCAGCTTTCAGGATGCTGTGGAGGTACATTGAGGAATGAATGGATAACTCCATCAGGCTAAAAGTATGAAAAGGTGCCCAGCATAAAAAGAACGCAAGAATTACAGCAGAGACAGTTTTGGAGAAGCTGGACAGCCGAACCGATCCCCGAGATTGATTCACTTTGATTGTCAGAAGTATACCCGTCACACATATGGCAGTGAAAGGCAAAAGAAAGCCCACGGTGGTCCGAATGACCACTATCATGACGTGTCTCATGGCCGCCGTGTGTCCGTCCTGTGTGTGGAAGTTGTTGAAGCACACCACCTTGTCGTGCAGGCGCATGGTGTCGCGAAAAATCAACGCAGGGCAGCTTGTGATGGCAGCCACCACCCATATGCAACCACACACAACCCAGGCTCTCTCTGTGGTGCGATACCTCTGAGACCAGTTGAGGTGGACCAGAGAGACATATCGGTCTATACTGAGAACCGTGAGAAACAGCACGCTGGCGTACATGTTCATCACAGACACAAATGAGTTAATCTTACACATGGCCACGCCAAAGTCCCAGTGGAAGTCCCGCAGGATGTAGTCGATGTAGAAGGGGAGAAAAAGCACAAAGACAAAGTCTGCCATGGCGAGATTGAGCAGCCAAATGCTGTTGACTGTCTTTTTGCTTTTAAACGCCGTCACCCAGATGACTGTTCCATTTCCGATCAGCCCGAGCACAAAGGAAATAATGTAGATGACTACTGAGATTATGTGCATAGTTTCCCTCTGCCTGTGCTCCACTTTAAGCTCCTCCAAGTCGCCGTACTCCAGGTAGTATTCATAGGTGTAGTTTTCATAGTCCTCGCCAGAGTCCCCCATCGCTGCACGGATGTGACCTCTGTGGTGAAGTTATCTGCGGGAAGGAAAAGCTGATGATAAGATGCATTCCTGTAGGACGATATATAAACACAGACGTTCCCGTACATTATAATCAACCTGTTCTCACCTCACACTCTCTGCGATTATGTTGGGCTGCTCCCCAGAAGGACACAGTTGTCTGTCCTGTCCCTCTTTCTGATCATCCAGTTCCTCTGTTGCAATTGGGACTGGGTGTGTCCTGAGTAACCCTGGAACACAGCGTCAACATCCCTCTGGATCAACAATGTGGACACTGAGATGCCCCACAGATGACACAGAAACAGGCCTCATAGTATGATTCATAGTGTTTGGTTGTGCTTGTTGCACAATTGTATTCCCATCATTTATCTTTTCCAAGGTTATCATTGTACAAACAACTGGGTGAGAGGTTACTTTTTTTTAACATATCACCAATATTTGTATCTTCATCAAGACCAGACGAGGGCTCATGGCCACTACAGTGTTTACTTTAGATGGATTCAAAACAAATTCACCATGAATTTGTGGTGACTGAGAAGAATGTTGTTTAAGTCACTCCTATTTTTCAGGCTATTTCTAGTTGTCATTGCACAATACAAATGTACTCATGTAAAGCCTGTAGATAAACTTTGAAAAAACAAGTTCAAGCAGACAGTGGCAGATTTTCCTACAGGCGACATAGGCAGCCACCTAGGATGGGACAGGGGATGGCATTATTATTATTATTATTATTATTATTATTATTATTATTGTTATACATTGATTTTATTTTTTTTTGACATCCAAAAAAATTGAACATAAGGGAAATAGTGGAGTGTATGTGGAAAGCAATAAAGCACAAGAAAATAAAAATGTACAAAAACAAGAAGACGAAATGTGCAAATTTGCACATACTGTATTCTCTTAATGTTTATTTATGATTATTGTTTGTAAGCTAAGTTGTTTAATTGTGT
>JAPZEB010000005.1:13881582-13891734 GCA_029783705.1 Chaetodon striatus
ACTGTTTCATTTTTCCAAAAATGGGGAGTGCAGTTAGTTTAGACAGCCTGTCGGACCACCACAAAGGGGCGGGGCTTAGCGACAGGTCAATATTGACAGCAGAAGTGAAAGTCAAACTTGGCGTTTCTTCTCGCTATATTTGCATTTTGTGCCCATTTTCGCAGCTTACACTATTGTCGGTAGCTTTTTATAAAGGTCTCTGCATAAACATACACTGCCACACACTTCTAGTGGGTCATAAATGATAACTGAGAGGGATTACTTCCTTATGAGTTGATTCGTTGTTTTTAGGAAAATCCTGCGTAGTATATCTTTAACTGTGGACGAACAATGATTCCCAAAAAGTGTCCCATTGTTTCAGCACCTTTTATTTACAGCTCTTTTGTTCCTTTCATCACCTCATCTATTTCTGTCTCATCGGTACAGGTGTGCAACAATGAAGCCACATGCACCTGCGACACTACCTGGGCGGGGACAGACTGTAGCATGCCTGACCCGCCTAAAGAGCCTGAGACCATTCCGGACGAAGGACCCAAGGGTCGGTTTCCACCTCTTTCAACCTCTGGCGTCTGATAGAATGAATAACACACACGTTTATGTGCACTGATTTATTTTAGCCAAGATTCACGCTGACTTTTGTACTGTATATGTTGTTCTGCAATTTCTGCAATGTCATTCTCAGTCACACTGTTAGATCTGAGTCAGCACACAGTTTCACAGGTGTACTGGGGTCGTAAAGACTTTTCATGTAAGATGGCGGCTGGAGGAGAATATAAAAAGCAGTGTCACATTTGTTTAGTTTCGATGAAATGATACCTGATACTTTGACCACGGGGGGGCAGGGGGGGACATGGGAGGTGGTTAAAGGGGGTGGGAAGCGTCACAGAGGGAACCGTGTCACTTCATCCATGACTCTGAAGCAGAAGCCTGCTGTTTGTTTTTAACAGGGTGGTAATAATGCTCCTTTTCCCTCTGCACAGTGAGCGTGGCCACTAACAGGCTGATAGGGGCAGTAGCAGGGACCATTCTGGCCCTGGGGGTGATTTTTGGAGGCACAGGGTGGGGAATAGAGTAAGCATCTTTAACCCTTTCACAGCTCTTCCTCTCATAGTGGTGCCTCAGTGTGCGGGCGGTCTCGTGAGCCGGCCTGAGCCCGTGTGTGCGTCCCGGTGGCTTTGTGTTTTCTTGTGTGTTGGTGATGACCATATAATTGTCATGTGATTGGATGTTTTCTGTGTTGTGTGATTGATTGATGGATTCCCCCTCCTCCTCCTCCTCCTCCTCCTCCTCTTCCTCCTCCTCCTCCTCCTCCTCCTCTCCTGCCACTTCCCGTTGTTCCCCATTATTACAAGCCTCTTTCTTCATCCTCCCTCTTCTTCCTCCTTTTCTTCCTCTTATTCTTAGTCGTTATGTGGTTGCTCCTGTGATCCTCTCCTTTCTGGGGCATGTGGGGCATTTAGATGGAAAACCTGAGAAGTGTCCAGTTAGTGACCTGGCTTGTCAGTCAGTGGTAGGCTGTGTGGTGACTGGGACCCCTTTAAAAAAACTTTTTTCTACTGCTCATACTGCAGGCCACATATACGCATCACCTGTAAGTCTCTGTTTAATTAAACCTTTATAGTGATGGATACCCAGGGTCTAGTCCTCTGCACAACCTTAACAGACAAACCACTGATAATCTCTACCTCAACTGACACCAGATAAATGTAAAAAAAAAAAAATCCCAGGGCCTCATTATTGTCATGTTACACACTAAAGGGGGCATGCAAAATACATTCTCAGACTCAGTCATTTTACTGTTATAGTATACTTATGGTTATGTTTTCTGTTCCATGTGAAATCGTCATTGTATAGTTACATGTTATTTATACAGTAAGTGAGTATAGAAACTCATGTCTTTTTCCCCATAACCCTTTACAGGTCCTAGTGCCACCAATCTAATAATAGGCTCCATCGCCGGAGCCATCCTTGTGGCTGCCATAGTGCTGGGGGGGACTGGATGGGGCTTTAAGTAAGCAACACGCCGCATGCCTCTCCTGCTGTAACTCTAGCATCCCTGCTGCTTCTAGACACCAGGGTTTGAGCTCCTGCTACAGAATATGGACCCCGGGGTGGACGATACACAAACACATGCATATCTGAACTGCTCTGTGTCATCCTGGTTGTTTTGAAGAAGAGGATAAATATGTGAAGGGTGATTTTGACAAGGGGGTTGTCTCGATCTGTAGCAGAACCTCAAACTGATTGGACGGGCAGAGCTCAATGCTTGACATGCATGTTCAGTCCTGATAACAGAGGGTAAAGTATGCTTTTAATAGCTAGATATTTAAAAAAAAAAAAGCTTGTGTATGGTTGTATTGATAAGTTAAGTCTTAATTGCTCTCTAAAGTCCAAAGATAGGCCTCTAATGTATCTCTGTGTAGTCAGGAAATGTACTTTATTGTACTGTAAATTAATAATGATCTACCGCTGATTAGCCTGCTGTCTTGAGCAACAGGGGTGTTACACATCTTAATCTAAATAGGGTTAAGAAATAACTGAGAAATACAATCCTGCAGCCACCAAAGCATGCCGGGTAGCAAAGCATCATGGTTGTCACCAAAACAAAGACAGAAAAAAAAAACAGGATAAGAAACATTTCTGCATGTTGACTTTTTGATTTGGAGGAGGTCAGTTCATTGCACAAAGGCTGAGCCAAACCCAGAGTGATTTGGTCCAGGGTTGTCGTGCTCTCATCGCCTCCGTGATCTTTTTCTCAGTCCGTTACTGTTTGAGGGCGAGACTTTAAGTGGAGCGGTGAGACAGCGACACAGAGAGAGAGAGACAGACAGAAGCCAGGACCCTTTTTGTTGGCCGCAGCCTTTGTGCCATGGCTGACCACACCCACCTAAGACGGCCAGGCTCCGCCCTAGAGCAGAGCAGGACTCTCGGACCCCGCCCACACCAGCTGCCATTGCTGCCTGCTTCACAGACCTGGTACAGACACGGCGCATTGCACTGCATGAACCACGCACAGCAATAGTGCCACCTTCAACTGGCCTACTATTGGAACAGGTGCATGACAGAGTGATAGAAGCCCCACAACAAGCCACAGTACGGGGAGGTTATGCCTAACTCCTGTTGTTGTACTCGTTGTTGTCCCACTGTTGTGGTAGTAGTTATTGTTGCTGCCGCTGCTGCTGCTGCTGCTGCTGCTGCTGTGGTTGTTGTTTATGTGGTTGTCTCCTCTTTCCCTTCTCTATAGAGTATATTTTATGTTAGCTCTTTCCTCCCAGATGGTTATGTTTTGAGTGGAACTAATGTCTTTCCCATCAATACTGGTAATGAGACATGTCTCCTACACTTCCTCACCTTGTAAACTGATGTTGCACGCACAAACCGGTCAGTCTGCAAGAGGGCAACAGAGGACATTTATATTCATAGACCTTCAAAATTTAGTTACAAGCTCAGTTGAAAGTAGACTTTATTGTTTTTTTGCTCAATAAACTGGGTGAAAGTTTAATTTAGGTCACTTCTACCTGATATTAAGTGTCACAAATCGCGACGCAAAAGAAACTTAAAGGGTCAGTTCATCCAATTTTCCTGTTACCTGTAGAGATATCGATCAGTCTAGATTGTTTTGGTGCGAGTTGCCGTGCGTTGGAGATATCGGCTATAGAGATGTCTGCCTTCTCTTGAACGTCATGGAAGTGGATGGTACTTCCAATGCGTGGATGTTTAAAAGGACTATATCGTGAATTATCGAATTTAAACTAATTTTTTAAGCCACCAGTATGAGGCTTGGTTTGGTGTTTCGGTTCTCTTGCTATCTCCTATGTCTCCTGACCTTTGAAATAAAATAAAAAACAGACCATACAGACCACTCTGTCCTGGGCAATAGTGGGAGCAGGCAGAGCATGTTTCTTTGTACCTGTAGGGCTCCAGACTGTGACTATTAAGTTGCATTTTGCGACCATGGAGCACCAGTGTGACTGGCAAAAATTATTAATATTTGAACTGGAGACCCATTAGTTTGTTCCCAGCTCACAGTGAATAAATCCTCACGTTCGAAAGGCACTGCATAATGCTTACATTTTGTGCTAAATGCTAACATGTAACTGTTGACTGGAAGCTTCGGGTTCACCGCAAAAACATCAACACTTCTGACCTGAAACTAGATGAGTGCTGCAGAATAAAAGCACCAGTGGTTTCACTTTGACTGAGTTGATCATAACAATACTTTATTTTACTTTATTGTAACAGTGGTATGCCGATTTTGCCTAAAAATATTGTGATATTATTTATAGGCCATATCACCCACCCCTAGCATCTACTCATGGACGAGTGGCTTGTGATCGTGACAGTGCGAGATGTAAACATTAATGGAGTTATCCTCAGCTGAGCTGTAACGTTAGCTAGCTCAGTGGTGCGAGGTGAGCTGGTATGGTGTAAATGACTCTTATTGTGTAATATATAGTGTGCCTGACTGAATATTGACTGGTTTTGTCCTGACGTGGCTTCAGCTAAATGATCTGGCATGATTCTGGCCAGATTTGGTTATGTGAGGAGAAGCTATTGTCCTCGGAGCTGGTTGTCTGAATAACAGGAAATCAGTAGCTTAAGTGACAGGAAAACACCTTTTAGTGTGTAAAGCTATAGGTGTGTGAACTGATACTGCTTGTTTGTCAGACATAAAAAATTGTCATGATGTACTAATTCTTTGGCTTTTCTTGCGAGTGAACTCTCAAATGTCTAATTCTGTCCTTTGAGTCTGTATTCTGCAATACTAGCACACTTCCTACTACGCGGTGATACGGTTGGCAGGTGGAGTTTGGTAAAAAAGAAAATTGCACCTACGTAAAAATGCTCACAATAACGTCTGTGGATTATCTTGAGTAACCAGGTCATAATTTCTGGGAAGTGATGCTGTAGAGTTTTTCAAAAGTATTTTGTCTGCACTTTGAGCACCACAAGCTGAGTGCTATCTAGTTCCATTATATTGGAGAGAAGGCAGACATCTCTATGGCCGATCTCTCCAACACTTGGCAACTTGCAACAAAACAATCTAGATTGATAAGTAGCACTACAGGTAAGAGGAAGAACTTGTATTTTTGACTTGAAAGTGAACTGTCCTTTTAAGTGGAATTGATTTTTCTCCAGTATGTTCACCATACTGTCCATCAACATGAACTTAGCTGTAAAGGTTTGTGAATATAAACACCTCAGACTGCCTCTTTGCAGTCACGGCCAAACTGGCTCAACATGGACCAGCCTTTCCTCACTTCAATGTCTTCAGCATCCATAACCATGGAGATCCTTTTTTATTTGCCGCCCTTGAATACAACAATAGCTAAAGAATTGTTTATGGCATATTCATGAGTCTGCTATTGTCAACTGAAGAGATGAGTGTGGTTGCTTGTCCAGGTTGAACTAGCTGTGTTATAGATGTGTTTACAGCACACACTGACTCCTGTTTCTTGTCTCCACGCAAGAAATGTGAAGAAACGGCGATACGACCCCAACGCCACAGCCATTTAACCCAAGGAGAGATGGCAATCGCAGACGGACTCCTCCAAGGCTTTCTTAGTTGGCTACCTGACAGCTGGACTGCACTTATTGCTGCTGATCTTTGGCATTAGATTTACTTGAAAAAGACATAGTGGACATTTTAACAAATTCCATCGTAGTGACATTAGAAATGCAGCCTTTTCAACTCCACCTCACCCATGTAACAAACCCCCCCACACCCTGATCTCTAGAGTGACAGAGCTCCTCTTCCATCCTTTAGTGCCAGTGCACAGGCGTTCAGGCGGAATCCACACCACTCTCTCACCTGGCATGATTATCCGCACAAAAGCGTGCTGCTTGCTGGCCCCCTGGCATGAAGAGCCCTCCCTGCAGGGCTCTGCATGGCTACGAAAGCTACAAATATACCGCAAAAAAAAAACAAAAAAACATACAAAGAGAAAAAAAAAACTGAATTATCTTATGCAGGAGATAACCTCGTTAAAAACCAAACCCAGTGGAGAGCCGGTTGAAGCTCCTATAGTTCACGTTTTAGGTGCTGTAGATGATTAAGGAGGCTGCATGTGAGGACCTGTAAGGGCAGTGCAGACCACATAGTGAATGCACACACACAAAATTGTACATAAATAAGGAGTTCAGGTTTGGAATTAACAGCATATTTTACAAGGACATCAATTGCTTTCGTTTTTTATCTCAGCATGTTGTATAGCGGGTGTTTTTGGCAATGTTATTGATTAAAAAAAAAAAAAGATTGGGCCAAAACTGTAATCGCACGCTGCATTCCTGCGATTGAACGTCAAAGGTTAGATTCAGCGGACAGAGCAGCCGTGGTGGTCGAAGAGAAGCATGTCAGTTCTAGAGGGATTCAGACTGATAACACGTCAGATTAACGTCACAAGATCCACCCCCTCTCCCCTCCCCCCAGAAGTATCTCAAAAGCCAAAGAACCAATCACCTGAACATATGGATGTTGTTGCACACAGAGCACTTTCCCCTCTGTCTGCAGCCAGTGGTGCCTCTCCTACTGCTGAGGGCATGAAGTCTGTCCATGCAGGCGCTCACCTGTAACCAGCCAGGTCTCACGTAACAGTCCTCATCAACACCCACTATACCGGCTTAACCTTTTGCTCTCATAAACTCTTAGAAATCAAGTTCAGCTCTACTGGTAACGCTGCATGCAATCACTATAGTGGGCTTATAATTCTATATGGGAGTCCCCAAAATCTGCAAGAAAAATATGCTACAAAAGATAGGTGCATGTCAACAACGAAAACATTTAACTTTTATTTACTATGCAAAGAGAGATATTGCACAAACGTATGGGTAATAATGATATCAATGTAGACATGGAATTTACAAAAAACCTTCTGCTAATCAGCTAATCTTTTGTATTTGGCCACTCCCACGTCTCGTTTCACTTCGCTTCAACGTACTCAAACTATGAATGGACGAATGAAAAAAAAAAACGCGAATTAATATTTCCAATGAAAAGCGAGAGAGCACCCTTTTACATTTGTGGAACTGAAAATCATTTTTGTGTGTTTTTCATCCAGTCTGATATTTTTAATCTCACACATGCACACACACACATACACACGTACACAAAAACACACTGTATGGTGCCTGTACATATCGAGGCCTGAACAGTTTCCTTGTGCAGGGCTATTATTTCCAGTCCAGCTGATAGTTGGTGTGTTCCAGGTGCTGCCATAGCACTGGCATCGTTGTAATCCTTCATGTTACTCATCATCTGGTGTCCCTCTCTCACTGCATCATGTACAGTTGGACCGATGAATAAACTACTGACAAATTTTACCTGAGCGTTTCCGTGTTCTTCCCTCCAAAATCACCACTGAAATGAGTTTATCTCATTTAGTGTCTTTGCTTTATGAGTGAATGTGACTGAAAATTTTAGACAGCAACTCAGTAAAACTGACTGTATGATTAACTTTAACATTCTTTGTTACATCTTAAAGGTCCAGCGTGTAGGATTTAGGGGAACTTATTGGTAGGAATTTAGACTAATATAAGAAGTATATTTTCCTGAATGTATGATCACCTGAAAATAAGAATCATTGTGTTTTCATTACCTTAAAATGAGCCATTTAGATCTACATAGGCAGCAGGTCCCCATCCATTTCTACAGTAGCCAATAGCGGACAAACCAAACACTGGCTCTAGATACGGACATTCAAGCACGGCCTCACTCCGTCATCAAAATCCGAACCTAAGGCAGTGACTTGCGGTGTCAGAAACCAACATAAAAAGGTGTCCTTTAACATTGGTATGATATGCGGCCAGTTGCCGTTATAGTTTAAAGGCGCCCGGCAGCATCAGGGGAAACATTTGTCTTTCCATTGTTCCAACAGTCACTAACTCTGGTTTGGTTGAAACAAAACCTTATCCATCCAATTAGATGAAAAAACTATTCTGGCTATACACATGCTAAAATTGCTGTTTATTTAAATGGAGTCTGGTACATTTAGCGATAGCATTTTTTTGGGCTGATTCGGGGTTACAGAAAAAGGATCTTACTCTTTAACACAAAGATTTATCCCTGTAAGGATCAATTCCATAATGTTGTTAGATACTTATAATAATAATCTGACTCTGTCACGCACCTTTAATGACTTACACTGAGGGTGCGCAGTTGCCCCAAGTGATTATACTGTAGCCTGTTTCGCTGCTGCTGACTGCAGCCCTCTCACTCAATACAGGACCAGTTTCAAAAGTAGTTTTTCCCATTGGTCACAAACATGTGGGGAAACAGAGTCCAGAATGAAAAATACCAGAGTTACCCTTTAATGCCTCTCTCGCAGTTTCAAGACAAACTGGTCATTCTAACTTTCATGAAGGTTGTTTAGTTTTGCTAGGTGTACCTAATAAACTGACATCTTACTGTATGTAAAAGAGATGGTGTATACTGACCACTGCCAAATTCACCAAGTTTAAATTTGTACTAGTTATAGCTTTAAGTAATCCCTGCACAGTGTGGTGGGGAATATCAATGCGAATCAAGCCCCGAAACAACACGTTAAAAAATCCATATATTTAAAAATTTCCTGACAGCGAGTTGATTCCCTGTGATCAAAGTTAAAAGGCTGATTAATTTTGCTCAGCACTGCCGTCCATCAGAGTGCTGACCTCAACATCCCTGTTTTCATCTTAGTTTCAGCTGGGAGAGAAAGTAGAAGGTACAAATTTGACAAGTGGTGTTTCACTGTAAAGTTAGATACCTTTGATTTATACACATTCGGATCCCTATGAACACATTTCTGTTTCTTAAAAAGAGAAAAACTGAATTCTGAAAGTCACTTCTCTTGCTTTCAAAAAAAAACCTTTCTGGACTCGTCTTTCTCAGGAGGCGATCTGCTTTGATTGAACAGCATGAAATGCCTAAGCTCTGATCGCTACTCGTTCCACCGATGACACCGCAGCTTGGTGCATCACTAACCATGCTACTACTGTGGCTGCACAGTATGAAGAAAATATGCAATATGCAAAAACGTTGTTGGATATTGCGATAATGACATTCCTTGCGATAAATACACAGATTTTAAAGTGCACTCAGTGCTTGACTCAGACTGGCACAGTACCTTTGCTTGTATATTTAAATTTACTCCACTTGGGCCTTAAGGGAGCTGCAGCGTTTATTCATAGAAAAACTAAAATCTACACTGTACAGTTGCTACAACTTGACAACTTTACTGTTAATTTCACCTCTGCTCAGATCATCAACACCTGTCTGCTCTGAGCGCATTCACCAACCCTCTCTGTCTCTCTCTCGACCACACACTCGCTACTCTCTGAGCTACTCCCCAAAGGAGCTTCACTACTCTTATAAAACAAGTCATTATTCTCTACCCAGTCATATGTTTTTCTACAAGATGCAATGAGCATTCTTTTGTGTTTCTGCTTGTCTCTTGTTAAAGGATTAACCATTGTTTCATCTATAAAGTATACATGCCTGCCTGTGTGTGTGTGTGTTTGTGCAGCGCACTCTGCTCCCGCAAGCACAATCACAGGCAGGGGAAAGTCTCGTATAGTAACGTTGCTTGCTTATTTTTTGAGCACTGACCTGGCTGATTATATTTACTGACAACATTGGTTTTTTTTACTGGCCCTGGGCCGTCGCGCAATCTTTTGTTGGACTGTGCCCAGAGGCATGGCCTTTGTCTGGCTGGCCAGAGAGTTAACAGCAGGGACAAAATAGAAAAAAATATCACCTACAGACTCTATGTAGTTTAGTGTATTGTTACTGTATTCAAAGTGCAATATAGCAGTGTTTCGGGATGTACTCATTGTGCAAACTGACACCACGATGATGATTAAAAACAATGAAATAAATTGTGCAGCCATACGTGCTACACTGGCTTTGAGGCTGAAACCAAATGTCCAGACTTCACCGCACTTGCATACTTGCAGATTTTGCTGGCGCTCTCCCTGGAAGTCTGGGAGTGCTAAGCACGGTCCAAATCTACAGTTCAACCAGCCCACAGGGTGCCTAAAGCGGACTTTCTGTACACTTCCTGATAGTCCGCTTTGGGTGCAGACTTCAGCCGACTTCACTGATTTAACTGCCCACAATTCATTGCAATACGTACGTGATGCTGTATTTTTTTTCTCAACAGTCAACAACAAAACAAA
>JAPZEB010000005.1:13978795-13991820 GCA_029783705.1 Chaetodon striatus
TAGCGTTCAGATGTCACACCTGCACTTTGATTCACTAATAAAATTGTATAAAGGAATTTGATTTTCTGACACCCCCCTCCTGCCAATAAAAGTCGCTGCTCCATAATGAAATTGTGAAGATCAACCGCTGCAGACTCCACATTTGCCAAAGTTTGTGGCTTGTGAAACAGATGCATTGTCGACTTGCAGTTATGCTATGAAACGCATTGTTCTTCAGGCGACAGTCATTCAGTTTGACTACTCTTGTCAGCCTGCAAAGCCTTGCCTGGGGTTGCACAGGAATCTATTATGTTTGGCGCTATGAACATAATTTCATTAAATTATAATCCACCTATAACATGGGGGTCTTTTGCTTTCCAGAAGCCTCGTGGAGTTATTGCTGAAAGTCATCATCATCCACAAGCATCCCCAGTTTTGCATCTTTATATGCTGCACTTACAACATGCATCATATTTTATGCTTGCTGGATGAATTTCCCCTGATTATCATCATCCTCAGCATCACCATCACCATCATCATCATCATCATCACACTTGGAGCCTCTCTAAGGAGGCCAAGCGGTTCAAACGGCCAGAGGGCTGACTGCTGAAGCAACCCTGAGCTCCTGTCTGCGTGACGAAGCCAGCGTCAGCGGGACCGAGCCAACCACAGCCAGCGTCATTTGCACACAAGAACACCAATACGACGGGGATGCTCGGCTCTCTGTGAGATCCCCAATGCTTGTGATAGTCTCAGCCTCAGTGTTCTTTGCTCAGACCTGCTGTAATGTTCTTAAATTAATGACACGCTGTGGAGATGCTGTGGAGGAATATGCTGGTGCGCAAAGGGAGTCTCCATCCTTCTCCTCACAGAGTGGAAACTGGATATGTGGCCAGAGCTCCAGGGGTGTTCCCAGCGTAATGCATCTTGGAAGTTATCAGCCGATTCTCTACTTTAACCCTCAGTAAAAGCCTCATAGATGAGATTTCTCTGCGCGACTCCATGGATGTGGTTCACTGAGGACCATCTGAAGAACAGGCATGGCAGTGTCAACTATGGTGTTCTCTGACGTGGAAAGTTTTCTGGACGCGCATCCCGAGTTATTCGAGGACTACCTGAACAGAAAGGGGAATTATAGCATGGTGGAGAAATGGCTCAAGAATCACAAGGCGAGCAAAAGTCCGGCGGCTGCGGGTCCCGCCGAGCCGAGGGAGGAGAAGGGCAGCGCGTGTAAGGACAGCTGGGCGAGCAAATGTGACGGTCTGCAGAGGAGAGCCTCGCAGAAGGAGCTGCGCAAAACTTTCGCCAAATCAAAGGCCATCAATGTCAACAGGACATACGACGAGCATGTGAACTCCAGGGCTCAGGAGCCCCTGACCAGCATGAGGAGGAGAGCTCTGCTGAGGAAGGCGAGCTCTCTGCCCCCGACCACTGCGCACATACTGAGCGCACTGCTGGAGTCCAGAGTCAACATCCCCCAGTACCCGTCCACAGCCGTGGATTTTAAATATTACCTCAAAGAACACAACGAAAGAGAGTTTTTCCTGGAGCTTGTAAAAGACATATCCAACGACTTGGATCTAACGAGTCTCAGCTACAAAATCCTTGTGTTTGTTTGTATTATGGTGGATGCAGACCGGTGCTCCTTGTTTTTAGTGGAGGGGACGGGCAACAAGAAGACACTAGTGTCCAAATTCTTTGACGTGCACGCAGGTACTACAGTTTTACCCTCCATGAATTCAGATGAAGTTCAAGTGCCGTGGGGGAAAGGGATCATTGGATATGTGGCTGAACACGGAGAGACAGTGAACATTCCTGACGCTTATCAGGTGCCTGCTCCTCTTTGTGCATGCATGCGTGTGTGCATTTGCATGAGTCACAGAAAGAGAGACAGAAACAGACAGGGAGACATATCTGACGTTTGTCTGTCACAGTTAATTGGTCATCAGTCAAAGAGTGTAAGAGAGCTGAGAGCAAGAGTCAGCTGGACAAAGCTTGTGTCAAAGCACAGATTCTCACAAAGCATCACAGAGTAACACAAAATAAGGCAATAAAGGAGAGGTGTCATTCCCTCTGTGCTGTTTCTGCAAACTCCACTTTGTTTAGCTTGATTTTAAGTAGCTTATAAGACAATACTAGATTACATTAAAGCTGCAAGGACACCAAACTGCTTCATGGTGCCAGTGGCCTTTAGATGAGGAAGTCTCAGCAGACCTCCTCTTAGTTGGCCAAACATTCACAGGAGAAAGAAGTAATAGAAATGAAGAGTTAGTCCAAACACAGCACCACCTCTAAGTCAGACATCTTATTTCTTTTATTGTAGACTTTTTGCTCACAAGAAACTGAATCCTGATGAGTGGAGTTGTACCTTTGATACTGCCTGAAAGGCTGGATTGGATATCGGCCCATACACAAGTCTATGTACTGATCCAATACCATATAATATGTTTATAAACTTTAAAGCAGTTTTACACCCAGACTAAAAGGCAGTTTTCCCAGAAATCGATTCTTCTTTGCCGCTCTAAAACAGTAGCCTACACAGCAAGTTGCGATTTGCTGCAACTGGCAACTACAGCGAAGAAGAATCGATTTCCGTTAAACAGTGAAACGTTAGCTGTTAGCAATATTTCACCAAGGAAAGTTCAATGGCAGCCATTTCTGTGCATATTTATTCATGTTTTATAAAGGGTTTAACCTGAGCCACGCAACAGTGATAGAAATCTTTCACATCCAAGCAGGGTTCATAGTATACAGCTGTTTTTTTTAAAAAATGCAGTGGTATCGGATCTGTTATCGGTATCGGCTGATAGCAGAGTTCAGGTATCGTGGTCTGTATCGGGAAGGAAAATACGGTATCCAAACATCTCTTCTGATGAGTTGCACATTTTACCGCACTGTCATGTGAAAGACAAAAAGTAAAATATGCATTTCTGTGCACTGAGGTCTAACACTGTGTCTTAATATAACTTTAAACTGTCCCTGTGGATTTCAGGATCGTCGGTTCAGTGATGAAATCGACAAGCTGACAGGGTACAAAACCAAGTCACTCTTGTGCATGCCCATTCGCAACAGCGACGGAGAGATCATTGGAGTCGCTCAGGGCATCAACAAAACTTCAAGTGGAGAACTCTTCACTGAAGATGATGAAAAGGTAATTTCATTATTATCGCTCCGAGCAGAAATGCTGGGTGAAGATCACGTGCCGTCATAACACAATATGTGTCCCGCTGCTTGCTTGGCATGTGCGGGAGAGATCAAGATAATTGTGTTTTATATGTTGTCGTGACTTACAACTGCTTTTTGATGTCTCAGCACTTGTGTCCAAAATGTTTTCTGCACATGTAAAAGGTAGACTTTCATCTTCATCTTTGTGTGTCTGAATCAAACAACTTTATCAAGCACAAAAGGATAAAAATAATATTTGGGGCAGTCTTAGTTCAGGCTGTTTCTCATTTGTGTATAAATAGAATGGCTACGTATGATGTTTGATGTTTATTTATTTGGATAAATAAATGAAAAGATGGATGACATCACGCCTTTATAAAGCTTTAATACCAGTGATTTATTTGAAGAAGCCAGTAACTATGGTTCTAAGGCAATGTTGTACTTTGGTCACAATTGTTAGCCATATCTGGGGGGGCACGGGGGATAGCAATGGTGGTTTTGGTGGTCTTGTACAGACATCCTAGTAGTGGAAAAAGTATTCAGATCCTTTACTTAAGTAAAAGTACTAATACGACCCTGTAAAAATACTCTGTTGTGAGTGAAAGTCCTGCATTGAAAATGTAAATGAACTGTTAGCACTGTTAGCGTAGCCACCACCACATGCAACAACTTTGATGCTACCTTGACCTTTATTTTAGCGCCATCATCAGGTCGCAGTTTGAAGTTGTCCAATATCTTTGTTTTATGAGCAAATACCTGCAAAACTATGGCCATTCCCCTCAGCCTAACCAGAGAATGTTAGCATGCTAACATGCTAAATAAAGACATGATCACGGTTAACATCACCTGCTAACCATCAGCATGTTAACACTGTCATAAACATGTTGTCATTGCTGGCATCAACAGAGCTGCTAGTGTAGCTTTAGACTCCTGCTATTATTGCAGCACAGTGAAATCTAGTGCAGAGGAAAGAACAGGCCTCAAGTAAAACGCTCATAGGCTTCATGATTCATGTGTGGCATTTCAGGGATGTTTTTTTTAGGCAAATACTGTTATGTGGTGTTAGAGGTACACAAACAAAGCAGGGCTGTAGTGCTGTCATTTTTCTTTGCAGTCAATGTTGTTATACTTGTGAGTTTGCAGTAGCAGATATATTAAAACAAGATGGATTTTCTGAAGTCAAAATGGGAATTTAAAAAAATATTTTGTCCCGTTTGTGTGTTATTTGCATTTCACCTGCAAGCACTGAACATGCTGTGGAACATTTATATCCATTGTTGGGGGATTCGTCAGTTAGGGAAACCTTTTTGTGGCCTGATGCTCAAACTGACCTTCAATTTTGCATTGACTTCATTATCTATATCACATATTGTCTTATGCTATGCTTTTACACCTGTCTTGTCCTCTGTCTTCCACGTGCTCCTTCTCTGTTTGTTTCTGTGTCCAAGCTGAAAGCTCAATCTGCTATGTAGCATATTTGCCCTGAGTATGAGCTTCAGTTCTGAGTCTCTAGCTAGGTTAGAGCTTGTCTCTCAGCATCATCGCATTTTTCTGGGGCAGTATCTTCCAAAGGGCCAGGACCCTATTGTTGTGTCACCAATACTTTTACACACCATATAAGCTGTTCAGAATCTCTGGTTAGCACTTGTGCACAGTGGGACAGCCCGAGTAACAGCCTTTGACTTAGTGTCAGCATTTAGATTTCAACATTTTGTAATTGTAAAAGGAGTTCGGACCTGCACACTAGGAGTTCAGGGTAACTCAGCTGTTCAGATGGAGCTGGTCAGTGGCCAACAGATCAGGCTGGTGCCAGGTCTTCCAGATGTGAAGGTGTGTTCCTGTGTGGACAGGATAGAAATAGATAAGTTAGAGAGTTAAGTTGCTTTGCATTGTTCACACACTCTTAGAAATAAGGGTTCCCAAAGGGTTCTTCCTGAAGGCTGAGAGTCTACCCAGAACAATATCCCTCTGAAAAACCTTTTTTTTGACGAAAGGGGTATTCAAGGATTCTTTGTAACACTATGGGTGCATTCCCATCGCCTAGTAGTTTCTAGTATTCGGCCATGTTAGGTAAGATTCCAAACCATAGGGAGCAATACTCAGCTCAAAGGACACTGTGAACTGTTTAGGAAGAAAAACAAGAACAACGGCATATCAGTTCACCAGCAGTTGACAAGCAAGATTAGCCAAAAGTCATTGCGCCTTGCTCCTGGCGAACTAAACTTTATGCTAGCCAAACTAATATTGCAATTATGGCTCACTGACACACAGCGACAGATATGGATGAAAAACCTGCGACTTCAGTCTGTAGTAGCGAAGTCAACTAAATTCTAACGTAAACTTTATGTGTTGTGTTAAATATGCCTCAAGCTGGATGCAATTACAATGTGCTGTTACAACTAATCCGTTTCACCAGACCTCTGGGACGGTTGACCTACTAGTTAGGAAACCAGCTAAAGTTAGCTAATGTTAGTCCACTAGACTCTTGTAGGCTTCCGTCGGCTCTCCGTGTAACATTAATACCGTTATGAGGTCTAGAGGACGAGATCATTTGTAACGACAATTGTGTCTACACTTGGCAAATAAGTCAAGTTTTGCGAAAAATTTTCCTCATTTTGTATGGATCACATTGAACACGTTTTAATTTGCCGATGATACATGCTGCCTGCAGGTTTGTCCACCCCTTTATGTAGTTGCAATTCATGTAGTACATGGATTTATCACTTCCTGACCTACATCTGGATTTTTCACGCCACAATAGACATGTGATTGCAAACAAGCTACAGAAGGGTTCTCTGTAAAACCTCTTATAGTGGTTTCTAACCTTTATAAAATGTTCTACCAGTACCAAAAAAAGGGTCTCCTATCGGGACAAATCAAAGAACCCTCTATGGTTCTAATAAGCACCTTTAATTCTAAGAGTGCAGGTGTTCAGTTTTGTGACCAGACATATGATCCAAGAGGACTGAAGCATGCTGCTGGATGACCACTATTTTACCTCTGTGAATCAGCTCAGTCTGTAAACAGATCAGTCAAGTTGGCAGCTGCAACAAACACAAAGACACAGATGTTAGTGAATGAATATAATATACAAATATGTCAAAGCAGTAGGAGGGGGTGTTACATCTCGCGCTGATCCAGATAGATCTTCTGTTTCTGAATGAATGTTTATTTGACCTATTACCATCATTACAGAGGCACGAGGTGCACGTGTTTCGTCCATCAGCACACATGAATAGATGTAGCAGAAAGGCGGTGACAAGCCGATACACTGACTCGCTCTCTTATTACAGCTGTGAGGCCCTAAAGGGGAGAAGAGATGAAACATGAAAGCACAAAGCTAGCTGTGCTTTTGTGTTAGAGTTAGGTTCCACTGAAGAAAATGACTGTAGGTTTTTATTTGTAGTATGTTTTTCTCCGTCTGAGCTCGACTGTCAACATTACATCCATTGTTCATAATAGATGCAGATTAGGGGTTCTTTTTTTCTTTCCGATGTTTTGAGTCTGTTTCACATTGCATTAACGTCACACTAATGCTCGGGATGGCTACAGCTGAATTAGTAATGAAATGCTCTGCTAGCGTCAGAGAACACAGTAAGCTCCCTGCATAGCACAGCTGCAGCTCTGCTTTTATGGAAGACCTTGTATTAAGAAAATGTATCACACTTTTTAAAGCATGAGATATTACTGCAAAAGCAGATGTCATTTGAAACTTTAGTGTTCCTTCATTACAACAAATACTGTGTGTACTGAAAGCTTATAGGATATTTAAACACATTATATGGCTGGTTTTAAATCCCACGCTTCCTTAATTGTGTTGTGTTGATACCCTGCAGGATGGGAGTCCTCTGGAGGGCTTGGATAATGGTTCAACCCATGAATAATTGCATTGTCTCATTATCGTCTTTAGAGGAATATAGCTATTGACTTCATTTAAGTGTATATGCTGACCTCATCCTACTACCTCCACATCTTGTGTTATTATCTACATTTAGCTTTTCTCTCACTTTGCATGTCTTTTAATACATTTTACATAAATTTATTGTTCAGGCAGACATTTTCATGAATTTCTCTTAATAAAATGCAGGTTCCCCCATGTAGGTTGCATTTGCCAATATAGTTTAACATCTGCGTGAGTCGTTTGTAAAACAGCATTCTCACCTCACCACCGTGCTCCCTCCGGCTGCCAAAATCCCTGTCAGATTGGCTCAAAGCAATACTGTAATAACTGCTTTCCCACAATTTCCCAATGTAAATCAACAGTTAAAGAAGAGAGAACACAGTTTCTGCTCAGAGCCCCATGCTTTTAATATGTTCCTGCAGGATATCAGAGCAAATCAAATTTATATAGTGCAACATACCAAACTGTCTCCTTACATAGGTCTTTATATAACAGCAAAATGTCATGAAAATCCACTTAAATCAAGAGAAAATAAAGGAGAACAGCGGCAACAACATTTGCAATGTGAGGGATTTGCATGATGTGGGGGAATAATACATGTGAATAACATGCTGAAAAGCAGAGACCTGAAACAATAAAGGCAGATCTGGGTGTCCTGCCTCTCAAAGAGGAACAGATAGAGGGGTTGATGAGATGACTGAGGGCTAAAACTGAACTCTGTGCTGGCTAAGTGAGGGTGAACTTCAATACTGATTTCTTGTCTAGAATCCTGTTTTTGATATTGCCTTGTTTTAAAAAAAAATGGAGGGGTGCTTTTATGACAATTTGGATTTATTTTTAGATTTAACTGCATAGTTTAACTGTTTTTTTTTTTGTCTTGTTTTGTTTTTTACCAATTCAACATTTTACATTATTCCACATTTTAATTTGCAAATAAGAGAAAGAGGACATTTTGTTTCAAAAGTGAAAAAAGAAGAGGACCCCAAACTGTGCCCTGGGGGATGCCAAAGTAGGATATTCACACCAACTCCATCAAATTGTGAAATGCTGAGTGGACAACTCTCAGAACAAGTAAACATGAGCCAATAACACAAACAGATACAGCCAGATATCTGGCAGATAATTGTAATTGGTTGCCTTCATTAGAGCCTTTCTTCTGCTTATAGGATAGCATGGATGTGTGGAAATTTGAAGTATGTGTGTCCAGCAGATAAAGTGCATGTCAGAGTGTCACTGAACTTTGAATTGAAAAGCAAGAGCTAGGTCTGATTGTGGCAGTGTTTTTGGAAAAAGCCTGACTGATACATATAATACGATATGGGGGCTGGGTGATATGAAGAAAGCTAAATATCATAATGACCAGATACCTCAATGTTGATACCGGGATGATCATGTAGGGCTGACTATTGGTGCTTTCACAAAATATTTACACAGTATTGTAGATATAATGACTCAGTGAGTAAAGACAAATAGTAAAACAGCTGGTAAATTCAGAAAATGACATACCAGTCACTTCATTTTTAAAAAAAAATAATAATTCATTTTCCATTACTTTTAACTGTTGGTAGCTGCTGTAAAACATCCAGTTTGGACTGGTTTCTGTCTCTGTGAATGAAATCGAAACAGACTGAAATGTACCTGGCTGCATAGAAAGAAATTAAGACAGAAGACAAGGGATCACCTGTGCCCCAATGACCCAGTCTGAGTGTCAGAAGTCATCGTCATAGCAGCTATTTGTGCCACTACTCCATAATAAAAATGGCTGTGACTATGGCTCACTGCCCATAGAGCAGGTTCTTGGAGGAAATCAGAGTAACTGCTGCCAGTTTGAGATTTAAGTGATGATCATTATAAGGGGTAAGGTCTTTAACCCTTCAATAAACAGTGCAAATGATGTAAGTATTTGACAGTTAGCTGTGGCCTTCGAGGATCGTCACTACGTGTTAGGATGCACAGACTTTTGAAGCAATTTGACCTAAAGAACAACTATGCCAGTTTTCAAAATTCATGCATATTACTCCTATGGTCTAAGACAGTCCAAGAAGTATTACTAAATGTGAACAAGTCTCCTCCAAAACCAAACACCATGGTGCTAAAACTAAAATTTGTAATGTCATGGGTATAAAATCTGGAGCTGCTCCATAGATAATGAATTGAAAGAGATGTTATGGGTGACACTGAGAGCACCCAGGAGATTGTTCTGAGCATATGGGAACATTTTCTGTTTCAGAGCTGAGAACACTACAATGAAATAAAGCTCATTTGGGTTTAAAAAAAGAAAACAAACATTCGGTGCCTCCACAAAATCAGTCTCCCATTCATTGCCTGTGAAGCAGCTAAAGACTTAACACCCCGTGACATCACAAGTTTGAGACTTATTTCTCTGGTTTCTGTCTTTGAGAGAGAGTAGCTAATGTTCACAAATATCAATTGAACTTTCTTAGGCCATAGAAATAACATATTGGAAATCCTAAATTAGGTGGTGTTCCCCTTTAAGGAGAATACAGCAGTAAGGAAATAATATAGCTGATTTCTATTTAGTTCACTTGAATGTCATATTAGTAATCCCACTTTAAAAAAAAATTAAAGGAAACAAAACAAAATAAGTACAGAAAGTAATACAGATAACCTCTTTGCTAGCTAGCTGCACAGGCTGCTACTGACAGAAAGGCCCATGAGATCTTAAGAGGTACCTAAATTAATATTTACTCTCACTGGAACTTATTACATGCAAATCATGATAATATATTTTTTTAATTAACCTGAAATGTATAAATACTTATAGAAATTACAGAAGGATAAAACAAAAATGGTCATAAAGTTATTTGGAAAAACTAATGATTTAGGTTATTATAAACTTTACAGTTTTAAAAATGAAATTATTCTTCCAAGTCTATCAGTGTAATTGTGTTTACGTCTCTACATATGATCATATTCCACATACAAAATAACACAAATTGACAACTGATTATGAACTGTATATAGAATGAAAATATTTTTTAGCCACACTTCAGAAAACTATGAAAACAGCAGCTGAATTAAAACAGTCTGTCTTTATATCTGACCACAATTTCTGAGCGGAATAAAAACTTACCTTCACTGATTACATTTCCAGGTCTTTATCATGCAAATGAGCTCATTATTCTCACAATAAGCACGATAACATAACACTCAACTGTTGATTAGTAAATTCATTCATTACATAATTCTTAATCATTGGTGCTAATTGATAATTGACTAATTTTCTCAGTTGTGAAATTAGCATGTGTAAACAGCCTTGTATCACTGCCAAATGTGGTGGCAGTACATTGATGTTAATGTGCTAGTAGGGCACCGTTGATGCTCTAAATCAGCCTTCCCAACGTCTGGTATTAACACAAGATAAAGACTGTTAGATTATTCTTAGCCCTGGATGCTGCTCTGTGTTGCTCTCTGACGTTGTGCTGTTATTTTAAATGCACCAATTTAGATTATACTCCTCTTTATGCTGTTGTCCCATATCATCCATCACAGTTCATATTTTGAAAGAAAGGACTTGTTTCTTTTTTGGTTTTTGTTTACAAAGCACAAGAAAAACCTCAAAAGGCTCACTGTAGTTAAAAAGGTTTCATAAATCCAGTTTAACGCATGTATAACGGCGGCAGGAATATTCGTCTGGGGAGCAATAAGTGTTTACAAAGACTTGATGCGTCTTGATGTTACAGCACTGATGCAACATCGGCTGCTTAGCTGTTGTGACCTCGCTTTGCTCCTGGCGTTTTTCCATGTACCAACTATGTGTGGAACTATTGAATTATTTAATGGATAATAGCTATTGAGCAGCACTCCTGGTGTGGTACAGTGTTTATTAGCTGTGTTGTATTTGTGCCCATAAATTAAAGCCAGTCAATTCAGTATATTTTAACAGCTAGTTTTGATTGTATGAAATTTAATTTGTAAATGTTATAGTGGCACAAAGGGAGGAGGCACAATCGTCACGTGTCTGTTATTACATTACTATTTATGTAGATAATAATAATGTATAACAGTGAGTTGCTTTGTAAAATTTATTGGAGTGTAGATTCCTGTTGCATAAATATTTGATATCACCTTCAAAAGACGCAATCATTGCTAAGTGTATTTGCAAAACTGCTATGTGCTTTGCTGACACAAGCGAGGGGGTCCCATATGAGATCAGAGAAAATGGAGAGCTTCATTTTCATTCCTGAGAACAATTCTTGGCAAAACAACAGTGGCTTCACCTCACCACACATGCAAAGTGAGCGCAGGAGCTAGCAGGAGAGAGGAGAGGGAGAAAGTGTTGGCTGTGTGATTTCCCTTGGCTTGCCTTATATGAAATTCCAAGTGTGGGAACGGAAGTCATTGAGGTTAGAGGAACTGACTGTCCCTAAGGCCTTGGCCAGTTAGTTTTGTTATTAAACCACTCTTTACTGGTCAGTCCACAGGTCTCTGGGCAAAAACGTCTTGTTTGTAATGCAACCTTGTATAATGGCCTGCCTGACAGAATGTAATTAGAGAGAGCAGTGCTTTTCTCGGGTTTGCCTGTAGATCCATAGCCAGATCCCTAAAGTCCTGCTCGCTAATGAATCTGCTCCTGCTGGGGCTATTGATGGCCACTGCCTTTCTGGAAGATCATTATTAGAGAATTCCATAGGACAGCTGAAAAAGCATTATGTATGACCTTATTGCTCAGCATCATCCATTTTCCGTGTCTGAAAACAATTGCATGAGGCGCTTGATTATGTATAATGACTTGATGAAGTGCATGAAGTTAACATACTCATTAGCGTGACAGAGTTATATTTCATATCACATTATGATTAGAATTGAATGGAAGAGATTTTAATTTATTTAATTTGTACCAGCAATATGCCAGAGCAGAAGAATTCTATTTTTTATGGTGTTGATGAATTGGATTTATATTATTATGATGATTAAAAATGCACTACTATAAGAGAAATATAACTCTGCACATCAGTTGTTACAATCATTAGGGATAAAAATTTAAAAGGAGCAAAACCTTACACCACAAGAACAGTTTCTTTCTGGCTGCAGCGAGCCTCATCCATCCCTGTCTCCTAAAAATTATGTTTAAATATATACAAGACGTGATTTTGCCAAGTAGGAATGACCTGGATGAGCCTGGTCTCACTCCTAAATTGTCGAACTCCAGCACTTGGGCAGTGACTCGCAGTGTCAGAAACCAACAAAAAGGTGTCCTTTAATGTCGGCATGATACGTGGCCAGTTGCCGTTATAGTTTAATGGCGCCTGGCAGCATCAGGGGCAAACATGGCGGGACAAGGACGAAAGTTAAGGTGGTGAAAGACTGAGTGGGGCGGGCAGGATGGATGGTGAATGGTACCGACAAACACCGACTTTCACCTGAGAGAGCAGTGTTCACGTCCTGTAAGACTCGAAAGCAAAACCTTGTTCTTTTTTTCCTAAACCTAACCACGTGTGTTTGTTGTTGAAGGAAACAAAAACGTAGTGCATTTATTTTGAAAGAGACTGTATGTAAATGTTAAATTTCCTGTGAAAACGGAAGTGTATTTTGAAAAGATCGAATGCGTGTAACAGGCAGAACTTGACACGGTGTCCCAGAATGCACCCAGGGTGCTTTGAACGTCGTATGTGGACGTGGAAAGTCCATGACCGAGCATCAGTATGTGACACGGTTGGAGTGAGAATGTGTTAGCTGGATCAACATCCCACATTGCATTCCTGGACTAACACTGCAATCAACCAATCACAGCCCTCTGACATCATCAGTGTGCTGCTCCTGTACTTCTCTCAAAATTCCTTTGTGCTTCAGAGCTAAGCTAGTTTTCCAAATTGAATTTAGTACAATTAAACAAAATCCTCAGTAACACTGAACAAAAACCTAGTCAGCAAATTAGCTTGCTAATATTCTATCTTACTGGCAAGCTTTGTTTTTAGCATAACATACATATTAAACAAGCTAGCTCGTTAATATTCTT
>JAPZEB010000005.1:14008991-14019840 GCA_029783705.1 Chaetodon striatus
TTCCAACCTCTCCAGGTAACGAGTATCATTAATACACGACGTGCCCCAGGCACAACATTTAGCTCCAAATCCACAAATCCAGCCTGAAAATGAAGGAAATCTGAAACTTCGTACAGCTGAGTCGTTGTTGGACCCTGGTGTGAGCCGTCCCGATGCTATGGCATGATTGGCTAGTCTGCATCCGGGACTTGTGTCAGAGACTCCTCAGTTCTGTCAGATGTTTTTGCTCATGCTCTGTGGATTCTAGTAGATGCTATCAGAAGCACTACAAGAGGGAGGAGCATGATTTTTTTTCAGACTTTCTGCCTCACGTACTACTGTGTGGATGTAGTGACAGTTTAACCAAGTATGACACAAAGTTATTTTTGTAGGAGTTACCTGCTGTAGCTTTAATTTTTAAGAGGAAAAAAAATGTGTCCATATTGTTAAATACATTAGACGACTACTGCAAGCGGAAAATGAGAAATCATCATCAAACAGAGTTTCCTACGCATCTCACTGATAACAAGTTCTGGTGACGCACATGGAATGTTTTCATTTTGATCTTTTCAAGGGATTCGTTGACAATTTTCTTTTCTTCCCCCGTTAGCAGAAAATGTCCGACATGTCCTCATACCTCAACAACAAAATAGGTCATTTGTCATTGCCAGAACCCATATAAATGTTTTCTGAGTAGCCATGTAGTCTGTCCTTTATATATTGCAGTGTACACACACTCAGTGTGGATTACAAATTTGTGATCATCAGGTTTGCTGTGCTGGCGCAGGTAATTGCCATAATATAATTTCATTGTTTTATCATTTCCGTAAATGCGTTCCGTTAATGTCTCCGCTTTTTATTGATTCAATTAAGACAAATTAAAGAACAATATAAAAGGTCCATTATGATTCTGCTAAACCCCTCCATGTAACAAAAGTATGATGCAATGCATCAGCAGTAAAAAAGATTTAGTTTTCTCTGACGCCTGAAATGTAACTTATTTACAAGAAGGTAAAGTCATGGAAATTTAGCTCATGGGCCCTTTAATTAAGATATTTCTAATTAAATAACAATTTCTCATTACTTTTAATGGGAAAGAAAAAAATCTATGGTAACAGAAATGAATTATTGGCAGCCTGTCTCCATTTTACAGGTCCTCCAAACAACTGCGGTGGAACGCAGGAATAAATATGGGTCGAGAATTCCCCGATGAAAATAAACTAATTGTCGTATTTGAAATGGATTACTCCAATCAATAGGCAATCATTCTCAATGCATTACTTATAAAGAGTAAAATTTGAAAATATCTACATTTTTAATTGGCGTGACACTTCTGAAATATAGATATGACCTATTTTTCTGCACTTTCATGTGTTGGATTTTCCCCTGTGGCCATCACGGCAAAGTAGGAACCCCGCTTTCCAGTGTGTGCTCGTGTGATCTTTCAGCCCCCTCATCCAGCGCCGCGCTCCGCTTCCTGCCTTTCCCCCCACTTTCTTTCATAACTGCTCTACATACGGAGCCTCGCAGAGCACACTTGACTGGGATTCCACCGCAGTGCAAATGGCAGCGGCAAACAAACCTGGCTGACATTTCGTAACCCGGGGCTGTGAATTAAGAGAGAGGAGAATACCTGCTGACCTGACAGGCAAACATTTGTGAGGGCAGACATGGTGCTCTGGTGGCTGTTAGAGAGGAGAGACAGGGAGACAAAAGAGAAACATGGCTGTGCTGAAAAACTACAACACAGATTTGTAAGAGAGCTTTAACTCTTTGTGATGAGATGCAGGTTAGAAAGCATGAAATGGTCTTATTATAAATGCTGACTAGAGGCAGATAAGACGTATCTGCGCACTGGACCACATCAGAGACAGCAGATGCTTCAGTATGAATATGGTTAATTGGAATCACGTATGTGTTATGTGTTTTTTTGTTTGAATAATACTAAAAAAAAAAGCCACTGATGATTACTACTGCACAGATCCATTCGTCAATGAGCTCTGAAAGTAAACAACAGCGAAATACTCCCTCATTAATCTTAACCCCCTCCAAATGAGTCCTCAGAGTCTTAATTAGCATGTCTCCATATTTCCATGTATCATCTGGAAGTGGCACAACATCCTCTGACCTCTCCATCCTCTCCTGCTCTCTGAACTCATATTCTCTCTCCTCCTTTATGTTTACTCTCTCCACAATGAAACAGGCTGCCAACATTCCCCTGGTGTGCGAGCTCGGCATCGATAATCTCTCCTTTGACGACTTCTCCCTGGACGTTGACGCCATGATAACGGCCGCTCTGAGAATGTTCATGGAGTTGGGAATGCTGCAGAAATTTAAGATCGACTATGAGGTGAGACCGCTGACTGTCTTCATCTGTCTGCTTTGAATACTTGACTGGATGCACCCAGAACACTTTTCCTTCGGTAGCCGAATCCTAATGCGTTCTCGTGACAACTGCTGACCCGTGTGCTCATCCCTCTCTATCTCCGTCTTCCCCTCCAGACACTGTGCAGATGGCTGCTGACAGTCAGAAAAAACTACAGAATGGTTCTCTATCACAACTGGAGACATGCCTTCAACGTCTGCCAGTGCATGTTTGCCATGCTGACGGTAAAGATCATGCTGCTATAGCTGTCAGAAACATTACATCAAGTAAGCCAAAGACACTTATGTTGAAGAATTTAAGCAAATGTTCATACGCACAGAAGGATCTTAGCAGCAAGGAGGATTCTCCCCAGGAAATGAACACATACATGAACATTAGATTGTACTTAAAATCTCGGACCTTGACTAAACTGACTTGTATCTGTGCAAAGTTGGTCACTTAAGAAGCGTTATCACTTGGGGTTCCCCCTAATAGCCGACCAAACCTTAGTGGATCAGAAAGGTTAGATTTAGTCAGCAAGATTTCATTGGTTGCTTCGTCGTAAAAAACAAACAAAAATTAACCAAACAAACCTGAAACTCTATTAAGAGCTGCGCATTATCAAAATAAATCAAAACCTATGTGACTATGTGGGAATTTAATTTGAAAGGACAGACACAGGAAGTTGCCACGCTCAGCAGTCAAGCAGCAGTCAAGTTAATTTACAGGGCTGGTACCTGCGGTTATTACACAGGCTAGTTAATAACATATCAGGCAGGAAGTCCAAAGTGTGTGATCATTTTGAGACAAAGGACGAACCCAAACTCATCTTCATTGGTCGACTACAAACATGACGTATCAGAGGTGGAGGTATGATATAGAAATTTGACTAGACTTTTACTTATGATAGAGCACTTTGACGTTGTTGTATTAGTACTATTATTTAAGTAAAGCATCTTAACACTGCTGCTTCCACTGGACGTTGGGGTCATAAAGGGACAGCAGTGTACACCTGCATGAATATGACTGGACGCTATTAGTCAGCTGGTTGTCGAGCCAGTGAATGTGGGGCATGAATGAAGCGGCCTCTACAAGCCTGACTTAAGTGCTTATCGAAATGTTATTAGGTCGATAGAACGTGATACATTTCTGTTTGACTTGTGTTGAAATTCAAATAACGAGTCATTGTATTATTAACTATACAAACAGCCACTTCTGTGCAGAGCCAAACCAGAGCTGTTTGTTTGAATAGAGACCCCAAGAGAATTACTTGAGCAGGCCTTTACTTCATCAGGTCCTTGGGGCAATACACACACTCACACACTCACGCACACACACACACACACACACACACACACACACACACACACACACACTTATACAAACACCAGAGTGTTGTTCATTTAATCAAGCACAGCATTAATGCCTGGTGTCCCATCTGAATTGATTATTGGCAGAGGGAGATGAAATAGTAGTGTGTAAGCTGTTCTGGGACCCTCCACTCTCCTGCCATGTGTTTTAATGAGTGGGCTGAGGGCCGTGCTATCTTTGCCGCTATCCCCACAATGACCTATAGTGACTCACTCAGCACATGGCCTCCAGAAGCCATTCATCCAAGCCATAAAGCTCCCCGTGTGACTGTGTTACTGCAGTCCCACTGGCTATCTGGGGACATACCGTTTTTTAGGATGCTGCTGCTCTTGGAGCGTTTTTCATTTGTATCCAATGTACTCACAGTTTCACAGAATAAGAGACGCAGCTTTGTGTCTGTGTGTTTGTTTCCTCATTGGCCTACTCTCTTCTGTGCCAATCAGACGGCAGGCTTCCAGGAGACCCTGACAGAGGTGGAGATCTTAGCGCTGATTGTGGGTTGTGTGTGCCATGACTTGGACCACAGGGGAACCAACAACGCTTTTCAGGCGAAGTAAGTGTTCCCGCTTTATCCCTCTGCCTCTGCCACACACACATAAACACACTCCCTCCTACACACAGTTTATAGTGTGTTTTACCACCTGCAGCAGTCTGCGGCAGTCCGGCCCAGATCAGCAAGAGTCAAGTGGCAAGTTGTATAAGGCTTATATAAGGGTCTGCTTAATGAAGAGACTGTAAACACTGCTGACTCCGAGCACATTTAGATCAGCAGCTAAACTAATAAATTGCTTCAACTTAATGTTCTCTGCCCTCACAGAGGTTATTAGTGTAAACTGAATCCAAGATGGAAACAAGGTGGACGACAGACATAACCATTGGGTAAATTATAAATCTTGAAAATGTATGCTAAACAAAAATAAACTTGTTGATCAGGTATATTTTTTGTATTTTTACATCTGCTCTGCATCATCACATCAACTGTCAAAGCTTAAATTTGTTCGTTATTTTGAGCTAAATGTTGACGTGGCCAGTGCTAAATTACTTCAGGCTGACAAAGGACACAATGGAGCTCTTGTAACCCAGTGGCTCTCAAACTTTTTGTCATAAAGAAGTTTTACGATGGTCCATCAAGCTGTTAGAGTGAGCACGGAGCCCAGTGTCACTAACTGTGCTCCCTTTAGAAACATTTATAAATTTTGGGTAACAACAAAAAAGCCATCCCAGTGAGAAGCAAACAGAGGACTCTGCTGTTGAAGGATAAATCCAGGATGTCAAACTGAATCAGCAGCGAGGACAGGTTAAAAAGATGAAGACAGAAGCTGAAGCAGTGTAAAAGAGAACCATCACATCCACCTGGCGATCAAGACAAAAGACAGTGAACCAGTCAACCACAGACTGTGGGAGCAACACTGTTCCTGTAAAACTGGATAGGTCTTTATTCACACACAAAAAGTAGCGTGCAGTATACCATCAGGGGTTAGCGTCGCATGGAAGTGCTAACTTAGCAACGACATATAATGTTAAATGGCTGCTCCTTTCAACCTCCCCGGGTTGCAAGTATCACGATTACACACGCCCCAGGCACAACATTTAAACATGACTAGTTTAGAAATCCACAATACCAGCCTAAAAATTAAGAAAAGCTCAAGCGATTACGTGATGGTCAATGGAGCACAGCTGGAAAGTCTCCTGACCCTCCGTCAGAGTTAGCCGATGCTACGCTATGATTGGCCAGTCTGCATTCGATGGCGAGACTTAGTGAAAGATCGATTTACTGATACAATTATTTTAAGACGCAATAAAACCACAATAAAAAAACCCCCGCAGTCAAGCAATCTCAGTTGATTAAGGGTTCTCTGACTAATTCAAATCTCCAGCGTTCAAGGGGCAGCTTTAATCTTTACATAGAAAATCGTTGTTTGCTGCTATGTTAAAGGGGAACTCCTGGACCCTAATTTCCTGCGTCTGTGTCGAGGTGACTCATGGGAACAATAATTTCTAAAATTGGTCCGATTTGAGCGATGAGAGGATTCTGAGCGAGTGTGCCGCAGCTAGCAGCAGTGAAACAGACTACAATGTAACCACTCTGTGAAGGTGTGCCCTGTCGATTTACGTCTATTAGAAGTACTTGTTTTTGCCACTGACAGGCTCAAATTGTTTTTATGAGTGTCTGACAACATTACAGGAAGAACCCTACGGAAAAATGAAATGCTTTTCTGCACCTTTTGCTTGTTACATTCTGTTTTGTGTCCAAATATGCTGAAGGAGAATTCTTTTTCCAAATTTAAAAAAATCCGCCAAATGTCCAGCATGACATTGACAATCTTGTAGGTAAAAGTAAGATGCCCAACACAACAAATTATTGGCAGCATTCCTCTCTCCAACTCTCCGTTCTCTTCCTGCAACAAGTCACCGCTCTTGAGATTTCAGCGAGACTTATCGTTAGCGAGACTTGGACACAAAACAGCCTGGAACAAGCAAAAGACAGGGAAAAATATTTAATTACTCTGAAATGTTGTGAGACACTCATAATAATCTGAGCCTGTCAGTGGCAAAAACAAGCACTTTTAGTGGATGTAAACTGACGGGTGTATGTGCCCCAAATTGTTATGTTGTGGCCTGTTTTGCTGCTGCCGGCTGCAGCGCTCTCTCTCAATACTGGACTAATTTAAAAAATGACTGTTCCCAGTAGTCACTTAAACACAAAAACAGGTTGAAAAATAAAGTTCCCCTGCAAAACTCTGAATATTGAATACAGCACCTTTAAAGCACAAGAAAATAATTAACATAAGCTAAAAATGAAGTCATTGTATTTACTAACTGGGGTCAAATCCTTTGTGATCAATGAATATTTGAAGCCACATCTCTATCAGCACACATTGCTGTTCTGTCAGACCTGTACTGCAGCTGTCTTCACTTCTTCATTGTTTTAGAAGTTGTTTGCCTTCAGGCCACCTCTATATTTAAGATCCATTAGTTGTATGTATTTATGAAGAGAGCATGTACTGATATTCTCACCCAACATGTGATGTGAACAACCTCCACAGCTAAAAGTCAGCACTTACAGCTCACAGCCATTCTTTCATTTCAAATCCAATGTGCTGGAGGACAGAGTCAACACAGTGAAAAATATATTACTGTCCTCATACGTTCTGACTCCACAGTAATACCAGAACTAGAACGGAAACTAGATCAAAACTAAACAAAAACTTTGTAAAGCTCAGACAGTTTTCACTGTGGAAATGACAAACTGAAAACTAACTCATGTAAAACTTTAAAATGATCCTGGCCCACACGCCTCACCTTCACTACACCAGGCTCAGGGAGTGTCTCATGAATATTTTTTCTCCGCATTAAATAATGATCATATTCAATGTTGAACAGTTGAATTTCAGCCACAGTTTAGATTATGGCGCTCCTGCTTCTAAGCTGGCAACAGAGTGCCAAGAAGGAATTACAACAGACTCAACAGCAGACTTTGTTTCTCACTATGTGTTGAATGCTGATTATGTTATCCCTCTTCTTGATCCCTGTGTGTGTGCTTTTTGTGTATGTGTGTCTCAGGACGGGCTCAGCCCTTGCTCTGCTTTATGGGACCTCTGCTACGCTGGAGCACCACCACTTCAACCACGCCGTTATGATCCTGCAGAGCGAGGTGCACTATGTTCCAATATCTGCTGCAATGCAGTTACCATGAAGGTTCTGCTAATGACTACCACTGCATGTTGCATTTTGTTTGTGATCATTTTTCATTGGAATTTACAGTTAAGCATATCAGGATGGTGTTTAGAGTCATAGACTGGAATTCACAGAGGAGAACTGCAAGTTGTATTTGGCAACATTCACTTGCATATCAGGTCGTTTCAGGCACCATCTATTCCTGGATGATGAGAGTTTAGGGGCACAAATAATAGAAACACCTGTCAGTATTATTCTATATAGCTCAACAGCACCACAAACTGCAGCCATCAAAATGACATTACAGTTTATTCAACTTCTCTTAAACAGGTCAAACAAAAACTTCCTTTATCAAGGAAGATTTCTTTGCAGGACTGTTGTATAGACTGTTTTAGCTTGGTGTAGCTGATAAATTTGCAACTAAGGTTACATAATATGTTTATAATTACTGTATATGACTTTAGCATTAGCAGTGTGTGAACAAGCGACATGGTGCGTCTTTTCACAGCAGACATTTGTGACTCATCATAGCAGGAAAATCGCAGCTGAAAGGAGTAGTTCAATGTAACTTGTTTTCCTGCCGAGCGTTCGATGAAAAAATGACGCGACTCTGATGTCTGTGGGCTAAATATGAAGCTGCAGCCAGCAGATGGTTAGCTTAGCTTAGCATAAAGACAGGAAACACGGGTAAACAGCTAGTCTGACTCTGTGAGAGTGTTGTCAAAAATATCGTTTTATCAATACATATCGATTCTGAATATTCGAAACTGTTTCAATACTCATGTTCTGCAGTGTCAATACACCAGCACCAGTGGCGCTTTCTTGCTCTCTCTCATTATTAAAAGGACTCTATGTGAAGTTCAGAGCATATGAGGTGGCTGAGCTGGTGGTTAGCAGCTAATGTTGCTAACTCTATAGCTAAAAGACAGCAGCAGTGCTGACAGAGCTAACAGTGTTAACCGGGGGGAACTGGAGGGAGAGTGCTACGCTTCCGCAGTGCAACAGTCTCGATATCAGCACTGCATGAGCGTAGTGCAAAGCGGCGGCTATGGGCTAGCCAGGGGAATACACACACTGTGTCAACCTACATGTATGTTTCCATTATTGTGCAATCAATGAAGTAAGAGTCTGTTGATAGTCGCATTTGGTGCCAACAGCACGCTGCGACATCTGCTGTCATACGAGCATACCTGAAGATATTCAGTGAAATATCCAGGCTTCTTTACTTCCCCTCGTTCTTTTCCTACAACTAATCATTATTTAACTCAAATATTATTTGTGGAAATATGTTCGTCTTTGCGGTGAGCCCTACTGTAGGCTATTTAACGGTTCAGAACATACATACGTGATACATCCAGAGTCGCTGTGATGTTATAGTCTATCTGAGCACTCACTGAATACCTTACTGTCCAATCAAACCGCTTGTTCAGAACTAATCGTATTGATAACGTGTCCCACATTGTCCCACACAAACACATTCTTTGGACACCCTAATTTAAGTTAGAAATTCCAGTATCATGACAACACTGCTCTGACCAAAGGTAAAAAAAATCTGACAACCAGCAACTCTAAAGTTCACTGATTAATAAGTCATATCTTGTTTGTATCATCTGTACAAAAAGGTAATCCACACGCTTTGCTTTTTTAACGGGTGGTGATGTGCTGCACAGTTTCTTATCTGGGCGCCGTGACTTCCTTGAGGCTTGTCATCACCATGAGTTTGGCAGCAGACCAGAACAGAGTCAGACTAGCTGTTTCCTCCTGTTTCCAGTCTCGCAGTATGCTGCTGGTGGTAGATTCATATTTAACAGACAGATATGAGAGCGGTGTTGATCTTCACATCTAACTCCCAGCAAGAAAGCAAATAAGCCTTTTTCTTTCCCCAACATGGTGAAATATTCCTTTAAAGACCTTGTACCTACACTGAACCATGACGATACACCTGACTGGGTCAAATGGGTACAGTCACACTCCCGTTTCTTACCTACTATATATCTTTCTCTTTACTTTCTAGACAACTAAATGAATAAAAAAAATGAAGGGAGTTTGCGCCACTGCGCCTCAAGGCAACCATGTGCTGCCTCGATGACTGCTGTATGTGAGCGAGTAAACAAATAGCTCATGCTGCCCTCAAATCAATGTAATTACAGAGGCGATAGATTTGGTGGTAATTGGTTGAGAGAGACATTTTACCAGGTGACTGGGTTTGCATGAAGTTGTAATTAAAGGCGTTTTGAGGGAGCAGCTGAGACGAGGCTTAGCAGGGTTTGTTCCAGTGGCTTCATTATCGCGGCGCTGACAACACAGTAAGCTGACAAATGTTTGCTTGGAATATCATAATGGTTTCTGTTGATACTGGGGTTGAACTACCGCTGTCCTATTAGCATATAAATGAATAATGTGGCTAATTCAAGTGGAAAGCTTCACCATTCCATCCGCCAGCCCGCACGAACCATTTATTTAAAACTTTTAAAAACGTCACTCACTCCCTTTGCATCTCTCAATTTTCATCTCGTCATTCTCACTTCCTGTTTTACCCGCCTCCCTCCTTCATCCGCTCCAGTTGTGAGAGGTGCTTTGTGTCTCCGCTAGTTCAATATTTCATGGGAACACATGAGCTCATGGAGGGAATCACAGGCACGTAACACTTGTTTTTCTTCGCATTTAAAAGGAGAAAACAAAGTGGTCGTTCAGTTCTTGCGATCTCTGCTAATTTCTGCAGGTCGTTATCATCCCTTCATTCTGCTCCTTGTCTGTTGTCACCTCTACATCTTCTGTTTCCTCCACCGACAGATCTCTCCGTCCTCTAGAGGCGGGTGCCTAAGTGGTGAATGAATGTATAATACATGATGGGGAGAGGCCTGTTTTAATGATAGAGAGCCTCAAGTGAGTGATGTTGCTTACTTATTAAGAGCTGCTGGCTTCCCTCCTCCCCTGCACAGATCCATTCAGTTTTATTATTGAGCAGGGTTTTTTTTCACCATCATGGCTTAGCTGTGTAAATCGGCCTTTTTCAGTAAGGACTCGTTCATCCGGGGCAAGACTTCCTCTTCCATGTGCTGTGCTTTTGGGAAATCTCTATGAACAGATATCTGCATATGAATGCAGGATAATAAATAAATAAAAAAACAAATACAAAGCTAAATCATCATCAGACGATAGCCAATGGATTTCAGCCTGTGCATTCCATCTCTTTTCCTCTCCACATGGACTGTTTAGCTGCCCCTTAAACATGATTGATCAATACTGTTCAGACTACAAACAAAAACCAGAATGCTTCCAATTCCATGATCTGATGCTGCATTTACATGCTCCTCGGATAGTCCCATTTCGCGGGGTAGTTGCTCTTTCGACTACAAATATGGGTTGTATTTTGTTGCTCAGAGCATTTAAACAAGACATTGATAGCAGTCTGAAACTTCATATAACAAAATAGTTATGTCCCAGACTTGTTGC
>JAPZEB010000005.1:14038883-14050370 GCA_029783705.1 Chaetodon striatus
TCAGGTAAAAGCAAAAGTACTTGTGTCAAAATGTTTCCTGATAAATGTAAAATGCAGGCCAGTTAAAATGTGCTTGTTACATGTTAAATCGCATTAAATGTCAGGGTAAACATGAGTGGAACGACATCAGTCCACAGGGCCCTTAAGTCCAAACCAAAAGTAAATTCAGTTTCTATAGAAGACACTTTGCAGCCATTGTGTTCGACAGATTATCAATTTGAAATATGCAAGCTGCTCCCTCTGTGTAACCTCTCTAGAATTAACCAGAAAACAGGACAAAACTAAGATGATTAAATTAAAAAAATGACCAACAATAAATAAAAAGTCCTACAGTCATTGTGGTGGATGCAGCAAGCATTATTAGGCTGCACACATTAAATCAGTGGTTCCCGACTGGTCCAGGCACAGGGTCCAGATTTCTCCTTAGTCATTAGTTCAAGGTCCACACAGTTAAATACATTCAGCATCATATGTGCGTTTGGCCATGTTGTCAAGCTAATTTGCTGTCTCTGTCAAGTAGCTGTCTGTTAGTAACTCACTTCACATTAGGACACGGCATTTCAAAATAAAAGCTCTGTGCAAGAAATTCACTGTACTTAAAAATAAAGTGTGTTTTTTACAAACTTGACATGCTTGTGTGTGACAGTCCATTTGCAATGGATCTGTAGCCCACTTCTGGTCCACGACCCACCAGTTTGGAACCACCGCATTAACTGACCTGACACTTCTTATGGATTCAACAGCAGAGTAAAATTAAACTGAAGCAGACAGCAAAGAGATGTATAAACCATACAGACTCCAAAGCTGCAGCCACACAACAGACACCGTGATGTAACCGGACAACAGCAGCTTCGTCTGTAATGTACAGGAAGTTACTACAGTAAGTAAGTGTGTTATGAAATAATCATTTTATTGGTCTAAGACAAACAGTATGTGCAGAGCAAGCAGTCAAAAAAACCTCTGGTTCCAGAACATGCTTTCAGCTAAAATAATACTGGTATAACAACAACAATAATTTCAGGATGTTTCATGTTATTAAATGTTTGACTTGTGGTCAGAATATTTAAATTACACATTTCACCTTTTATGGGAAATGGTTTTGAGAGAGTACTTAATGCATTCAGGTTCATTTTCTTGAAGTGAATTCAGCATGTTTTTAGGCTGCTTTAAATCACGAGTTATGTTATCGTGTACTCTTCTGCCATATTACAAGCATTTCAGCATTTTTGTCACAAATAAAAATATTACAGATGATACAGTGAGTCCATGTCAGCAATAGTAGTCGAGTTAGCCATAATTGTTACATGTACACATTGTTGACAATATAGCACCAAGGAAAAAGACAAAACAAACAAAACAGAACAAAAAAATCAGGCAAAGCATGGCAGAAAAGCTGGACAATCTTTTTTCATGAATAGCTACAGGTTATATTAATGATTTAATGAATTAATGACTGAACTGATAAATGGATTTAACTATTTAAAAAACAAACATGACTGTCCCAGTGTACCTGAACATATCATCGAGTAAAGTAGTGTTTCTTGATGTGTTTGAAGGGCCAAAGTTTCATAATTATTTTACTTGACAACATATTTTTACTATAGAAATATAGCAGAGATCCATAACAAGTTCCACAAGTAACACTTCAGGTAGTCTTACGAGTTTTAGGTGGTTTTCTTGGTAGTCTACCAAAACATGTCCCACATTACCTGAATTTTCCTGACATTCAAATAATGCTACTTTTATTTAAATCATAGACCTGAATACCTCCTCCACTACTGATTGTGCTGCTCAATACACACTGTATGTCTCCCGGTGCAGTGCTGACCTCATGTGGACAAATGTGTCCTTACACGTGAAATGTATCAATGAAATACTGCAGATGTTTGCACATTTCATTGAAATGAAAATTGCATGATGCAGTCATGTCAGAAGGTCAACAACACATTAACAAGAAGATAGAGATTAACTGCAAAAATATAAATCTGTATCAGTGTTTGGCAACTCTAACATTTCGGTGATTGATCCCAGAGGTTAAATCCTTCATGTCTTATTTAAATCTGCTGCGTTCATTCACACAATCCTCTGTATTAGGCTTCAGTGTGAGGAATGTGATAACTGCGGTGTATTTCACCGTCCAAGGCTGAGCTCTACTGCTGTTGATAGGTGGTGGTGACGTCAGTGAGCAGTGTGTGGGTGGCTGTGTGGGTGAAGATGACTCCCAAATGAGCCTGTGTGTAGAAAAAAAAATCTTCCAGTCAGGAAGCAAAATACAGGCGGTGTTAAACTGCTCTGTGCTGGATTACCTTGAGTTCAACGTAATGCAGGTAGAGAAATTAAAAAAAAGCTGCTCTCAGGCTCCTGTTGACCCTCTTTGCACCTTCTAACGACATAAATAAAGGCTACTATTGAGGAGCTGAATTGGAGATGATGTACGAGAGAGGGGGAGAGTGCTGCCCTTTGAACAGAGAAGTGTATCAATGACAGAAAATCCAACAAATGGGATGTTTTAGTTCAATTTATTGCACAAACAGCATTGACAAAATGTACTTGGATGTTACGACGTTGTTAAGAGAAGTGGAAAATAACAAAAAGGTACATCCATAACATTCAAAAGCTCTCGCACATATTTTTGACACAAAGGTAAAATGTCACATGACGGATCCTTTCATTTGGGGGTAATATTATGAATTAAAAAGGACAAGGCGGCTGAGGAAGATGTGAAGCACAGGTTAGGAGGGGAGAAGGCAGGATTCCTCAGCAAGCTGCTCTCTTAAAGCTTTACTTTGCTTCAAAATCAATGGTTACAGCGTGACAAATGGTACAAGTCTGGTATCAAATTGTAGTAACCGTTCCAAAAAACCTTTACACAAAGCACATAACAAGGGAAACTGTTTCAGGAAGAATTTCTGGGGCAATTTCAAGAAGCTGAAATAATGCAATACAGTGTCTCCAACATAAGAAACGTGATGTAGAAAGTTTTAGCACATGTAACAGTCACAAATATCTACATTTTACAGCTCTCAGAAGGGTTATCTTTGCATATGCTGATTAAAAAATATAGTTTAGCTGTGCATGAAGTTAATATGTGAAGGTGTGCATGATCTGATGTGTTGAGTCTTTGGTACGACGTGAGCACCGGGATCCAGAGGCCTTAAACTGCCGTCACATTGAAGCAGGCGTGATCGAAAAAACGCAATGGCTTTTTTTTCCCCACTTCACTTTCTCAGTAACAAACCATGCAAGGTAAACGCTTTCAGTACAAAAAACTAAACACACAAGGAATATCTCTTTGTAATCATCAGGGAGGGGTGGGGGGGGTTTCTTGTTAAAATTTGGGGGGCAGGGGGAGGCTTTAGTTGAGGCAGAGGCACACACACATACATACAGTTGAGAAAAAGTCTCTTATGGCAATAGGTTAGTACAACAAAAGGCATGAGGGCACGAAAAAGATGAAGACACAGGAAAATTCATGTCCAAGTTCATTTCGCTTCACAAAGAGACCCACCAGCGGAGTGTTTAGTAGGAGAAGGGGAAGGCAGACATAAGCTTTAGAAAGGCACAGAGCTTTAGAAAGCGCATTCATCGAGAACTTACCACTAAAGAAGTGCCACACGCGCACGAGGAAAATAAAAACAAACGGATGAGTTAAACACGTTGGCAAGGATATTTAGGAAATGGTACGAAATCATGACAAAAATCAAGGTTTTGCTGCATCATGTCTGGTTGCATCATGGCCGTAGCTCCAACAACTAGCTGAGGCTGCGACTCAACAGCATGAATGAGCTCCACCGTGAGTGACAATGATTGTTACAGCATATTATGTGCAATATAACATAAAATAAAAGGTTTGGGTGAATCGATAAATGGCACCGAATGACACTTTTGATGAAAAAGACAAACATCTCTCTCCATTTTAAATTCATATTTAGTATCTATTAATTCAAAATGCACAAGATGCCTTTTTTTAGAAAAAGGTGAGATAAAGTCGAGCGGGAAATTAGAGGAGGTTCCTGTTGCCGAAGATGTTATTGGGGTCCACGTAGTCCTTGACAGACTTGAGCATCCCCATGCCGACGCTAGAGATGGTCTCTCTCATCCACTCCTTCCGAAGTTTACCCACTGAATGACAGAGGAGAGAAAATAAATAAATAAATAAACTCAAGGAAGAGGACCGAGGGGGAGAAATAGAGGAATCGGCACGGCTGATTGCTCAGCGGGCTGCTGGGAGCCAATCAATCTTGTGAGAGTGAGTGAATAAACAGAGGGTGATAAATGCTTTTATTCAGAGAGGAGAAATGTTTTGCATGGCATGATTTATGGAGCTCAGCAGACTATCAAACTCATTAGGCTCTGTGTGTTCCCAGAGGAGGGGCCGGCTGGCGGCTGTAGCGGGCCGTCCCCGGCTCCCTCGCTCTTTGAGCCACCACTCCCCTCCGTTTCCCTCCCTCCAGAGTCGCTGGAGCGTTTGTCTGTGTGTGTGCTTTTCTGTCTCATTGTGCGCACGAGCGCGCTCCTCCAGCTGACCTGCAAGGGGTGTTGTGCTTGCTTGTCCTGAACGCTGCACTGTGCCCTCTGACACTGGCCCGATCACCAACAGGGTGCCAGAGCCGACCGTGGAGCACTACACAATGGTCCTCTGTCAGCGGGACTCTGGCTCTCAGCCGCTCTTCACCCTCCCTCCTCCTCCAAACCCCCCAACCTGAGGAGCGAGGGAGGCTGTGGCACCAAGCCTAGTGAGGGTGCCCATTGCTTCACCAGCTGTCCAGTCCGACATACTCCACGGCGTCTGTGCCCGACAGGTTCTTAGCGGAGAGTCTGGAGCCAGCGAGAGGTCTGGTGACTGCAGAGGACTGGGAAAACCTCACTTGAGAGCCAAACTATTGTTAGAGAACTTCAAATCAAATAGAAACTTTGATTTTCTACAAGCCGATAAAGCTGCAGAATTTCTTTAACAGTGTGTAAACAGCCACGGTCTGTACAATGAGGATCGATTTTGAGCTTCATATTATCTGTAGATACTGAAGATTTTCGAGGGGCAATTATTTTATTTAATAGTTCAGACAAACCAAAAAAAATGGGGAGCAGGCAAGAGGAATAACATCCAGCAAAAATCCTGATAATAGGGCATCTGCCCAGGGGCCCAAAGACCCTGCAAGGCCCTAAGAGCCCTATAGTCAGTGTGTGTTATTTGGTCTTTGATTATTTAATTAACTGCACATTTTTTAGGGTGGTTGGACCACTAAGGAACGATATCAGCTAAGGTGGATACTGCACTTTTATGGTACATATTCCTTTAATAAAGTGGTGTTTAATAAGCTATCCCAGTAGGGGTCCGATGGCAAATGTTTCCCCCCACCTCTAAAAGGTTGATCCTGCTGTGCTTAATTAATTAACCTAAAATATAAACAGATTAATTCTCAGTTTAAAGCAAAATATGACAAAAAATCTCAAATGTGAGGATTTGCTGCTCTTCTCAGTTTAATGTTGATGTACGCTGAATGTCTTTGGGTTTTTGTCTGGACGCTAGGAAACTGTTAAGACAATTTTTGTACAAGACAGATCCAAAAAAATAATCCATTAATTGATAATAATAATAAAAAAAGAAATATTAATTGTTGCAGCTTTAATCACTAGCCTGAATTGAACTGGGGATGATTCTGTTACAGTGTGCAACTTAAGCCACTACATCACAAAAACATCCCTGCAGCATGTAGTGAAAATCTGTTGAAAGATTAAAAAGATTTCATTTAAAACAATAAAGCAAAGGGCCTTAATCAAAGGGCTTTACATTGGCTACATTACCAACTTTAAATGTGTCAGATCAGAGGTGGGTAAATGTTAACTTTTGGAGGTTGTGTCAACTTAAAAGAAACGTGCGATATCTATATTTCAAAACTCAAAAAGATAAATTTGAGAACAGAGCAGCTTACAGCAGCTGCTGCTCACTGAGTAAACATCTGAAACCAGCAGCGTAATCGCTTCAGATTAGATACGGAGGCCTGAAAAAAAAGGTGCATGATGGGAGTGTTCACACGCCTTCCCTTTCCCTCTCTGCACGCCTCTCTCTGCATCACTAGCAGGCGAGCTCCAGTGTTAATAGGGCATGTTGAGGGAAGGGGCCGCCTGTTATCAGAGTCCAGCCAGGAGACCCAGATGGGGATCAGCCATGAGGCTAGTGAGGCCCGTCTCCTGACAAAACAGGGCAGACAGCGGGGTCACCAGGGACTCTGATACCACACAAACCTCCAGATGGTGACAGAGGAACCAATCAGCTGCTACCCAATAACTAAGAAAGTACCCTGCTCTCCACAACCTCCTCCTCTTCAGTCCTTCCTCCTCGTTCCACCTCCATCCCTCCCTCCTCTCAGGAAAAGGAGAGAAAACAGAAGGTGCTGGGACTGCATCATTGCCTCCATCACTGTGATAATTTACACATCTATCTTGTCATATTCTCTCTTTTTTGCTTGCTGTTGCAATCAATCTCAGCGGGCTGGGTCTGTGTAGCTGAGACATGCAAAGAAGAGCAGGTAGTTATTTCAGAAATGACAGATTTCTTCTTAAAAAGTGTCGTATTTCTCTTGTGTGGAGAAGCCCGGGGACGCGCACGGCGAAAGGCAAGGTGGGAACTTCACTGAATCAGGTCATTTTTCTACCTCCTAAGTGCAGTGACCTGTGTGGAGGTGCGGTTGGCAGAGTTAGGGAGATAGACACTTTGCAGAGCCACAAGGTGAGGTGCAGTTGCTGGGCACCCCGGGGTGGCCCGCATACAGAGGAGACCGTAGTGGCCATGCTGAGCCTCAGCCCCTCGACACGCTTCTCTAGCTCTCCCTGAGCTTCTCTGACAAATGGGGGTCAGGACATGAAAGACGGGGTAAGGTAGCGGCCCTGCCTTCCTGTGATATGGCCGAGCCGGAGTATTGGCTGATAGATGGATGACTCTCCTGGTGATGGATGTTCAACAACTCTTCACCACTGCGACACTGGTGACCTAGTTAAAGAGGACATTTCTCCCAACGCTCTGGCTTTCAGAACCAGCTAATAACCAAACATATAAAAGACCTTTTTGTGAGTGGTAAACCTGGATCTATCTGAAGTTAAAATTGTCTGCGTTTTTGTTTAGGACAGCATTCAACACATGGTGGTGTTGGCTGAGTATTATGTCCTGCAGAAGAAGAGGTATGGCGCTCTACACGCCCAGATTCCCTTACCTACGCCCACGCAGCACAACACTGACCTGCTGTAAATACAGGGCCACAAAAATGTATATTTCCTCCGGTGCCCTCCCACCTCACCATCCTTGACTACATCTGTTTTGTTTGATACACAAAACCCAGTGAAACTAGCTCCATTTGTCAAGCGCTGATTGTGGGCAGACAAACCGGCCTGTCTGCGCTCAGATAGCGAGCCCCACTGTTATTAATCACAATTACAGAGTGGGCCTCGCACGCGGGAGCTGCATCAATATCCCCTCCTCTCCCACCCCCCCGTCACCTCCCCGTGCTGCTCGGGGTGGCTGGGCCACCGTTTGGAGGTCAGTATACAGCCGGCGATAACGGCAGCATCATTTACCCCGACCTGCCGCCTCCTTTTTATTAGCAATCTTTTAATTTTGAACCCGTCCCCGCCTTCAGGAAAAATTGTGATTTAATATCGCAGCTGATTCACTGCATACTGTTTTTGACAGCTGTGATGAATAGCCTGAAGTGATGTATGAAAACAGCGAGGCGGATGGCAATATAGATAAGGCAGCCATTTCGGTTAGCCCTGATGGGGCCCGGAGAGTTGTTTCGCCGCCCTCCCCTGCTCACGTTTCATTTGGTCACTGCTGAAATGAACAAATAGCCGAGTCAGAGCCATTCATCTGAGCCGCAGGAACATATTTTGGACACGTGAAGGAAGCGATGAAAGATCTCCGACCAAATGCACATTTATAGCACGACTGGCCGCCTGCTCGCTAGCATGGAAGGGCCCGCTGGGAGAGCTCGCCATGCTGCCTTTGCTACTCGGTGCAGCCTCTTTTCATAAATTATAATCTAGGATAAGGTGCAAATATGTCATCCCATTCAGTGTTGTATTTGTGAGTTATGTGCACGTGTTTAGTGCATGTTCGCAAAAACAGACCCAATATTTTAGTATGTGTTTTTCAGGTTGAAATACCTCCATGGTGATGTGACAAGCTCCCTCCATTTGCGAGGATCTCTTCTCTAGCTGCATGCTGGGGAAAAAAAACAAAAAACAACTATTATTACATATTACATGGGGGCATGTCACGATAACAAATTCAGTAGTCAATACCAGTTAAATTCCACAATTCTGAATATCTAAGTCGATACTACGGTAAAAAACAAAAACAAAACAATAAATACCACTCCTTAACTAAAAGCATCTAAATTAAATTCAAATGTAAATGTTATTAATAATCCTTGATAATCTGCCTCAAATGTGAACATATATTAGTATATAGCCCATAGTATCTCTTCCGCTGTTGTTGTAGGACTTGTAAACTCAGGTGTGATGGATGGTCTTTGTGGTATTTGTCCCACCCTTTCTCCACTGTAATCGGATGGCCGGGTGAAAAGTGACAGTGACGAACGCATAGTTTCACCCCAAAGCTGAACATTGTTCAACTCTTGGAGTCCAGAAAAAAAAAAGCCAATTGAAGAGAACAGAACAGAACAGAATAAACGCTTGATAAATACACGGCACTCCCACTGCAAAGAAATAAAAAATACGCTAGTCTCAGGAAAATTGCTTTTCTTTTCAATGAGTAGAGGCAGAGCTGTCGCTGCAGCTGGACTTGTTGCTGTCTTCCTCGTGTTGTTGTTCCGTGCTGGCAGGCATTTTTCTTCTTTTGGCATTAAACGGCAGACTAGAACACCTGTAGGCGTATTTGCTACCTTGTCAGGTTGCGTCCCTGGTACCTACGCTACTGGAGAAAAACGAGCACTGTAACGTTTTCAGGATTTTGGCGTCGACTTGGTATCAAAGTATCAGTCCTCGTGACATCCATAACGACATTATGTAATAGTATATTGTGTAACACACTCTCTGGGGTGCTGGAGATTCAACATATATCATATGTATTAATGACCTATGAAAGTACTGACACGCCTTAATATTTATAAAACTGGAACAAGTCATACCTCCACTTGTTCATACACATGTACTGGATCACTGAGTCCCCTGTAGTTGAAGGCAAAGTAAAAGTAGACACAGGCACCAGCATCATACGTCTGAGTCACCCTGTAAGAAAACAGACAAGAGTCATGTTTACACATGCAGAAAAGACTCCTTAATGTTTCTCCTCCAGCTCTAGAAATCTAATTTACATCAATACAAAGAGCAGCGTTTTGTCACGGCACTCCATTTTCATGCAATAAATTCATTTTTTTTCTTCGTGATTGAAAGACCAAGTAAAGTGGGAGGTTTGGCTTTCCCCGGTGAACCCCTGACCTCAATTCCATTCATGGTTTCCAGAGAGCGGAGGCAGCGTGGAAGCACTGTCACCTTTAATAACATAACATTAACAGACATTAAATGGCCACCAAATGCTTATAGTGAATCATCTGAGCCACATTTTGCTGAAGGTATTAGGATGACTCACTGGTGCGGGACAGAAAATTGATCAGGGTTGTTTTACACAGAACAAAATATCCTTTCTGCTCATTTGGCTGCTTTTAGATAAAATGCAGCTGATATTCTCCCAGCAAGAACGTGTATGAAAAAATGTTCAAATTTGTTTTCCAGTTTGCATGTTTTCTCTCTCTGGCCTCGTTCCCTGTGGAGGAGCAGGGTGCAGAGCCCTTGTTCATTTGACATGCCCCATCACCTGGCACACTGACTGTTCTAGAGGTTAAATGGACAAATCAATCATGTGACAGACTGCAGCCGGGAAATGAATGGCTGTCGCATAATCAGGCTGAGGCCTAATCTGTCCGCAATCGGCGAGCAGAAGCCTGGTGCTCCTCAACCAGCTCGCCGTCTGTTTGTCAGATTGTCCGTCCGTCTGTCTGTCTGTCCGTGTGGCTCTTGCAAACTCACCAGGGGTAGGGGTTGGACAAGGTATGCAAACCAATACAACTCTAGAGCACTGATGAGTAATTTTGAGTATTTTCTTTGTGTATTGATGCCTGTCAAGTAGTTGGCCATGAAAGTATGGTCACATTCATAATTTTGTGTGGTAATTTTTATCATTTAATTTCTGATCTTCTTCACAATTTTTAAATTTAAGACAATTATTTAATTTAAGCCAAATTCTTAAACATTTAAAAGATAAGACTTTTTTTTTTTTTCTTGTGCTTAACAAATTTAACGAAAACATTAAAAAGAAAAATATATATATCCTTCTAACAAGTACTGCCTGCAGATTCAGAGCTTCATATCAGGCTTGGACCATATCACAGCATTACGGTGTATCAGGGTATTTAGAAATCCTGAGGGTATGATTTTCAAAAGCGTCAAAAGTACAGACACTCATATTTCTCATGAAGAGATGCTGTGTTGAGGATGTAATGTATGTAGTACACATCAAGCGCCACCAGAGGTCAGTCTTTACTGGTGAAACAAGCACATGAGCTGATAAACATGGCGACTGCGAGTGGTAGGGATAACATCACAGGACTATAAACAACCAGCTAGCAACGTCAGAGAAAAGCTGTAGGGAAAAACCTGTGAATTAAGGGTTTATTTCTAACAGAACAAAAAAGTAATTGTTGGAACAGTGGACTAACTAACTACATGACTAACAAGACTAAGTACGCTGGTTTTGGTGAGTTTTGTTTCTGTCGGGTTAAGCTAGTTTTACTTGGATAAAAGAGAGAAACTTGAATTCAGAAGGTGTATGGTCATATTTCTCTGTTTAATAAGGAAAATAGGTGTAAGAATATCAACTTCCATTAAATTTTGTGAGTTTATATTGTTTAATTGCTGGACTGAAAAAACTTAAAGAGCTTGGTGAATGGAGCAAAGTAGCCGGTTGGGTGGGGAGTGTTAGCACCACACACAAATACCATCATATACCTCACTGAAATTTCAGGAAGGTTGGAAAAAACAGATACTGCCCAAGCCTACCTCATGTGTCATATTCTGTTGCGCCACAGAGCTCCATTATTGTCCACAATAAATCGATCAGAAACACCTATATGAGCCACAGTTGCAGAGTGAAATGCTCTTTCATTACAAACATGACCACTGTAGTTTAAGTGAGCCTCACATACACTGTCCTGTTGATGTAAATACTCGCTACAGCACCAAACATGTATTAATACACAGCTGAAAATAGTCCCATATGAATGAAATATTAACTCCTGATTGAGTAAAGTCTGCTAACAACTACAGTGCCCTGTTGTTTCACAAAGTTATTTAGTTTCTTTTAAAAATGAAAGTACAATTTTTTTTAAGATTTATGTTTTCAGTATGAACAAATAGATTTGGGGCTAAGAGCGACAGACAGGGTTGGGGATAGAGAAAAGTAATAAAGGATGG
>JAPZEB010000005.1:14059536-14085180 GCA_029783705.1 Chaetodon striatus
AGATTTTAAGTAATCTCTTTTTGCTTTATGCATATGCCAAAAAAAAAAAAAAAAAAATTCCAATTGCAACATCAAAGTTTTGATTTGCTTTGTAATAGCATCGTAAGCCCAAGGTGCCAAAAGCTTTCTGCAGTATGTCGGCAATAAAGAGTCTCTCAACATAAAGGTCTGATTAAAGGTTTTACTCTGCAGCAGCTGCACAAAGTGTCGGACGAGTTAAGCTTCTAGGTCTTAACAAGACAAGAGTACAAGTTGGTCTACAGACACGTTCAGCTGCTTTACAAGTGAAGAGGTGAAGTGAAGGCTTGACAGTGCTTATTGCAGTTTGGGCAACACACTGAAAAAGTTTCTGGCCTTAAGCCTCATGTTGAGACAGGGAGACAGGGCAGAGGCAAAGCGCAGCATGTTTAAAGATAGATTAACATATTACCTGTTTGGCAACCTCTCGGAGACAGGCAACTCCCTGCTCAAAATTAGGGAATACCACTGAGCCGTATTTCTGATACTCCGGCACGGGGCGAATCTTCATCGTTACCTCAGTAACCACACCCAGGGTTCCTGTGGAAAATCACAGCGAGAGATTTTGAGAAGAACAAAAAGAAGTAAATCAGTTCCCATAATTCATATGACCTAACCCCCCTCTTAGAGCGGAACTTAAGACCGTTTTACAGGGCTCTGGTACACGTCCCGAGGGTCCTTTGGGTGACCTTTGTCTCACATTTCACCTAGTGGATCTGGTTTTCTACCACACACTGGGGGACAACTAAGATTTATCAACTTAACAGCGTGAGGAAATAAAGCAGGGCTCTATCAAAGGCAGCGAGGCCAACAGCAGCAGCAACACATATACAGATACGCCAAAACCTCTGGCTGACCTCACGACCCTGAAAACTGTCAGCCATTAGCTGCTGCTACTGCTGAGGGAGTCACATTGCATGTTTAAAAGACAGAATGTCTACCTTACACAGCAAATATCTCCGGGAATAATACTTAAAAACTGCATTCATGCAAATATGCAAGTTTACAGTAAACTGTAGCTAAGGAGTGCTGATTCCTCCAAGTCTGTAACGTTATTTATTATAAACTGTGTTGAAATCCTCTCCCAGAACCCACAGTCTTTTTTGCTTTATGTCCATAGGTGAACAAAACATGCAGTCTAGCACAACACCACCACAGAGAACAGCCTCAAAATTTAACTAATTGTGCAAGTGTTACTAATTTTTCTGATCCCTTTGAGAAAACAAATGAGATTATTATTTATTGTTGCTAGATTCATCTGTGTGTTGCACTTCCTGTGACCACTTAGGGACACTGGAAACAAGTGGTGAACACAATACTGACATATAATATTAATAATAACCCCTCACAAAGAAATATTTTACAGTATTTGTGTAATGGGGAGAATGACTTTTAGTTTTAGTTTGAGATTTTTATTGAGAACTGGACGAAATAGTTTGTATATGTCTAAAATATTAGACCTGATTTCATCTGAATAAGTACCAGAAACACACTGTGTGAGGCCCCCACTGTCTCTACATGTATAACTTGATTGAACATCGTTGTTAGTACAATCTATTTAATTATTTACTCTCTATCCTTATTTTATGGAATGATTTTTATCTATGTTATTACTCGTTCGACTTTATTTTAATCAAAATTAAATTTTCATTTTATGTATTTATCTTTTATTTTGCTTGAGGTCTTCATGTTCAGCTGGTTGTGGATTTTGTTTACATATGTTCATATTGCTTTTATAAACCAATAAAAAAAGAATTACAAAAAATATGTTAATAATAACACTGACATATCTTATTTATTAACCATTTATCATCAGTCATCCATTAATTTAGAGTTGTGTCTGTGGCCACCTGGTGAATATAAATCCGATATTTACTCTCTTACAGCTCTGTTTCTGGTCTCTTTTAACTCCTGGGGTAAATATGTGGCTCTTTAGCTGCTAAATGCTCCACTGTGTTCACAGCTAGTAGCTATCTAACTGTGTCAGTCTGCCATTTGGTGTGAGGCAGGTCATGCGCAGTTGGGTTTTCAGAGCCTTTCCCTCCTGATTTTTAATCATTACACTACTGCATTTATCCATTAAATGGTGCAGGAAAGCCACAAACTCCTGTCTTCAAGCGTTATTGAAAGTGGCGCCGTAACAAATGATTATTTTCATTGTGGATTAATCAGTCAATGAAATTTTTCGATTAATCGATTAGTTTTTTGGTCTGTAAAATGTCAGAAAATGGTTAAAAATGTTGATGAGTGTTTCCAAAAGCCAAGATGATGTCCTCAAGAGTCTTGTTTTGTCCACAACCAAAAGATATTCAGCTTACTGTCATAAAGGAGGAAATAAAATATTCACATTCATATAAACACAACTGCTGGAATCTGAGAATTTTTGTCTTAAAAAATTACTTGGACTAATCAATCAATTATCGAATAAGTTGGCAATAAATTTAATAGTTGACAACTTGTTGCAGCTCTAAGTAGAAGTGTGTTTAACTTGCTGCATAGCTGTGCACTTACACGCATAATGAGGGCAGAAGACTGTGATCTGAGATTAAATTGTGCAGTTTAATACTACAAACATGGCATTACATTATATTACATTAATTTCATGTAGCCCTGAGATGAATTGCTGATTAACATTAAAGAAATTGCCAACACTTTAGATCAGGGGTGTCCCACATACAGCCCGTGGGGCCAGAACCGGCCCACCAAAGGGTCCAATATGGCCCACTAGATGACTTTGCACACTTTATACTGAAGCAGTTGTGAAGGCTAAGAGGTGCAGCTTTCAGGAGCAAGTTAAATGAGTATCCTACTTCATGTAAAATGCTGCCTCAGAGGCTTCTCCACCCTGACCAGAATACAGTTCTCAGAAAAAACAATAAATACTTACTGTGGCCATATTAAAAGATACTGAACATTGTGCAAAATATTGTCAACCAGCAGCTTCAGTACAAAACAATCTGTATCAGACTTCTATTTTGAAACACTTTTGGTGGAACCCTACAGCTAAGGTACGGCCAGAAGTTTATATATGTAAATGATTTGTGAGGCGCGGATAACTTAACGTGCTTTTTCAATAGCTTCCATTTTAGTGTAGTGTGGTGATGCCAGCGTTACTGCAAGAGTGGAATTGTGTGAAAAAATGTAATGACAGCGAGTCGTAGACTGACTCAATGTGGAAAAACTGAGACATGTTGTTGAAATTGCACTTTTTTCTTAAGATATCTCAGGCTGTTCAACATGTGTTATTAAATAGATGAATGATTTTAAAATGTACTTGAAAATGTAATTTCGCGATGGTTCTCGCATGTTGTAACAGGCATTTATAACTATTTTCTGACATTTATTGGCTCGAGATCTGTTTTTATGTTTGTGACTTTAATCTGTTTGAACCAAACCTATTACTCCCCTCTCCAGGCTGAGCGTTCACTGTTACCACAGTCGATGTGATGCATCTCCCCTGAACATGGCCAGCTCCATTAGGTGGCTTCCTCAGCCTGTTATGGCTGTTAATGAGCCCTCTAACGTGACACTACATGCCACACGCTGCTCCCTAGTGGCCCAGTGGAAAACATGTGACTCCATTAGGCCTCAGCCAAGAAAAGGCTCCTCCTTCCTGACGGTGTGCAGGAGGAGCCGCCGAGTGAGCGAGGGAGGAGGAGTCAGGGAGGCAGAGAGACGGAGAGGGGGAGAGAGAGAAACATAGGGAGGAGCTAGAGAGGAAGGGAGTCAAGGAGGGTGAGCGAATGAGGAATAAAGGGAGGCAATAAGAGCAGCAAGGTCAGAAAAACACTCTCTTGGGGACGAATGCAACGTAATGAAATGCTGGAGTGCAGCTTAAGCCATTTTTTACTGTGACTGTCTCTATTAAACCAACCTCATCTTGCAGGATTAGTATTTGGGGTGAGGGGCTATTCGCGATGAAGAGTCCCTCTGCTTCCAGCGTCAAATATTTCTGAGACAAAAATCAACAGCTTTGACCGCTGTGCAGCCGCCACTTTAGAATCAAGGAATTGACTCTGTACATTGAATTAGCGCTGGTTGGCTTCACACACCTACATTACATCCTCCATGGTTGAGAGGAGTTTAAAAGAGAAAAGGGATTACCATTGATTATTCCACTCATTCTTTACACCGGTTGAAAGCAAGAGCGAAGAAAATACTTTGCATTCAGGCTACTTCAAGGTCAGAGAGATAGAGAGACCCGCTTGTTGTGCGGTGAATGAGAAGCTCCGAGGTTTCACAGTAATTTCTGATAAAATGGATGCGTTCCACTTAACATGCAGAGCGTAGCTGAAGGTTTTAGTGTGTTGTTTTGTTGTTGTTGTTGTGGCCTACTGTCAGACTGCAGGACGCGGTTTCTGGGGTGAGGAGGTAGATAATTTTAATGAGACTTTGCAGCGGTGTGACCTCTTAGTTTCAACGTTAGGCCTCCCAGAAGTACATGTTCTCCCACAGACGTGTGGTCCTGTCCCGTCTCTGTCACGCTACTAAAGCCCAGCAGCAGGCTCACCCTCTGTATTACACCACTTACTTTTATGAGGTTTCATTATGAAGAATGATTATAGCTGTTATCATTATTACAGTTCTCTTATTTTGTTCTAAAAGCTCGAGTTTTGGAGATATGGTAAGTGCTACAAAAATGCTGTTTTATAAAGATTATACACTTGAGCATTCTGATATTAGGCAGATCCATTTAAAATTAATTTCTCTTGAAGCCATTTTCAGATTTTTGGGTTGAATCAATTTGCTGTTATGAAAGTTGTTCATCCTTTTTAAATCCATTTCATGATTTTAACAAGTGAACAGCAGATGTGGACAATTTCCTACTACAGTGTAGCACATATGAAGACATCAGAACAAAGTTATTTGCAAAAATTAAATGTCAGACACTCTCACCAGACTAAAATGCAACATCTGCTTGGAGAAAATAGTGTCAGCGCCACAGATGCAGCAAGATATGTCAGTTTATGTCACAACCTAAGAGACAACCAATGCAATACAGTTCATCCCAACAGAGATCACACTTTGCCTTTTTATTTACTCCTTCACTTTATAAATTCTCCTTTAAAATTTATGTCTATGCATTTGTAAAGATACACTGTTGTTTACTGTTTTTAAATGTTCACTGTAAACTGTAATTGTGATTTGGCGACACAATAAAACTTACTGAACTGAATATTAAAGATTCATATCAGCAAGTTTCTGATAAGTAAGTAAGTAAGCACAGTATAGCTATGTATTAAACGTACTTTAAATGAACCAATGTCTTTTTAAGGATGAAGCACAATTATTTTATCTTATTTTGGAAAACCAAACATGCTTGATGTGTTTTTTACAGCTGAGTGAAAAATGATTTGATTTGTGAACAATCTGCGACATTTTGTGACCTCTGACAACAAACAGGTACACTTTTAGAAACTTCAAGTTTTGGATACTATGACGATTTTTCAATTATTCGACATGCTTTTACACCTGTAAATGTGAGCGATACAGTCCCTTTTGATTTTTGGTGGAGTAATTACAGAGGCTCTCCCTCTCACTATACAGTATACACACACACAACACCTCCTGAGTTGTACCTAAAAGGGCCAAAAATTCGACACCAGGGTAAGTTTCGACACAAGCCCTGATGTGTGTTCACAGCACTCATAAATCTGCACATTTGACCTCTGGAGAAGTGAGGTTAGGGAAACAAGAAAAACCCTACATAACTCCATGAACTCTCAAGTGTTAATAACAAATTGCCTGATAACAGACAGAAGCGTCAACTCGTTACACTTCATTTTCATCTTTATTCAGATATTGTGTCTACTTTGACTGATCGCCATGGGTAAGGGGGATCAGTCATGTATCCGTCTAAATCTAGCGTCATTTTAAGTCCACATTGATGTGTAGCCATGCCAACACACTTGTTATGTGGGGTTTAAGAATGATGCGGAGCAAAGTAAAAAACAAACTACAATTGTCAAGCATTATGTAGAAGACACTGAGTTAGAACAACTCAACAGCAACGTCTATCTTGTCTATAGTGCTTGCCACTAGGGGTGTAATGAGCCATCGCTCTGGACCGATTGACCGATTTAATGATCAATGATCCAATGTCATCGATGCAAGGTGAAAGCATCGATCCAGATCGTTATCCTCAGGATATGCTTTTATTTTGAAAGTCTGTGTCACTGTCAAACAGCAGCAGGCAGTCGGCAAGCAGTCAAGACAAAGGCAATGAGGATAACGTTATTCACTCGGGAATAAATCAGCAGCATGGAAATATTTTGGATTTCAGGGAAAAAAAGGGTCAACAGACAGCACATGGCGTGTGTAAAGAATGCCGTTAGGAGATAAAACATGACGTAACGTGACCTGCCTGGACAGCCATCTCATCCTGTTAATTTGTCACTACAGCAGCATCAGCTGATCTGTTTAAACAATGTTGGGCTGAAAAAACGTGTATGCACACTGATATTCAACCGAGCTGTTCTGTCAGGAGATGCAGTGGCTTTAAACAATGATTTGTAAGAAAAATAATAACGTTACATGTAATCTGTTAAGCTATAAGTAGAGGAAAAAGTCCGCTAGCCGCTATGCTAATTTATGTAAAAGTGCTTAAGTTAACAATGGGTGACAAGCAAAAAACAACAGTTTTGTCTATGAACTTAAACAGTTATCACTGAGCTGAATTGGATCATTTTTTTATGTTAACTGACAAACCACTGATATCATGATGCTTGATGAATTAGTCAACTCGGTGGAGTGGGTGGAATCCAAAATCCGGGCCCAGGCAATATAATGCATGGAAAACATCTTTTAGGCACAATGAAATTCAATTTATAATTTCATTAACTGAGTGCTGATCAAGTTACACAGCCTACATAATTTTAGTATAAAACAAATCAAAATGAAATATATGGCTGACTTACATGAACATATTACAAACATGACAAATCACAAAGCTTGAATGTGAACACTTTATACACTATTATCACATCAAAGCTTATACTGAATAAGTCAGAGTTAATCTGCACTGTCAATTGATTTTTCAAATGCATTTATGCAAATGTATGATTGGTAATTAAGAAATTACTACCAAAATTCTATTAAAAAACAGCTGCACTGCATTAATCACTCAGACTGACAACTGTTATCCATTACACTAACTAGTAATAATACCTTCATAATGTTGAAACATTTTTAATTGTAGTCTACATTCGTCCCTTGTGACTGTATTTTCAAACATATCTGATTTTAATCTTTTATATAAAGGTGTGCTTTTGGTATTGAAATCACTCCTAATGAGTACAAATGTTGATTTCTGCAGTGATCCCAGCCCAGTCAGGGAGCAGATTGCTGAGCTTTGTAGGGCGAATATAAAGTTTGCATCCACAGCTGTTTAACATAGCGATGCCAAGAGTCTCTGAACCTCCTCATTATGTAGGGGGAACCTGGCATATGGCAGTATTCTCTGTGGGCGTTCACAAGGACAGGGCACTGCAGATGGGGTGGGGAGGACACTTGCTGGTTCCTAACTAACACCCCTCCAGATCACTTTTCCACCAAAGCTGGTTAATGTGTAAGAAGCCGAGAGCATGAGAACCGTCCTGATGTTACTGTTTTATCACTAAGACTTGCAGACATGCACGCAAATCCCACATTAACACACAAACTCACACACGTGCCCTGCTGTGCTGCAATCACATGAGAAAGGTAGCAAACCTTCTGAGCCCATGATGAAGTGGTGAACGTCCGGCCCTGTGGACATGCGTGGGCCCTGACAGCTCTTTTCAATTACTCCTTGTGGGGTCACCATCTTTACGTGGACGACCTATAAACAGCAACACAACAAAGACTTTTTACAAACGAAAATATACACTAGCAAACTTTTCTTTCACCGATTTACAAATGTTATCGCCATATGTGAACTCATTTCATAACTGATACTGTGACCACTGCATTTTAGAGGTGAGGGTAAAGTCCACAAAACTGCTGCTAATAATTTCCTTCATAATTACTGTGCAGTAACAGCTGTGTGCTGACTGTCATCCTTTGGAACAAACACGAACAGGAAGGTAAAGGGGAGGGCGGGCGGCTCACCAGGTCCTCAATGTTGCCGTAGATATTCTTCTTCATGCCTGACGCTCTGGTTGCTACCCAGCCCCCCAGGGAGCTGAACTCCATGGAGTCAGGCTCGTGCCCCGTACAGTAGCCGCTCTCATTAAGCTGTGAAAAAAAATGAAAAACAAATGAGTTAAAAATGTTTGGAAAACAATGACGTTGTAAACCCACAAGAATGTTTTAATAACAAGCAAAAAAGAGCGAGCGAGCAAAGGAAAACAAATATAATTGCAGTGCTAAAACTCTGGTTTTATGGCATCATACATTTTTACAACGGCCTAAAATAAACCAAGTGGAAAGAGCACGAAAAGACTAAACACAGAGATCAGTGCGTTATCTGGGCAGGGCCAAACTCCACTGCTTGACTGGATCACTGATGTTATGGGGAAAATAATAGCTGCATCGTGCCAGGTGACATGCTAAGGCCTTTTTTTATTAAAACTAGTAAAACTACAAACACAGAAACTATGTGTCAGACATTCATGATGCAAGATTGCTGCAAATTCAGCTCCACCCAATCCACAAAATACTGTAAGTGACTTCTTAGTTATTTGCCTCATGGCCATATCAATGTGACAATATGACACACACACACAAAAAAAACCCTTTGAGCAACCTTCATCAGATGCACCACCATCCCTACAGCTTTGAAGAGAATGTGTTAGTCATCAGGGCCAAACACTTTCTCCTCAAGGCAGCCCAACCTCTAAGAGACTGCATCTTTAGGCGGAGTATTTAATAGTAATAATAACAATAAGGACCTTAAAGTACAACAACAACAACCCCCACCAGAAGCACAAGATGGGGGTTAAGTCAGGCCTTGTTTTATCACAGCACTCCCCTGGAAGGCAGTTTATACTGCAGACCCATCTGCTCCATCAAAATGGCCCAGTCTAAATGCAGAGGTGGAGTCTGCTTTAGATGCAGCTCACGCATTCCTCTACATCAAATGCCCGCTCCTTCTCCATTTTTCTGAATTAGCTTGATGGTGCCATCTGCTCATGACCGCCGCCTCACTCTCTAATCTCTCCCCTTCAGCACTCTGCTCCTGTCTCAAACTCCTTCCTAAACACTGTTCCATCTACTGAGCAAAGAGTACCAAGGTGACTGAGCATGGGGCAACCTGCATGTGAGTGGTCACGCAGCTTGATTGTTGGCACAACATTTTACAGCGATGTAAGCTCTTTCGCTGGACGAATATGGATGAATGAGCAGTGCTTACCAATCTCTCCAAGTCCTGCCCGATGATGCCAGCTTCCGCATGGGCAGTTAAATTTTTCTCGTCAATCCACAGAATGCGGTTCTGCAAATGAAAAACAAGCAACATGACTGAGGAGGTCGTAAAACACTCTGTATAAAGGCTTTATGTCAAACAACGCAACACAAATACTCCCTAATGCTGTTTACTTGTCTAACACGAAAACACACGCACCGCCGTTTGTGTGGGTTACAAAATCGTGATACAAAATGCTGTGTATCACCGTGTCTGTCATCTGAACTCTAAAACTGCCTACATACGTTACGTTGACTTGAAATGTCTCAGGCTCGGACAAAAACATTGCCCTCAACAGCAGTCCGTGGAGACAGTCCCTTGACAGTTTGCCTGCAATACTTTTTTAAGTTCTGCACCAGCATGTCCTTCTAGCCTGACGGTCACATGTCTGAGGATAAATGAGTGCAGAGGGGCTGCGGGACGGAGACAGTTTCCTCAAGGTTAAACTCAATTTAACATCTAATTCCAAATATATGCCTCTTATTTGGGCCGCTGGGCACGTGGCCTACCCTTACCTGCAGGAGGTCATTTCACACCTGCCATCAATTATTCTCCAGAGGTAATAAACTTTATGTTCCAACCACACTGCTCCTTTCATGTGCTTCCATTGGAGCCACCTCACCTCTGACCCCTGACACAGAACACTGGTCACTGGTGTCTGTGGCACCAAACTCAATGAGTGCTAGGCTAGCAGCATCCGGACAGCTTATATATCACCTCTGTGTGAGCCTGGATCAAAGGGCTGTACTGTACTGGTGACAATATCCACCATTTTATATCATATCCAATGAAACATCATCGTGTTCATGGTCAGATTCTTGGGTTTCCAGTTAAACAAATAGCTGGTGCCCTAGTCACACATTCATCATCTTAAAAACAAGAATGAAGCTGTGTATCATGGATACACAACAAACATGGTAACTCTAACTATGGCTGCAATGAATGCTTATTTTATTTAGTGAAGTGAAAAAACAGCTTCTCAGAGCCCTACGTGATGTATCCAGATGAGGGATGCAGGCAAGTAGTCAACAAGTCGATTAAACATTGCTATCCTCGCTAGTTGGCACCAGAAATGCTGGTCAGTTAAACTTTTTATGCTACGATACCAGGAGGAAAACGGGAGGAGTCTGGATCTGCATGTGAGACCAGCGCACAAGTCTGCAGCCATCTGCAGATGTTCAACAGACAATATGTCAGAGCATCACACACTATAGTCTTCTTACTGGGCTGAACAAGAAAAGGTCCCTTGGGGGCCCAGGAGATCCTGGGAGACCTGGACGTATGTTGTATGTCTATTTTTGCACAAACACGCATGAGAGTTACCGTGTGTGTGTTTTCATGAAGATGAGTTGACGTTTTATACACAGGAAATAAATGTTCTTTGTTAACTATTAGTGAGTAGTCATGTTGTGTAGGAAAATGTGCAATGTTTATAATGCATGGCACAAAGTGACACTCTTTTCAGCTGCATTTTAAACATGATTTGGTTATTGAAAAATGTGACTATAGATTTGCAAATGGCTAAGATATCGTAGTCAGGGCTAGATTAAAAAATACTGCAAGGCGTGGCAGCCCTTCCTGGACTACTTAAATAACCTTCCATGTGCCAAGTTGACTGAATAAGGCCTTTATTACTGTTTGCCCATGTGCTGTGTTAAAATAAAGATTTGCAAATGGCTCTCATAATGTACGCAAGATTTTTGGGCAATGGTTAACCTTATACTTAAAATTGTGCTTTGTTTTGACTGTTTCTGAGTGTTTAGTCTAAATTTAACCTTTTGTTTTTACGTTTAAATGGTGAAAAAAAGGTCTAAAATCCAAATGTATTACATTTACATTAATATAAAACACACAAAAAGTTGTAAATCCTCACATCTTGCCTTTCAAGGTAGAACCAGAAATTATTTTTGCTTGATGAATAATTTTAAAATAATAAATTTCTATGAATTGACTAACTGATTTACTATTTTTAACATCATTCAGAGTATGTAGTGCATTCCTTTTGGAAAAATGGCAAAGTGGTAAATGAGAGTAAACACAAAAATGCCAACATAGAAACTAAAATTTTTCTCATTTTCTCGGTGTGTGTTGATAAACACTATTGTCCCATAATGCAATAGCAGGCAGTTTGAGTTAGTGACACAGGTTGAGGCTATTGCTTTCCTGTGCTCTGCATATCAAAAACACAAGTTGATTGCTTAGTTGTCGACAGTGTACAACAAATAGTGTAATTCTGTATCAGACAACATTTGATTTGGTTTCAGTTAATCTTGTCGGTGGTACAGAGCAACTCTTCTGACATTTACACACACAGGTGCTCACGTACCATCTGAGAGGTATCCAGAGAGACGATGGAGCGAGTTTCCTCTGGGGGGCACTCCAGGGCACTAGAGACACTGGTCCCTCCTTGGAAGAGGAAAAACAACAGGTAACAAGGAGTTAAAGCAGAGACGCCTTCAAATGGATCATGTGAGTATACAGACACTTTCCTGGTTTTATTGTTTTAACACAATGGTATCAAACTTGAAACACAAAAATAAAAAAATACAATAAAAAAGTGTTTATACTTGTCAAATAAAGATATCAAAAATAATTGTTGTGATGTGACTAGCAAACCTGTGTATCATATTAACAGTAGTATGAAAAAATTTGTTACCATTTCAGACACAATGTGGACGTGGCACTGCAGTGTGTTTAATGATTGCGGTGACGTGTATGCAAAATACAGTTTAAAAAAGAAAGTTTACACAATGCAAATAACCCATCCTCAATCTAAAATGACTGGAGGCCTCTGGATATAACTGTATAAATGTGTGACTGACTTTAATTATATCATCCTCATGAATATGTTGATAAACTGCTGTAATACTATGAAACATTAATTTCAGCCATTTTGTCATCCTGAAAAAGTTAACAGTAGTGAGTGACAGGAGACAAGAGGGGTAGAGAGCCTGGACGTGAACCAGAGATGCTGTAATTACATCATACAGCTAGTCTGGTGGCCCAGTGGGATGGCTATTATTCTTTCTTATGTTGCTCCAGTACAAAAAACACACTGCAAAAGGTCCACTGCACTGTCAGCAGCACTATTTACCGGGTTCATTCATAGATTATGTGGTTTCATTAATAAAAAAAACTCATGGGACTAAGTGATGAAGTATATTAAATATAAATACACATCTAGCGGTGTTTATGTACAGTACATGACAGCTAATTATGCTGATTAGAGCCATTTATTTCACGACTCACCTCCATATGGTATCAAACAAACATTATGTTTGCACGCCAGTTCCACAATTTTCACTACATCATTGTGGCAGTCTGCAAAGACACAGAATATCATTTTAGAAATTAGTGGCCATCATAAAGGGAATGTTTTCATTTACCGTCCTCTATTACATTCATAAATTAAGTGTTTACATAATAGCCAGAGTGGACACATTGTAAAGGATATAACAAATGGCACATAGCACTATGTGTATACAGGAGACAATAAATAAATGTATATGGCCTGAGCCATTAGAGCTGGGGGACGTTTTGATTTGCCTGATAGTTGTGATTTGCCTGGGGCTTTCCTTAGGCGGAGTCAGACTGCATGAAGCTGCGCTCTCTGGGGTGGGCTGTGCCGGATCAATACAAATGTGTTTTAGCCAATCGCGGAGCTCACATCCATTCACGCTGGAGTGGTGAGCGAGTGGGAAGAGTGGCAATACCCACCTACGTGGATGTGCTCGACTGGCCTCAAGTGCTTTTAGAGGCAGTGAGAAATGCCTGCGTTCTAGTGCATTTTGCCATCCAATTAAACACACAGCTTCTGCCTACGGATTACAGTTCAACAAACTAAACCGCCACTTAAAATACACAGCTTGACTTGGAGGGACTACTGAGGAATGCAAATTACAGGTTAAAGTATCTGTTAGATACACTGCAAATGAGAGTGTATTTGTAGGGTTGGTTAGATTTAAATTTGGTGCTGGTGTGGATGAAACGATGCCAACAGTTGCTTGGTGATTTGCTGCCCATTTGGGAGGGTGCTAATCAAGTTTCAACCATTAGTCAACACTCATTTGCATGATAAAATAGTGCCAGCCATAACAACAGAAAACCAATCTCGGAATCATAATTCATGGGTGTACTGTGCGGGGCCAGACCGCGGAGTATTGGGTGTCAACCGTCCTCCCCCTGACGCTTCTTATTAAGCCTCCACTCATACATATTAATATCCCAGCCTCTGCAGAGATTAACCCTTTAAATCACCTAAGCCAGCAGGGGGGGGCTATCTACGTGGGAGGAGCAGAACAGACTGATAAAAACACAGACATGACACAGCTTCTGAACTCACTTGGCCATACCACCATATCTGGAACACGACCAACTTTCCCCTCTCGCAGGGCAAAGATCTCGTGTAAGCAATGGCCTGGAAGAAAATACAGGAATGAGACGAGCAGCCCAACGTAACATTAATATGATCATCATAAATAAAAACACTGATGCTAGATATGCTGATTTTGGTTTACAAGCATTAAAAGTTGGTCATGTATTAAGGGAGAAGACTCCTCCCAGCATGCCTTACCGTGGGCGCGAAACACCCGGTCCTCTGTGTCATGAGAGAAGGGAATACCTGTGGATTTCACATCCTCCACGAAGGCCTCATTAAGAGTGGGAGGCTGTACAGCATTGCTAGTCAGGATGGGCTGAAACAAAACAAGCCATTGTGGTTTTTGTAACTGTGACTAAGTGCTCTTCTTTGCCATTCACTGAAGACACACTAAATAAATATGAATGACACTCACTGTTGCCGGAGATTTATGCTGCAAACTGGCTCCAAATGTGCCTTCAAACCAGTCTTTCAGAGAAGGGATGATCATACCACTTAGTCTATACCTGGATTGTGTGAAGGAGGACAGATTATGTGAACAACCAATTACACAAACACACAAAAAAATTAACTATACCTCGTGTATTAGTGATTTCCAGTAGTGGAAGTCAAAGCCCTCAATTGAAAACATCTAAATGCCTGACTGGGCTTATTCATTTGGAAAACCAGGCCTGTGTCTAATAAGAATAGAGTGTGAGGTTTGAGTCCAATGAGGTTATTAGGCAAGCAGAGCAGCAGTGACAGTGCTGTCCGTGTGATCGCCCTCGCCATCCCCTGCATAATTGAGCTGCTGGCACAGCCCGGGCCAGCCCATCAGGGGACTGTGGCGCGCCTTTGTCCAAGAGACCATGAAACACACTCTCTAATGAAAAAGCCTCTGTCACAGTGAGCGCGGAGGAGGAGAATACCGTCTTTGACATTCATTCAACAGCGCCCCAGCCTCGGTTACTGTACGCCGCCCAGGTAGCTTTTCACTCGGGAGGGCACGGAGCGGTTTGTGGCAACTGCTTGCACAGGAGGAAACCATTTGCTGCGCAACATCCTGTTCAGCTCGGCTCATTACTCAAAATACATCCTCATGCACAACGTGCCAGTTCTCTGTGTTTACAATCTGACAAGCGGGGCTGTCGCTTCCAAAGTCATATGTCATGATTACAATCACGGGGCTCGTCTATACCTCTGCTCTTGTCATGGGAGACACGGATAAAGGTGCTGTTGTAAACTGAAGCCACATTCAGTACGACTGAGAGACAAATGGCTTTGTTTCCCTCAGACATTCAAAGTAATTCTTTTTTTCTCCAAGTCAGTAATTTACTGTGTGTACCCACAACTCCACAGAGACACATCAATAATTACTGACATAATACGCTCCATTTTTGAACAGATTTGGAAAGTGGTTTCTGTTAATGAGCAACAGAGTTTGGGAGAGCTGACAATCACAGCCAGTGACCTTCTCAGATGACAATGGACACTTCAAATGCCAGCCACTAGGTGGCAGTAGCACCACATTGCTGTGAGTGTAGGAAGGGGACAGCAGCTAATATCAAGCACACAGTATGGGCTGTGAAAATGATCAATGCAGAACTACAGCCTTAAGTTACACTAACAAATGAATGAAGGTAGACGCACTGGCTGCACTAACACAAGATTAGAGGCTGTGAATGAGACCGAGTCCTGATTAATTTTTCTCAGTGCTCAACAGATAAACAGATAATCTTTAAAGATTAGTTTTACGGCATTCGTGCTTTGTTTTGATAGAGAAAGAGACAGAGAGGAAAAGCAGGGGAGGTAACGGGGATAACATGCAGCATAGCACGAGCCATAGCCAGACTCGAACCCGGGGTGCACTAAGGACTCAGCCTTACTGGTACGTGCTCTACCCAGGGGGCTACTGAGGCACCCAAGAATAAGTATTTTTGTGTATCTAAGAGTGTTGGTGTGACATTATATCGTACCTTTTGCCAGTAAATTCTGCTTGACCTTTCTTGTTGAAGAGAAATCTTGAATCGCTGTATCCCCAGCCGTTCCATTTCATAATCTCCTGCCTGCGGAAAAACAAATATTGGCAGAGGTTAAGCTTACAATTCACACACCTTACACTGAAGTTAATACACATTGTGAATACCATCAAATAAAGTTAAAAAAAACACGGGTGAATGTGATTCAAGTGTGAAGGTGGCTTGGTGTAGTCTTAATTTGCCACCTTATTCCCTCTGGGCTGATGCTTGCTTGATATGGGCAATTTCACCAAGACAAAGAGTCCTTGCTGATAATATGATACTTCATGCTGAAATTTTAACACCCAGACATCTAGCATTTCACTGAGGGGAAACATCAATGTTCCCTTATTTTATTCAGCCATTCACAGCCTTTGCATTCATCAAGGGTGGGGCTGGCTATCAGTTGGCAAATTTACAATATGGGAGGGTGCAGACAGGCACACCTACGATATTCCCCGGGTGCCTACAACTACACAACGATCTGCACACAGGCGTGCAAACACGCAGCTGGTTGACATTGTAATGCAGAGGCAGAAGTGACACATTCAAATAGCATATCCATCAACAGAGGAAGCTAGCAGACACTCCCGCTGTGCTGTCAGCCATTTCCATCCAACACATTAAAATATTTTACATTTATGGCACCTGGTAGACATGCTTATCCATGGCTACTTTCAATACTGCTCAGTTTTTATGATTAGGTCCAAAGGTGTGTGCAGGACTATCAAGCTTCAGCTAATTATTTATCATACACATCCAAATGATCAGCACCTAAGCACCAGCCATACTTTCTATCCTTTGTTGTAGAATCACCAACCATTTTGGAGTACAATCATAGCTACTTAAGACGTCAAAACAAATGCTACTATGCTATTATTGTTGAGGGACATCCCGTTATAATCACCTGCTCTACAACCAGAGATGCCACACTGCTACACGGTCGATGCTCCACCACTGTGCAGAGCGTGTGTGCTGTACCACTCACAGAGCAACCATAACTCATGGGTCACTTGGGATGGGATGCTAACACAGTGGAGTAAAAGCCATAATTGAGATTAATACCTGCCAAAATTGAGTTTCCGATAAATTAAGAGTGAGAGTGAAAATGGGAGTGACACACTGAGTCAGACTCTAATGAATCCTCGCCATCATTGATATGCTGTCATAGCGCCTGAATGTACTGAATAAAAATATATCAATAAATGGGGCAAGCGTGTGGCAAGGTCAGTGAGTACATGCTGCGTTTACACACAGACAATTTAAACCTATTAGCAAGGTCTTGTTTGAAAGCACCATAGTAGGTCTTTATGAAATTGTTTTGATAAGATGAGCTAGCGTCTGTCTGCCTGTGTGTCTCAAGTTTTTTCCTTGTCAGAATGGAGGGTCTAGAGCAGTCGGTCTCAACCAGGGGTCTGGGAACCCCCAAGGGTCCTTGAGGGTGTTCCAAGGGATCCCCAGGAGAACGGGAAATAGTTTACTTTCACTATTTAATTCACTACAGAAGTGAGCCCAAGGTGAGTAAGAGTCATAAGGTTGACCTTCTGATTGTAGGTTTCACTTCCTCTGTATTATCTTCTCAAGTGCAGCTGACAAACTCCAGGTCTTAATCATATCTATCAACCAAAATATTTTTTCAGATGGAGGTCCCTGAAGCGAAATCTTACCAAATGGGGGTCCATGACCTAATTATCAAATTAGGAGTCCTTGACATGGAAAAAGGGTGAGAATCACTGGTCTAGAAGGTGCTCTGTGCTGTACAGATGTTGAAGCTATTTTAAGGCAAATTTAGGATTTGTAATATCTGACTTTATATAAATAAAATTGTCTTGACATGCCTTAACCAGAACTACAGTATACTGAATATAAACATGAGAAAAGAGAACTAAATTATCTCAGAAATGCTGCAATAAAAATTCCTTCACTTATTAAAATCAAAAAAAGTAGCAACCAATTTTGTATATGTGTATCCTAAAATGTTATAACATTGTGCAGTTAACACTATTTAGCATGTAGAATTATATTTTAAAAGTATAACGTCGCTTCTTTAGACGGAAACAACAACACATAAAAGTTGTGGATATTGCAATCAGTCTTGAACTACGAGCAGAGATGAGGTTGTGGGACATGTGGAGTTGTACACATCTTTAATTAAATGTGAATATGCAAGACTACACTAGACAAATGCTAGTCAATGCTGAGTCAACACATCTATAAAATAATTTAAACAACAAAAACTAAACCTCATGAAGGTAGAATATATTGTGGAGTTGTTACATTAAAGCATTAGCTTTCGCTTTAGGTGGAGCAGAGACACCACACAACCTGCAAGTCAGGATTTCTGCCTGAAACCACTAATCCTCTAACTAGCCCTACCAGAAAGGTTGCAACGAGAATGTCAAAACTGTTAAATTGTGGCTGAAAGGCTGAACAGAGGAAGTCTCTTGGCAATTCTTCAAACAAAATGTGACTGCAGGCTATTACAGCATTGCATCTGGTTATGGTACGTGCAATTAAACAAAAGGCAGGGAGAAAGTTACCTAAACTTCACACTGTTGGATTGCTCCTGTTAGAAAAACACATTATATTCTTTCGATAATTAAATTCTGTTACTTTACTGTTAGTTAGGATGATATTGATGGGCAAACCCAGTAACTGTTGACCTATTTAGCGTCTTTAATGATTAAACTTGCTACACTGCACACACTAAAAGCACAGGATTAAACCTCAGCATAACATCTGCCGCAACAGACAGGGGCTGCAAGACATAATATTCCATCATATCATCCCAGTGTCATATTGACCAGAACAGGACATGATGACATGATGATTTCCACAAGGCCAAACGCTCATACTTTCTGATTGTTGATTTCATACCCTGAGCTGCAGCTGTTATCTCAGACTGACACTAGATGTCAGCACAGTGTGACGGTGCTTCCTCAAAAGGAACTGAGCTGCCTATAGGTTGAAAGTCAGACCACCACTTGTCCTGACCAATCAGATCACAAGACAAGAGACAAGAGACAGAGAAGTTTCACCACTGTCTTTCCTCTACTGTAATGAATGATTAGTTATTACAAAGGTGTCCCATAGCTTTAGGTTAAGTTTAGAAAAATCTAAAACATATAGAAACCTTATGTTAATGTGTCTTTAACCAACATGTTTACACAAATAAAGAGTACTTGTATCAGTTGAGGTGAATCACACACAGAAGGCTACATGTACACTTATTGAATGGCAAAGCCGATTAATCAAACTGTATGTAGCAGTAACGGTAACTAAGTAAAGGCTATTTAACCGCTTGTATTCAACGACTGTTATCTGAAGCGTCGGAAATTGCCACATTAGCCTAAACGTTAACACTTCTATTGAGCTTTTACAACCTCGCTGACACTTAAAAACTACCATACGGCAAATTAAACCATCTTTAATAAACCACAGAAAAAGCTACAGCTAACCAACTTTAGAAAAGTCGATCACAACAACGTTAAACTCCAGAGAGTAAACCTAGCCGCACCCACTCCGTAGCAAATGAATGCCCACTCTGTAGCCAAGTAACGTTAGCTAGCAAGCTAATTAAAACAGCTTTAGCCGTGTCCCCGTACGGTATAAATGCTTTAAGGGGAGAGGGAAGCTGCTTGTCGGTGCATGTCGCCCCGTTAGTTGTTGTTTACACGACAGCCCACTGATGTTTGACTTAATAACGAGCTAAATCCACAGAGGATGGACCCCTGTCCACCGCTCCATCACAGCCTTGTACCTCCTCCTCGGCACCGTCTTCCTCTCACTGGAGACATGTGTCTTGCCGCCCTGGGCTTTGCACTCCGCGGCTAGGATGGTCGAGTCGCCGTCCGCCGGTCCCTGTAAATGCCCGGCAATTATTCTCAGTCTTTGCTGTGCAATCCGTTGCCTGTCGGAGCTGCCGCCGCCGCCGCTGCTGTTGGACGCCATGCTGCTTCCGTGTTTGTGAAGGGAGGGAGCGGATCCATGAGCGGCTGTCAGAGGTCAGCGCAGGGAAAGTGCGCTGCGTTCAGGGCCCGTCGGAAATACCACACTCGCTCCATATGAATGACCCGGATAGTGATAAATGCCTTGCAGCTGGAAAAATGTGAGCCTAATTTCTCTTGCTATGTTCGGCATTTGGAAAGAAAGCACAGGAGACTCTAAAACATAATTGTAAGATAATACCATATTATTATGCATCGTTTTTACACTTACTCTGTGGCATGTTAAATTGCTATCAGGCATTGGTTTAGATTGGGAAAGAAACAATAACACCAAAGAAAATTAATCTGCAACTATCCTACTGTAATAGTCGAATAATTGTGTGAGTCATTTTGCCATTGAAAATACCAAACATGCTCTCACATTGCTTGTCCTAGCCTCTCAAATATGAGAATCTGCTGTTTTTCTTTTCCTTGCATAATAATAAACTGTATATTTGGGTTTTGAACTGCAGACAAAACAAGCAACACGAATATGACACCTTGGGATAATAATTGTACTGTATATTTTCATTCTCTCTTTGTTTTCAAACGTCATACCACATAATTACACAGTTACACAACTGACATTCATTATGCACGTGAATGCACCATTTTACGTATTTCCCAGCATGCTTTGCAATATACGACTGGTTGCATATGGTCCATTGACTGTTCAGCTAGGAATTTACAGTCACTTTGCATAGTTATAAAAGACAGTTGCATAGTTAAAGAGATAACAAAATGAATTCAGGCCTTCCAGAATTACTACTTTTAATACTCAAGACGACAGGAAGTCAGGCAAAAAGCAGATTTTGGGAGTGAATAAATCCACAATATATGAAAGCAAAAAGTGACTTAATCAACAATTTACAAAGTCAAAAGTAATGCTTGTGCAAAATTAGGCAGTGGAAGTTAACACCAGCTTGGCTTGGCTCAGAATAATGAAAGAAAGTGAAACAGTGGACCAAAAGTGGAAAAATACAAGTTACTGCAAGATAAATCTTGGCTTGTCTTATGCCTATATATTTTATATTTCACTAAAACTGGCAACTTAAACCTGAGATGATGAATCTATAGTTTGAGGTAAATCGTTTTTAATTGCATTGTCTTCCACGTCTTAAAGAAAATCATAATTAATCTGACTTCTGATGACTTGCACTTATTAAAAACAGTATAATTTCAGTGTCAAACATCCAGGTGTACCATTTGTGACGTAGGTTTAAAAACTGAGAGTAACCTGAAACACTGTGACTTCACTGTTTACCTCCCGGCCTCACCTCCGCTCACTCACCTGACTGCTGTTTCCATATGGCACACAGCAGTGCTCTTCAAGTAATGATTTAACACAAAGTTAGAGCACGTAAATGACAAACAAAACTACTGCTACTTTAGAACACAAATTAACCTTGGGTGAAAGTCTTTAAAAAGAGACAGAGGCTGTGAGAACTGCTTGAAACAGAGAGAAACTTTATTTGAGAAAAAAACAGTCATTCATCAACAGGAATATTACACCGCGCTGCCAACTGAAATATCCAGATGTTTGAAGGTTTATTTCCCACAGGTTAAAGTATTAACTCCCAAAACAAAGTTCTGTAATGCACTGACTGCAAGCAATTAGAGTCTAAGTGTATCACAGAACTTTATTTGGAAAGCCACAGTGCCACCTCATAGGTTTGTCCTTGTGCAGAGCCCTGTCCTCCTCATGACTGGGTGCTCCTTTAACCTGTAGTAAGGCACAAAAAGCAAGGAAAACAGGACATCCACTTTGATTATCTGGTTTTTCACTGCACTGGCGACTGAGACATTCAAAGAGAGAATAGCTGGTGTTATTTGTATAAGCGTAGAGAACACGGAGCAGTTAAGACTTGAATGCCTTGAGGACTGGGCCTACAGCGGGACTGGCTGTGTGGTGGGTCCTCCCTAGAGTAAGACAGGTAAAGCAGGCCAGATGGAGTCGTTTTACACATTGTCAGCTCTCTACCGAAATGATTAAATGGCTATATATCAGTAGGCCACGTGCAATAGTTGATCCTGTGGTGGGTTCCACCGAAAAGGATCCTAAAATGTATTTACTTACCTCTTTAAGCTTGACCATCTGGTTGGTTGTAAAGTTAACACATGAACCAGGCTCTATAATGGCTGGTATGTTTGAAGTTTCCAGTTTTGGTGAGATCTTTGACTCCATTATTTCGCTCCCGTGCTAGTGTGTCATTGATTCTACCTGTTGAGCTTTAACAACTTTCTGAGCTGAACAGGCCCTGGAGGAATGAGCTATTCACCTAACGATGTAGAAAGATATGATAGCAATGAGGAAAGTGCAGAAGGCCAGCTGAGCTCCAGGAGTATAAAGTTCTGTCAGTTTAAAGGTACTTTGGGCACTTGCCACTTCCACAGCAATCAAGTGACAGCAACTTCAGAAGTGCAAAATAATGCAAGAAAACAAACAGTGTCACGCCTCGATCATTATCTTGACAATAATTTAGACAAGAAGTACTGTGATGAAGTTCTGCAAGTCATACTGTACCTGATATAGGTAGACGCAAGGGACCAGCTGCAATCCAACACGAGGAGCAAGTAGTCTTGATGATAAAATGCAAAAGCAGAAAGCGATCTGGAGATATAGCAGGCCACGGCTGGATTCACAGTGCAAACGTCTGTTTTCACTGCGGTCGGTGTCCGTCTGCGGACTTGCAGCGCTCTAATCGTAAGGTGGCCGCCGCCGCTTTTACCTTTTCTTCCCCCAGTCCTGTGCAGTTCACTATATGCAGCTGGAAGAATGTCGACGTGGAGCTGCCAAACGTGAACGCGTGTTCATGAGCGCGCATGAGAGGGGGGAGAGAAAAAAATAGGCTTTTTTAGTGTAATTTCACGCAGTGGCACAGTGAGCTGCACTTTAGTGTGAGCTTCTTCACAGATAGGTGCAACAGCCAGGGCTCAGTCTGTCTTATTACCTTGACATATTTCTAAAGACACTTAGCCTAATTACATCTCGATCCGACTTATTACTTACGCTGAGGTGTCAGAATAGTTCAAATTTAATTAACTTGTAAGAGCCTGGACAACTTTATTCAATGACAGTAATCATTTGAAGTAAAAAAAAAAATATATATATATATATATAGCAGTTAAGGACATATCATGTGTATCCACCAGTAGTGAGAGAAGTATCCAGATGCTTTACCTGAGTAAAAGTACAACAATATAAAAAAAATCTATTGCAAATAAGGGTCCTGCATTCAATTTTATACTTAAGTAAATGTGCAAGAGTATGATCACTATCTTTAAATCATCAGCATTAAAAGTACTCATGAAGAATACCTTGTTTTAGTCCATATTATTAAGGATTATCATCACTGATGCATTTAAGTGTAGGGTGGAATTGTAATGCACCTGTGTTTTCTGTTGTTTAATCTCTAGCACTAGTGATTACAACCCTACAGGCTAAGTGAAAGTAATAATCCCACAGTGTAATAATACTACAAGTAAAAGTCTTGCAATTAAGCCCTTACTTGAGTAAAAGTATACAAAAGTTGCATCAGCACCTTAAAGTGAAAAGTAAAAGCACATATGCAGCAGAATGATCCCAGTAAGAGTTATACTGTCACAGAAAATGTTATTGGAATAGTCGTGCTGATGCATTAATGTATAAGCAGCTTTGTGATGTCACAGCAGGTCAAGCTGGAGCTAATTTTATCCCATTATATAGGCTACTATTTTATAAACTATTACATGACCTGTATATAAAATCTCAATCTGTAAACTACAGCTATAAGATTAAGAGTACAATACTGTATTATAAAGGAAAAGTATGCAGTAGCAGGAATGGAAATACTCAAGTAAAGGACAAGGCTCCCCAAAGCTTAGTACAGTACTTGAGTAAATGTACTTAGTTACTTTCCACTACTGTACAGTGGTTATTAACTGATAGTTAATAAATCGATCGTCAGCTATAGTGGGGGAAAAGGGGATATTAGTTCCATCTGTAATGTAGTAGAAGTATAACATCAAATAGAAATACTCAAATACAACTATCTCAAATTGTACTCAAGTGCAGTAATTGAGTAAATATACAATGTAAACAGTTACTTTCCACCCCTGCATTACACCTGACTTAGTATTTTTGTGTTAGGCTACTCTTTGTTATTTATATTTTACCACATGCAGTACTGTAGTTTATTTGGTTATGCATCTAATAAGCTGTTATTTAATAAATAGCATTGTAGCAGTATACTATCCTCAGTATATCAGTATAAGAAAAATAAATAAGTATGTGGAAAGTAATTATATTTATTCATATACTGTGCTACAGTGCAGTTGTGAGGTACTTCACTTCTACTGCACTACATTTCAAACTGAATTACTGCATTTTCTATTGCACAAGATGTAATTGACAGCTGTAGTTACTAGTTGCTTTTATAATTAAGATATCTACAGCATATGATCAACAAATGAAACATGAGGCATTGTTATGGCCACAGAGTGTTAGTGTTAGTAGTTAAAATCAGCTCCACCTTGATCAGTTTTAACATTACAGTACTGCTTAGATGCCAATGCATGAATAATAATGATACAAAAATATAATATTAAGAGCTGACAGGGGCCGTACTGCATGATGACTGAACACAGGACTTTAACTTGCAGGATAATTGAGTGGGTTATTACTTATTTACGTATGCAAATAATCTAAATGCTTCTCCCACCACTGACCAAAGCCTACATTTGTCTCCTCACTGCTTTGAGACAAGCTCCCAGCTGTCAGTGATTGTCTTCAGTGTTTCCACGGGGACTTTAGGGCCCCAGGGCCTCCAGCTCCACACTGGGCACGGTCACCAGCAGTGGGCGCTATGCACCAATCAAAACTCTTGTGATGACGGAGTTAAAATAGAAACTACAATATGGTTTTTAAGCTTTATAATTACACGTGAGCTGGTAAATAAGGAGCCAGAAATGTAAAATAATGCTCTTATAAGCATTAGGTATAATTTCAATGACTTTAATTATTTTTAGACAGAGTGACAGAGTTTGTTTTATTAATTTAATTTATTTCTATTGTTATTTTTAATGGCTATTACTACTCTGCAATGCACATTAATGTGTTGTGTGATTTTAAAAACATTTGGAGATGAGTATATTGAGTGATTATAGGCCCATCCGGCTCCACACGCATGCACACACAGCTCTTACCGCCTCATAGGCCGGTGTGAGGGGGACGATCCCGGCGCCGCAGCTCGGTGGGCAGGGCCATCATTTCCGTAATGTTCATTAGATTTAAAGGAAGCAGTAAATGTTTCCCTCGGCTCAGCTACTGCGACGGACTCTATCGGCTTCGGACCGCTCGCCATTTTAATCTGCCATTTGAAGGAATAACACCCACACTTACCTATCATAAGGCGTCTCTTTACCGCCGCACAGATCTCCATGATGATGGAAATGGAGGTGATGCATTCCGGTCAACAGGTAAATAGAGAATTTCTATAAAGTCATCGCCAGACATTGAGGGAGACAGGGGCGTGATAATAGTTCAGGGAAACTTTTTAATGTAGCAAATTAAAAAATAAATGACAAACAGGTAATGGCGCAGTTATAAGGTGATAATATAGATTAACAGCGGTTGAGGAAATATCATATAAAATAGACTGTGAGCCTGGTTTTCTTTATTTATAGAGATATAATAAGGTTGCCCTCTGACCAGCTTTCACTTCTGCAAGTCATTCACTTGTGACGTTTTTCCTCGACAGGAAATAATATTAAAAATAGACTGATGTCTCAGTTTTCGTTGTGTGACTTTAAATAAAATAACACACTTTTTTAAAAATTCTGACAAATTTGGTAAACTAAGACTCTCATGAGCTAATTTCTCGTAACTGCCCCCCCACCCCCCAC
>JAPZEB010000005.1:14113656-14125141 GCA_029783705.1 Chaetodon striatus
TGTGTGCGTGTGTCTGTGCACCATTGCACTGCACAGGTGGCGGGCAGCAGGGACGAGCAGGTCTGTGAGCAGGTAGATTTTATGCCATTCACAATCTATTGGAGCACCTGTATACTCTATGACATCTCAAATTTGAGTTTTAGCATGCTAGTTTTTGGATTTGGAAACTTGTTCATGTTAAGGAATATTTTGGGATCATATTCTAAGACCGTGGGAATTAGTCGAAGAAAGATATTTGTGCATCCAACTGTCTCAGATGCAGGTGTGTTGGAAAATATCACTTGAATCTTTCTTGCTCAGCTTCACAATTTATTAGTACCACTAACATTTCAGTCCTCCTGGACCTTTGTCAAGAGTGTTAGGCCATAGGAATGACAGGTATGGATTTTAAAATGAACATAGATCCCTTTTAAGTGGATTTTCCTGTATCTTTTTAGAAGTTGCGTGCTTTTCCTACAATAACAAATGTATTGAGCAAACCATGCAGATTCAGCAGTTGCTTTTCCCTGCATTGATTAAAATGCAGCCGCAACTAGTTTATGAAAATAGAGCTTTCATGGGTGAACAGTAGAGTAAATGTTTAGAGGGAGACTGTTTCATCTGGTGGTGGCATCAGAATATCTGGCTGCACTTTGCTGTAGCCAGCCACGCTTCCTTATCTTGTCCTGTTCTGCTTATCTGGCCTGTGTACAATGAGCGTCACGCCTACACCTCTCCCCATGTGGATGGACCGACTGCTGTCCCACACATCCGTCCACACATGCAGTGAGTGGAGGAAGGGTTGGCTGTGTAATGCTCTTTGTGCCACTCGACACACACAAACACCTGTGTGTGTGTATACCCTCCACATGTGCCCGCCACATGCACGTACGAAAGCTGCAGCAGGGCGGTGTGGTCAAATGTGGGACCCTGGTCCAGGTGCCAATGACAGATTTAGAGGATGTTGTGGACGGAGGTGGACAGAGGCTGGCCTATGGAGGATATGTGTGACATGTAACATGGAGCGGTGGCGTGGAGTGATGACATCCTCTGTTTAATGAGCAGAGTTAACACGGCCCATGTTAAAGTGAGCTGCCTGCCGCGGAGAGCTGTAAATCTGCCTGCTATCACTGCTGCCCCACTAATACAGGAAGTATTATCTAATAAGTGCAACTAGGAGGACTAATTTCAATAGAGCTGATACCCCCCACGAACAAGCGTCTTGCGGTGGAGATGATAACCCAGTTAGAAACTTTTCTCACTGGAAAGCAAGTGGAGTTAGTTTAGTTAGTGGGACAGGAACCCGCCAGACACTTCTCTCCCCCTGAGTTCTCTTATGTTGAGGTTAGTAAAATCAAACATGGTGCCAGACAAATCCCAGACGTCTGGTTGCTCTGCCCCAGCTGCCTTCGCTCTGCCACATTCCTGGGCCACGCTAGAACTCTAAAGGACCTCTGTGTCAGTGCCCCCGTTCTGGCCTGCCCTTCAGCCCTGATTTGTAGAGTGCTGGTGTCAAAGGGGACTACTTTGTAGATGGTGTGCTCTGCTTACCTGTTTCCCCAAAGCAGAGGCAGTAAATGTCACTCTATGACACTCTCTGGACTATCTCACCCTGACCATTACAAGGCTCTGGAATAGACACACAAACACACCCAGGAAATCTAAATAACTTGTGAAGAAAACCCCTCAGTTTATTTGTAACTAAAAAAGCCCTTTAATGCCAGGACTGTAAAAGGCAGAGATAGCCACTTTCTTTGTGGATGTAGTGTCTGGCTTTTGTCTACAGCTGTAATGCAATTGTGTTTCAGAGTTTTCCTCCACTGAGCGGGGGGTAATTGCTGACTAGTCTTTTAACCTTATTAAATCATCCAGAGGCAGTGTTGGAGCGAAGATGGAGTTGATGATACTGCACCTCTCGTGCTTTTAGTAAAAGGAAAGATGCTGACTGCACCTCATCCAGGGGATTATACACCGAATTCAAGCAAAACTGCTACAGCTAATTAGAGGGAAAGGGAAGCACTGTGACAATCACCATGGGATGAACCTCAGGCAGTGCTGGTGGATTTTTTTTTCTCCACTGCATTTTTCACTTTTTTTGTGCAAGTTAACTTGGCAGAGCCATTATTGTTACTGTTTTGGTTATTATGTTTACTACACGTTGCATTTGCTGTCATTAAAATTTATATGGCCCCTTATGCATAACGATCGTCAGATTTTATTACCACATATCCATTGACAGCCATTATTCTATCACTGTGATGTGTGTTCATAAAAACACACATACGCAGGTTTGATCGCTCATGGCCATTTCTCAAAGCCTGACATTCACAATATGGCTGCTGAAACTCCAAAGAGGTTTGGGTCTGAGCTTAATTAGATCCTGTGGAGCTAAATCAAATCAGTCTAAACGAGAGCAGAGAGCCAAACCCTCCCCGTACAAACGCGTGTCTGTTGTCTGCTCCGTGTGATTGCTATCTCAACAGGACTCTGCGTTCGGAGGTGGGTTGCTTCAAGGCAAAGCCACCTCTCTACCTGTTCTTGTTCACTCCTTCGCCCTCTCCTCCTGCCTCTCATGTATCTTTTTCAATAGTCAAGGAAAGAGGGAGCGAGAAGGATGGAGAGTTTTCGCCTCTTACTCCTCCCCCTGCTCACACTGCTTAACCTTGACAAGTCAATATGATACAGACGCAATTTGCTTATCTCCTCCTGACATTACCACTGTTCTCCCTGCTGCGGGGGCATGGGGCCTGCTCCATTAGCATAGCTTACAAACACATCACTCTCCCTCTCTTGAGGAGCCACACTCACCTATGGATGCTCATCTACTGTATAAGAAAACCACAACATAACATCTTAAAATGTATAAAACAAGGCATTATTTAAAATTCTTACGTCTTCCAATCAGGTTTCTTTTTAAGATAAGATAAAGTTTTTTAGGAAAACAACTTGATAAACTGATCCAGCTGCAGTCTGACTGCTTGACAAAGGTGACAAAGTATTTTTCCTCATCAGTTTCTGGCTAACCTGCAATCACACAGCCACCCTACTCCAGAGTGCACAGTCAAATGTGGTGTGCAGATATATACCTGTGTGTGTCAGGCCAGTGAACTGAGCCCCTCAGCATCTGGCTGCTGCTCCCTGGCCAGAGAAACAGTCAGCTCCCTGGTCTCCAGCTGCAGGGTGGCTCCAACCCAGGTCCATTAGTCACCAGACCCTGGACACCTCTCGCTCATCCCACCACATAAGGTAGCGTAATTGATACCCATCAGCAGCGGCTATAATCTCCTTGGTGGAAAGCAGTGCAGGTGTGGGATGCGCACCTCATGTTTGGTTAAGAAGGTGCCGAGCGGGGTCCAGGACTCCGGGCCTGTCTCTTTGCCATCACTCCACTTGAAGGTGAGATGATTTAGGGGCCTGGGAGAAAGTTAATTTCTCTTGATCATTGTGTGCAACCTGGAGCCTTAATGGCGGGCGTAATTAATTCTGCTGATGTTAATCACCAGGGCTGGTCCCCACAATTATCAGCCCTGTGCAGATGGGGCGCGGCGCAGACATGAAAAATTAGGAAAATGAATCTGTAATGGGGTGGCAGATCTAATCTGCGTCAGAGAAAACAAAGTTAGGAAGAGCAAAGAGCCCCAGGATTCCAGGTGAAAGCCACCAATACTGACAAACCTGTGTGGCAGAGCTGAAAAATGTTGCCGTGTCCAAAGTGTTTGGTAATTACTGGGGCATTGAATTGTTCTATTGTTAATTCATCACTGTAGCAGAGGTTAAGTTCAGCATCTCCTTCCTGGGCTACGGGTTGGAGAGGAGGGGAAGCAGCGGTGGTCACATGTTTCTGGAGTCACTGTAAGGTTAATCAGGTTCCACTCTCAGTTGTGTGGGCTTTGCAATCAACCTCCATACACGTCTCCAGAGGGGGAAAAAAAATGATGAACGCACCACAAATGAATGAATGAAAGACTGATGCACACTGCTCTGCTGTGAACAGGTGCATATATTCACTGTATGCGGGCTGGAATACAGACATACATGTCGGGACATGCACTAACAAATGTGCACACACACACACTCACAGACAGACACACACACTTGATTGTTTCAATCACGGGTCCTACTGATGGAAGAATTACTAAAGCATTAGTGGTCAAAGGACAGATACTCCCAGAGGACGTTTCCTCTGCCAACGTCAAACAAAATTAAGCAAAATACAACTGATTAATTGAAATAGCAGAGGAGTCATTTTTCAAGCCCTTACTTGGCTCTGGCAGTTGGGCATGCCGTCATTCCTATTTGGTCTGCTTAATTAGTCTTCTACCTATTTTGTCTTTAATAAGGCATGCCATAGGTTCTTAGAAAATCTAGGAGGTTAGAACGAATCATTATTCATCATCATTGTTGTGAGAATGGTGAAAACCGAGCAATAGACTGAACTGCTGGCTATGATTTAGTTAAAGTGCATTATTAATGAGCTGAATAACTAGCCCTGTTACATTGTTGTTACTCACACAATCGGTGCTCTCCGCGAATATCAAACCAATTTAAATATCACACTTAATGGTAAGCAGGAACAAATCTAATGGACTACTTTGTGATTATAGTAATGTTATCTGTTTTCTGCGTTGTAATTTATTTCGTCGCAGCGGACATCTTTCACGCAGTAAAACCACCCACCTCTGGACTGTCAAGGTATTTAGTAGTAATTACAGTTGTGATCAATACACACATATTGACAATATTACTCTTAAAGTTTTATTTTCCAATATACATCAAAGGTCAAAGGCTCATTTTCTTGTAATTACTCACAGGGGGGGCGAATGCAATTCTTGAGGTGAACCTCAATAAACAATAATAGATGGACCAGCTGGCTGTTCATTGTTCTGTGGTCAGACATTGCTCAGCGGCGGTGACCAGGTGTTTACACAGGGCACAGCCACACAGCCTCACGGCAAGGGGAAGGACATAAACAGCATTTAAAGGAGCCCTGCAAAGGTCTCAGATCAAAGAAAAGCCATACCACACACACATGATCCAGACTGAAACAGACATTGCATTTTCACCATAGTCTGTCCTTGAAGTGCTCAGAAAATTCCTCCACATGCAGTAACACTTTTTGTACATCCAGAGTTCCTCTGGGAGGGCACAGTGATGGAGATTAGTATAGTCATAATTCCAGGGGATTATATGCTAATGCACTCTTGCCTGTTTGTGTGAGAAAATTGCATTGTGGTTATTAGCGCGACACCAGAGCTCTGAGATGCTACTTGGCAAACGTCCTCATCGGCTCTCAGATGCCCTCCAAGGATTTACATTTTTATTACAACACGAGAGGGAAACCAAAGTGATATAACAGCACACGCACAGAACGAAGCGCCCTCAACTTGAAAGATTTAATTGAATGTATTCAAATGTGATTCATTGAACAATTACACTCTCATTCTGCGAGCACATAGTGCAATTGTTTTGCCTATACTGGGCTCTCCTCCCCTTTCCTCATCCTCTCGCTAACACTCCCACTCCCTTTAAATTAGATATCGGACTGGCCTTTGTAGGAGACACTGAGGAGGAATCAATAGGTGCATTAATTACAGCAATTCATTACCCAAATAAACATGGGACTCAACCTTTGCTGGATACAAATTCGGGGGACGTTAAGTGTTTGGCTAGAGACAAAGGCCTGGACCGGGAATCCCTATTGCATTAATCTGAGGGATCAAACTCCGCTGAGTGCCAGGGCTCCTCCGGGGAGTGTCCAGCCTGGGATCAATCCCCACGCACAGGCAGTGAGTTATGGCTACCGAATACAAACGTGGTCATGTGACATGGCACCAACGCTGCTCCGCTGTTGCTGTGGTGTGTTCTCTCTCTCTTTCTCTCTGGCACTTAATGGGAGTCCTGCTGGCCCACAATGCAGCGGGCTAACAGGGCAGGCTCCTGCTCCCCAGATCCCCAGCTTCCCTGCCCATTCAGGGTCTGGTCTCTTGCATACGGGGCCGCAGAGACTCCTGAAGGCTCCTGGCAGAGGACGAAGGTAAAGGACATCCCTCTCCCTCACTGTCATCACTACAGCGTGTGCCTATTTGTGAATTATATCTCCAACGGTGGCCATAATAAAACATGATAATGATGGATCACACCGATAAATTACTGTTGAGTGGATTGTTAGGTCAGATGTGTTAGTGTGTGCGCGTGTGTGTGTGAGCTGCAGTGAGTGTGTGATTGCCCTGAACACCCAGCAAAGTATGAAACCCCCCTGAGCAAGGTAAACACACATACAGGCAAATAAAGCACAAGCATGTGTCATGCAGTATCTAGAGTAAACTGTGGATTTTACCAAGCACACTCTGTCATTCATCTTATTCTGTGACAGATTTAAGGTTAAAAAAAACCCACCTAATTTAAAGTCATTATGTATTTTATGTATAGCTCCTCTGTATTATAAAGAACTTGAGAGATTTGTGGGGGTTTTTTTTTAACTTTTTCATTTGCATTTTAACATTCCCCTAATTGTTTGCCCTGTCTCACCAACAATAACAAAGCCTTATACCTGAAGCTATTTTAAATAGGCTCTTTGTTTTGCGTTTAAAAATAAAACCTAGCACATGTGGCGTCCTAGGCAAGCTTCAGTTGTATGACATGTTCTCCAACCACTCAGACACCAAACATTTACTGAGAGCCAATAGTATGAATACACATGAGAAAAGTGTGTATATAATAATCAACACATTTTTTCAGACTTATATAGATTTACATTACATGACTTTTTACACCATTGATGCATAGTGGCTAACTACCCTTTAGCACACAATGTCCCTGGAGTTTACAGATGTATTTTCAGTTCCAGAAGTATATTTACCCAATTTTCTGTCATTCTATCAGGTAAGAAAAACATAACAAAAGTCATTCTCTGCAGAGCTACAAACAGGAAATGTATGTCCATGCATGTCCACGAGCTCCTCCATATTTGTGTAAAGAACTTTAGAAATTTGTGGAGATATTTTATTAGAATTTTAATTGAATTTTTGTGCTTCAAAATATTTAACAGAGACATTGCCGACCTCGCACATTTGGTGTACTAAGCAAGCTTTCCCTAACTTGCAGTTGTATGGCATGTGCTGTAACCACTCAGCTATCAAGCATGTACTAAGAGCTACTGTCATGTTATGAACTTTTTACACCATTGATGCATGGTGTCTAATGCAGTGGATGATAACTATCCTGTGGTGCTCCGTGTACAATTTTTTTTTCTAACATCTTAATTAGGTTAATTTATTGATTAATTTATCCTGTGACCACTTATAATGTTAGGGGTCGTGGAGGGCTGGGGCCTATTCCAGCTGATACTGGACGAGAGGCAGGGTACACCCTGGACGCGAAATTACGAATCCTACTATGGTCACGCCAAGACCCACCCTGTCCCTCCGGCTATCTGCCTCTGATTGGCTTACCCTGACATTCTTGCCCTAACCCTAACCAATCTCACTCCTCTTGCCTAAACCTAACCAATACAACATACGAAGGCAACGAGTAATAGCCAATCAGAGGGAGAGAAGGGCGGGTCTTGGCGTGACCATAGTAGGATTCGTAATTTAGCACCCTGGACAGGTCGCCAGACTATCACAGGGCCGACATAGAGACATGCTAGAGATGCTAGCCACTGAACTAACGTGTTGAAATATATGCTTTCTGACTTGTCTGGTTGTCTGAGAATAAAAGGATTTAACATTCTTGAGGTACTTGGTGCGTCTCCTCTTCAGTCCACCATTTTGAATTTATGATGCAATATCTTAAAACAACAAAGAGATAGAAGGATAATAATCAAATGGAAGTGTTAAAAATTCTTCAGGGGTTCACCACCTGGTCGTTGGGACATGGTACTACAACTTAAATAGTTCAAAATGGCTTCCACATATCTGTTCACTGCTGAGGACACATGCATTAAAGGACAAGACTGTCTATATGAGCCAGTTTCTTAAAATAGGGCACTTGGGATGTGAAAGGTGCCTGTAAAATCATATTATAAAAGATGCAGTGGTAATAATTACACTGAAATAATAATAGTACAACAATCTGAATAATAATGTGTTAAAATGACTACTGATGCCTAAAAAATAATAAACAACCTATGCTATCATGAAGGATAACATGTGTATTCCTCCGCAGCAGACATCATAGGCTTGACCCAGCGAACCAAAGAGTGCACATCTGGGCCTAAAATGTTGCAGATGTTGTTCGTGTCTCTCTTCGCCATCATAAATACTGGCCCAGTTTATCAAAGCTGGGTACACTTTGATAATGAACTCCTGCCAGATGAACTCACTGGGTACACAGTTTTGGTCTCATCTGACCTGCTTGTTTAATGTGGACTGACATTTCATTGGCCCAAAATTTTCAGCAACCCTGAGACGATAATCTGACCTGACCCACTTTTCATCCACTCCACTGCCGTCCTCTCAGCACAGAACTTTAAGAACTGTAAGGTCATCTATGTGCTCTGTGTGGTGATAAATGTAGTTTTATCCTTAAAGATATCGCACTAAATCATACGACTGTAAGCTTGCGAATAATTAAGTTTTAGTAGTTTTCATTTATTGTGAATATCCAAACACTGTTAAAGCTTCTAACTATCTACTTACACCTTTTAACACTTAAAGCTAAAAGGTGATTAGTTTTTCATAAAAGTCCATTTGAGTTGGCCACCATCCAAAAGTGTTACTAATTAAAAATCAATCTGTGGGCCATTAGCGCGAAGGTGTGTGCCAAGGTTGTGTGTATCAGAGGATCATTTGTAATGAGGCTAGCTTTGGATCTGGAGGAGGGAGAGAAGAAGGGATGGGAGTGAGGGGAGGTACAGATCTGAGATAATCTGGGGACCTGCTGTTGCTCAACTTAACAATTGATACTATGTGTAAAGATGCTGAACTTGTAGTCTTCACTAATTGATCCACTTACCCTCATCGGGAGAAAGCAGAGAAATAAATGTGGGTGTTCATTGCATGCGAGGGACTCCATAGATAACTATTAAAGCTGGATTTGTTGCCCTGATTCTGATGGCTACGGAAGGGATTGCAGAGCAGGAAGGCATTTGTCTGCTTTAGCAGGAGCGGTGTTGGATGTTTATGTGATAAATGTTAGCTAACTCAGACCAGCACCTTGGGAGCAGCAACCTGGAGCCCAGGACTCTGGAACTTATTAAAGTTGCAGGGGTGTATTTCATAGCACCTCTCTAAAATCTGCCCAATTACAGAGGTGTAGCTGGTACTGATGCCTACCAATTTGGCCCCTAAGTCCGAACTGTAAAGCACCACCACTTTTGTCAAAGTGGACAGGACAACAGCACAGTTTACTGCGATTATATTGAAAAAATGTTTTAACAGAACCAATAACATAAGGGGCTTTGCAGGATATGAGCCCTGCTTTTATCTCATATTATGTCAAATAAAAAGGGTCTGCACATGTATGTTGGTGGCCAATTTCTATCCCTTCATCGTTCTTTATGGTAGAGCAGCGGCTAATGTGGCATAAAACTCTGCCCTCTAGATCATCTATGGTAGTAAAAAGAGGCCTTGACTGTATTATAGGAATAATTGTTGAAATTACTTTGAAGGTGGTTGGTTTTAACTGCTCCTTACATTTATACACATGGTGCCTTGGGGTGTGTTACAAAGAGTCTGTTGGCCTGCAGGACTGGGTTGCACTGGCTAAATCCAAGTTTGTGTGTATAGTCCTTTCATATGTTCTCAGTAACAGCTAGCTGATACCAAAGTAGTGATTTAGCTAAACTAAATCTGGTTGCACCTAAAAACTTAAGGAATATCTTAGCTTGTAAAGACCTCACCAATGTGTAAATCAGCAAGAAAACATCTTTAGAGTAAATGGGGATATTCTGAAGAATTACAAGCTGTAGGATAACTTTAAAAATTAAAATAGGCAATCTTTTGTTAATGTAGATATGATTATGTTTTATTCATACATGCTACATGGAAAAGTGTGTGTGTGTCACATTAACCTTTCGTAACGTAACCGTATTTGGTCACGTAGGCTATCGTTAGTGGCATAATGTTAGGTAGGTGTAATTTTAGGTGTAAATTTTATTAAACTGCATTTTGATCAAGTGTCAGGTCAGACACTGTATATTGATCATATTCAACATTATCGCCTTTTCTCCTCAATTTAAACTGGTCATATATTAGCAGGCTAATGTTAACTATTCAACAGTAACAATTGGCAGTTGTTAATAGTGTGTAAATATTTAGTATCTCTATGTACAAACTAGTCTGTGTGGTACAACCTGTTTTAATGAACCTCTTAAAGGTACACTCTGCCGGATTTTTCTAGAAAACAATGTGTACACTTATACTGAATTAATCCCTCTCAATCATCCCTTATGACCCACTAGAAGTGTGTGACGGTGTATTTATCTGCAGAGACTCTGCCCTCTGCCTGTATTTTCTTATGTTCTCCTTACTTTCTGTGTTCAGGATGTTTTTCAGCTGCCATCTTCAGGCAGTGGTGTGTAGCCTGAAGCTAATAGCAGAATGCAGGCAGATATTGGCACACATATATCAAAAAGTATCTTGTAACAAATTACAAATACTCGCTCCTCAAATTAATCAAAATAAATTTTAAAAATTTGTATGAGAAAATGTATTTCATTAAAATACAAGTAATGTGTTTTTTTGTAAATACAAAAGTACATTCTATACAAACTGATATCACATTTTAGGTATCTAGTAGCCTCAATGTGGGTCTAACATCACCTACAAAATGGCCATTTGTATCAATTACAAATGGTGTAGTGCCTCCACGGTGGACAGAGAATTTAAAAAAGGCAAACATTCTTCATGAATTCATGAAACAGCAAACTATATCAAAACATCTGTTCACAAACTCTAAGATCTATAACTTTACAAGCAACCTATTAAATGGGTCAAAAAGACACATTACAGCAGAGTATTACACAATACCCAACAGTAAAAGAGAATGAGAAGCAAGCTGACAAAGCTCCTTCCAAAAAAGAGTGAATCTGGGGTTGGTTTTCATTTTCACTGGCAAGCATTGGATAGAGGAGAGAAGGAGAAACATCACGGATTTGGCCTGTTTCCTGTTAAACAGGTAGGTACTGGTATTCTGACAAAATGTGCTACCTATCAAGATGTGCTACTTATCGGTTCTTTGTGTTCTGACAGTAGAGTGAGTAGCTGTGTTATATAAAATGATTCTGCAGTGGTACATTATTCAAAAAGAGTATTAGTCTATTAAAATATGGAACCCTGAAATCTCAAATATGTTATATGTTCTAATAGAGTATTAAAATATGCTCCCCATATATTCATACAGTACAGTTAGCCCTGTTTGTAATCAGTTTTTGATGGGATAGCTTAAATCTGCTGTTGATTTGTGCTATGGTATCATTTTTCAGTAAGGCAACATAAATCGTCAGAACATCATTGGTTAGCTTAGCTTGCTAAAATACAGACTTTTCCATTATAACAAATGTAAC
>JAPZEB010000005.1:14165648-14195854 GCA_029783705.1 Chaetodon striatus
TTCCTAATGCACATTAGTGCAAAAAGAAAAGTTTATCAGGAGGTTATATCAGGTTTCAGTGGTCCAAGTCAGTCAAATCACGTGGATATCTTCCAAAGTTACAGCCTTTTTAGTTAAGAATTCCCTCTTTTTGTTGTCCAGTGTTTCCTTGTCAAGCTGCAGCAAAGAGTTAGCAATGCAAAGAAGTAATTTGGCACTAAAAAAACAATGGTTTTGCACAAAATTACAGCTTTTTAATATATTTTTGCACAGAATGAGGACTGTAGCTTTTGTCCCTTATCTCTTACACTGAAAACACGCAAGAAGGGATCTCTCAATAAACAGTATGAACAAGAGTAAACAAAACCTGCTTTAGTAGGTACATTTCCATCCACCTCCCTTGTGTGAATTCTCAATTTGCGCATATTAAGACTGTAACTGGAAATGCCAAAAATGTATATTTATATATATTGCAAAATATTGTGAAAGTTCAGACATCTCTCCTTGGCTCTACCTTCCCTACACTGTTTCTTACCCTTCTATCCACCTACGCTCTCTCCTACTTTTCTATCAATCTAACCTTAACCCTTTGACCCCGAGATGGAACTATCACTGCCACCCATAGGTTCAAGTATGTGTATCAAGGGATTGTAACAGCCAACACATTCTTACTCCGCCCTCCTCACATATCGACATTTGGTCATGGACTCTCCACATCCAGAAATGACATGCAAGGTACCCTGGGTGTGTTGGTTGTTGACGTTCTGGGACTCTTTGTCAGTCCACCACCCATCCACCACCTTTTGCCGCCTTAACTTTTGTTGGTATCGTGCTGCATTTCCCCCTGACACCGCCAGCTGCCATTAAACTATTACAGTGACTGGTCCTGTATCATGGCGACGTTAAAGGACGGCTTTTTTCATCGATGTCTGACGTCGGAAGTAACTGCCCAAGCACCGGCTTTTGATGACTTTGGAGTGAGACTGGGTTGTAACAGCTAATCCTAAACTGAATTTAACTTAATCTTGGCAGAAGTGAAAAAGTTGGTGTATTGATAAACGTTCAATGCCGCTCAATGCAATGGAAACAGATTCAGCAAATAAATGATGATGTGAAGTCATAACAGTCATTGCATAGGCCACTGCGAGCTCTCTTCATCGTCTCTGGCTTTTAACATGCTTATGCATGCACAAAGGGCTGTTACGACAACTCTTCCAAGATCACATAACTGTAGTATTAGGTGTTCAAAACGCTAAAAAAAAAAAATCAATTTCCATTGTCTAGTGTGTTCTCTGTTTTTATAAATCAACTGTTTTCCTTCTTTCGAGGCGCTCTTCTTCTGCAGTCGCATAATGGCACCTGACAGTAGAACTGGTGCCACCTGCTGCGTACCATGATGAACCAAATCCCAACATTCAGATGGAAAAGCACATACATTTGCATTTTCTTCTGCTGATGTTCTGAAAATGTGGTTAATATTTGTGCTTTCTTCGGATAGAAACCCAACTACTGTTGTTTTAAGTCAGACTTGAAAAATTGTGAACCTATCCTTTAAGAGAATTCATACAGACAAAATAACTGGCAGATATGAGTTTAACGAGTAATGTTTATGTAAAGTCCTCTGTCATTGGTTGAACATGGATGTGCATGGAGCTAGACTGGTATACACTAACACTGATACATCAGTGTCTATGTATGATGGCCAATATGTAACAAGAAATTGCAGAACAGACTTGTTTGAGGTAATTTAGAAACAGTGTCACCATTACATAGTTTGTCCACCAGAGAGCACTCACAAGTTGATTTTTCAATTGTAATATGTATTTATGTTAAAAAAATATATTACTATCAGACACTACATCCTTATTGGATTTTCCCAGATACTAATATTAGCATCAGTTGGGCTGTAGTGCACATGTTTAATCAAATGCTGTTGAAAGTATTACAAAATCTATGGCAGACCATTTCTGTTACTTGCTTTGATGCATTTAATACAACATTTCTATTCTGTCTACTATTTCTCAGTCATCGGTTTTGGATTATGTTGTTACGGATAACATCTTACATTTTGTGATTTAAAAGAAGAACGGATGAACATCTGCACAAAAAAAGAGGTAAGCTGCGCTCTGATTATCCTCAGAGGTGTCTTACTGTAACATCTTTTTTTTAACAGAGCATGAACGCTGATTTAGCGGAGACATCGATGGCTGCCGTGGAAACGACTTGATTATCACCTGGTTTTGACAGGATGAATGTATTATCGAAGGCAATTAAGGTGTCACCAGTGTTTGCACAGAGAGATGGATGACGCTTTGATGATCATGATGAAAAGCTATATATTGACCCGGAATGAACTGTCATCCCAGTTATCTGACAAATATTCACACGGCTGTTTGCTCTGCCCGTTATATTGTCGAAAAAAGACAATCAGATTTTGCTTTTTTTGAGGGAGAAATTGAAGTAAACAACATAAGAAACAGGTGTTTGTTGTTATCAGTATGAGTCAAGTATGGTGAGGTCATAATTTGTTAAATATTATGTTACATTATCGCACACACAGGAGGACAAAAACAGCAATGAGGCCTTGCTGAAGGCTCCAAGAGGAAAAAAAAGGCATCTTCAACTTGCATTCTGATTGGCTGCAGACATACACACCCATATGTTCTTTCAAGGGGGAGGCCATTTCCTCAAGGCTCTCCCCATGTAAGTACAGCATGTCTCCCATGACTTTATTTACAGTCGAAAACTCTTAAGCGTGTGCATTAGTGCAGGAGATTTATCACTCAAGCCCGTTTCATTTGAGAGGCACTGTAACTCTTCGTCTCTGTGCTCTGTAATAAGAGTGCAGAAAAATGTACACTAATGTAACCGTCAGAGGAGTTTGTATGAAATCAGCTCTAATCTGGACGTCTGGTGACGGTTGGTGTGGAAGGGAAGTGCAGAGTAATGGCGTTGGTAATTGGGAAAATAGGTCACCTGGGATATGAGGTGTTTGCAGGTGGAGTTAATGGAGGGATTGCTTTGGTTAAGGGCTAATATGAATCACAGATAATGTGTCCTAAATACGGACGGCCATGCTGTCACTTCAGTTCAAACAACCTGGACTGATAAGTTTACACAACTGACAGATTGAGGTCACGGCTTAAAACTAATATTCCTCAAATCCTAATGGAAGTTTGCTTCACATCTAAATCTCATGTAGGAAATTAGATAAATCCAGTTACCTGGTCGCTTGTAAAAGACGATATTTAGCGAGAGGGCCAAGCGTTTATCGCCGGCCCTGTGTGCATGTTGTGGTTAATTATTATTTCCACAGGAAATCCCTGCATCCAGCCACGACCCCCAACTGAAACACACTGACACGGGAACACGCACACACACATAGAGACACACAATATTGAATGCAGCTGCATCTCCCAGAGGGGAAAGGGTAATTTGTCCAGCTCAGAAATAAGGGTCTCTCCATTTCTCTCAGCAGGATGATGAAAAACATGAAACCGTGCTGCTAATGAAAAGAACACTCAGGATGTGTATTATTATTCCATCAGTCTCACCTAGTGAGCCCTGGCCCGGGTCCACGCCAGAGGAAGGGCCACGGCTTTTCCACCCTCTCCTTTCAGAGCGATCTCGTGGTAGGCTGCCACTCGCAGGTTTCCTCTTCATTCATTCCACAGGAATTTGGCTGCCATTTCCTGAGCAGAGGAGAAGGTTTGACTGGCTTCGTGCAGGGCCAAGCTGGTATTTATCTAACCACACACTGGGCTTGATTCATGTGAAACAAGCACGCCCTGTAAACAGTCTCATTACTGAACTCCAACACTTCATTACTCAACAGGCCAAGTCACTGGCTGGAGAGGGAGCCTAAAATGGTGTAAAGCGCGGTTTGAACACATTTGCCTCGATACGTCCGCGAGGGGACTGATGGATTTATCTCCGAGGTAATATGATCTCAACATTCGACTGATGTGGTTAACTCTGGCTCAATGATCTCTCAAACAGCAAAGTTAAAAGTGGCTGTTGCATGACTCAGCCACCATGCTGACAGGAGGATTTCACTGTACAGCATTTAGCCCGGGTATTACTCACCCGCACCAACGTTGGCAAAAGACAGGCCAGCCTAGAAGTTAGCATCACCCTGGTTCCCTCGACAAAAAGCCAATGGGGTTTTTTTTTCCGTTGTGTTTTGCAGAAAATAAGCTCTGTGGCAAACCAAAGTTTATGATACTCACACAATTTGTGCAGCAAGATAATCTTCAAATAAACACCACTTTTATGATTTTTGACGCGTAAATGCAATCGGCAGAAGTGAGAAGCTAACATTAGGCTATAAACGAACTACACCCATGGCCGCATGACTTCAATGTAACCACCTCAACGGGGCTGTAAAACCGTGTTTGGCATGATGATACTCTGTAGTCTCATTTAGCCACTTGTTGGTAACCACCTTTTTAAGATGTGTAAAAGCTTCAAAAGTGGAATATTTAATGACATACTGTATGTAGCAGACCAAACATGAAAGTCTCTAAAGCTCGTGTTAACCACAGACCTTATTTCAGGCATCTAACCAAAAACCCATTCAAAAAACCCATTGAATTCAAGACGGGGGAAGCAGAAGTGCTAAAATGCTAACTCATTTCTGGGTTTTAGGATTCATTCCTGCACCACTCTATACAGAGGTGGAGTCCCTCGTATGTAAGTATGTACAGTAGTTGAAGACAAGAGAATTTTTTTTTGCCATGAACTACACATATGATTCTCAAAACCAAACATCACAGTAGATTACGATACAATATGGCCAACTAAAGCAGGGCAAAGTATCCTTTGTTTAATAAGGCTTGAATAGGTCACAGCAAAACAGTCTATAAACACACACATGTATGAGCGTTAAATCAACTACAGAGCACGCCAGGCTGCCTACAAGGGATGAAGTCCTCATCAACAACAGTTAGCTACCAAATACAGTGCTAATCAAAAACATGGGCACAACAGTTTCTCTGAGATGTCAAGTGCTCAAGTCAGGTATCAACAAACCAGCATAAATCAATAATAGCCTTTTATGTATGAGCCATGATGATGCACACACACAGAAATAAAAATGCATGGCAAAAAAGCATATTGTCAAAATTTTAGAAACCCCCCCCAAAATTTGACAGCAGAGCTCATGTCTTATTGGCTCCTCTGTACTTCACACCCTCGGTCTTGCTTGCTTGGGGTGGGGGAAAAAAATCAATAGAGCATAGTATCACGATATTTTTGTGTAGATATATGATATTGTTTTTTCATCATATAAATTAATAATATCACAAATACCCCTACTTTCTGGCTGATAAACAGACCAGGAGTTGTTGGATAAAACACATCAGGTAAGATAATGTTCCATTTGTGTGTGGAGCATAATCAAGGTCAACATGAGTCACCTAGTTAGCCACAGTAGCTTGCTAGGACTGGTGATGTGTTTTGTGCTAGACAGGAAATGTAGTTTACTGAGCGGTTTTGCAGAAAACTAAATGGTACTTGGTAAAGAGTTTGACTTTCTTGACTTGCAAAACTTGTCAATTAATTGGCAAACTTCATATGTGTAATTCATGCCACAATACAAACAGTATCAAAACATTTTTTGTCTCTCCCTACTATACATATTTTTGGCAAAATAAGGTCCAGTGGGTGACACTGGAATAGAAGGGACTTCGCCTCCCTGTACTGACAGATAAGTGAGCATTTACTCCTTACTACAGGGTCCAGAATTTCTAATAAGGGTCTTGTTTGGTCCACACCTCAAGCACTTATACCAGCACATTGTAACCTCAAACAAATCCATCCCTGCAGCAATGCTAACCTTATATCCTCATTTACCTTCTGCAAGCACCGTCAACATGACAATTTGCAATACAACAAATCAATGTAATGTAATCTAATACTTAATTTGATTTAATTGTGACAAAAACAGACATATTCATTGCCTCCTAACCACATTACGTTTATCACAGTGGGAATAACACGTTATTTCCTAATATCCTCTGTCATTTAATCTCTTGCATTTGCACAACAGGAATCTGGGAGGGAATCATTGCCCCTCTAAATCTATTTGTCGCACCTTTCAAACTCACAGCTCTCCTCACTGTGGGTCACCTGTAATTTGTAATGTTAAATAAAGGGCAATTCATTTCCTGCAGGGATGAGCAGTAACCCAGACTAATACTGAATCAGCCACAGATTCAAATTCATTACACTCAAGGTGCTGGGCCGTTTGTGTTCGTACCTGTACGCGGCCGTGAATATCACAGCAGTCTGAGAAGTTGTGACAGTCGACACAAGAGTTACAGCAAAACTCTTTATGTGAAGTCACAGGACACAGTCAATAGAGAGCAGAGAAATGAATGTGTGGGAGATAACATCTGTCAACAGTCTGGCTTTTTATTTACAATGGATTGTATTTATTACCACCGTATTTTAGTCTCTGAAATTCACAGATGTACTTAATGACTGTAAACATTTTTCACTGTTACAGTGGAACCTTTTATATTGAGGTGAAGTGAATAATAGAGATGGACGAGAGTTTAAAAACACAAGACAGAGTGTAGTGAGACGCTACTGAGAGAAGTGTCATCAAAGACTCTGCTTCTGTACCCGTGTGTTTACGTGCAGCAAACTCAAGTACCGCACAAAGAAATTCTGAAGTACTGAACTTAAGTAGAATTTTGGCATACTTGTACTTTACTTAACTGTTTTCATTTGAAGCCACTTCATACTTATACCACTAAAGATCATTTTGAAAGTTAAATCTTGTACTTTCTACCCCTTTTTACATATATTTGACTAAGGTACTCTGCTGGATAAGATTTCACATACAGTCAATCACCATCACTTTATAAGACACACTGCACTGTTGCAAATTAAACAGCCCAATAATATATAATGTTGCCACAAGTTAAGCTTCACTCCACGACAACATTAAAATGCATCCTACATGTTCATGCATTGGTCAGATAAAGTGTGTTGTGATTATTACATGAACAGTGACCTGCAGCAGGCAGGATGTGTACTTTTACTTTTGTTACTCAAATACATTTTCCTTAGAATACTGATGTACTTTTACATAAGATTTTTAATGCAAAACTTTTACTTGTAATGCAGTATTGTATTGCTACCTTTTTTAAAAGTTAAGAATCTTCTTCTATACCTGGATTTTTTTCAACACCTGCAGCACCACATGAAAAAACTCCAAGGGAACTTTATTTATTTTATTGCGACAATGTTTTAGAACTATTATTAGAAATATTTGGATTCAGGATTTGAGAAAATGAAGTATATCTTTATTTCAACAACATCTCCTACTATCAGTTTTATCCAAATTGTCACTAAAACAGATAAATGATGCATCCATATGTGTGGATTTCAGAGGGGCCGCAGGTGACATGCCCCCCTAAATAACGTGGATTTGTCCCCCACTTCCCCACTAAAAACATGAAGGTAGCAGGACTATATTTTGACAAAATTAAAGACATTTATACCTTAAATTCACGCAGGAAGGCACACATTAGTGCGCCACAAGGCAGGAAATTAAGTGTTTGGCACTCTGGCAAAGGACCCCAAAACTCCCCTTTCATATGTGTCCCCACCCCCAATGTTAACACAGCCTGTGCCTTTTGATGCATGTACAATATTTTCTATCACTTCTTTTGATTCTAATGCATGTACAGCTCTTTAAATGTCCTCCATCCTTACCAAACATTCTCAGCTGACCTCTTGACTATTCTACTTCAATTCATATAATAAATACAAGAGACCAGCTGTGTCTTTCTACATATAGTGCAGTACAGTAGTATCTGAGCTGAGCTTCGGAGCGTCTTTGAGGAATGAGTGTCCAGTAGGATCTGGCCATAGTGCAAGCCCCGCCGCAGAGCAGGGACTGTGTGGCTGTCTGGCTGTATTCACCTGAGCCAAACAAATGGTTGTGTCAAGCTATCTCTGTTCATATACCCCTCTAGTCCAGAAAGCTCCATTTTTCAGCTGGAAGCGGCTGGCAAACGACTATGGAGGGAGGTGCGTGACCCTGATGACTTCAGTGGCATTGCAACCAACTGCGAGACAGAAATTGATTTTGAAAATACAGACCATGTGCCCGGAAACTGTGGGGTGTTTCCCAGGAGCTCTCTGATCTGATAAAGGACTATGAAATGTAGTTATCCCAAATAACAAAACATCTTGGATACAAACATCCAGACTCTTATACAGATACAGACTCTAATAAACATCCTTGGATTTCAGCTTGCAGGCGTTTGCATATGCATTGCATTTGAGGGGACGATTACAGCTGTCCTCACATGACAACATAGCAGGAATATTTTCCACCTAGCAAAAACACGCAGAGTTATTAAAAAGCAGCTCTAAGTGCTCCTGATGAGAAACTTCTTAAACTCAGACAGACATTGACCCTTCACTTCAGCAGGAGTGGAGGTTGGAGTCTATAAATGCTTGAGGCCGTGGAGCAACACTTGCCTGCGCCAAGGCAAACTACAGTGTTGCTTCTGTTAATGTAGCATAGAAATGATTATGACAGGCTTCATCAGTCCTTCTGATCTCGCAGAAAGACTGCATTTAGTTTGGAGTGTCGAGCGGTTTGCAAAAAAATGTTCCCGTGTCTCCAGCTTTCTATTTGCAGCTGGGATCGCAGAGGCGTTTTCTGCCCCGTGTTTACAGTTCTGGTCCCGGCAAGAGGAGGCAGAGAAGCAAGAAGGAGTGATGGGAGAACAAGTGGCCGTGTGGTTATCAGATGAAATGAGAATGCTTGTATGTGAAGATATCAAGGTTAACGTCAATACCCACAATACAATACCCACTTTAACTTTTAATATTGAAACTGTGCAATATTTTAACTGTAGAGTAATGTTATTTAATATTTAATTATTACTCATTTAACCTTTGCATTTAAATTTTTCACACTTGTTGTATGATGCATATATTTGTACATATTTCATATATTTTTTGTGCACACATTTGTAAATATATCTATTTCTTGTACAACATATCTCCTCCTATATTTTTATTTTTTCTTATTTTTTATATTATAATATTTAAAGGTAAATTGTGTTATATATTGCAGCATAATGCACTTTTTTTCTTGCACACTTCCTATTCAAATTTATTATTATTATTTTTTTATAATTTTCTTTATTTATATAGCATAATAGCAACTGTGCTGTCTCCCACTCTCTTACTATTATGCTCATAACTGACCCAGAATTACTAAAAATAAAGAAAATATGAAAGGAAAACATTTCACAAGCACTTACTAATGTGTAGGCAGTGCCACCTTAACATAATTGCATGATAGCAGAGGACGAGATGGAGAGTGTCAGTTGCCTTACTGTGTTTTCAGATCCCTCTGTGCCCGGCCAGCAGGGGGAGCAGTTTGTGCAGGACTTCAGCTTCATTGTCATGTCCAGCCTCCTGTCTGGAGCCTGCTGCTCGGCCTCCCTGACAGCTTTAAATCACATAAATAGACTGAGAGAGAAAGCATCTGCATTCCACAAAAAGTTGTACTCTCCTGCTGAGGTCATGTCGAATGTTTCACGGCACGCATGAGAACAGGGAAATCATTTATGATAGAAAGTTAAGCGAACAGTTTTTACACAGTTTTATGGACACAGTCAGCTTGTGGCAGTAGTATTTTAAAGATAGTAACTCTGCAGAAAGAACATGCAGATGCAAAGGTATTTATTAAGTGATCATATTTTCTATTGTGTTTGTTTTAAAGATAGTTTGTGAAATTACACATATATTTTGGATTATGTGAATTAAATGAACTGTGATACAAATTAGCAGAGTGAAAAGAGAAAAAAAAGTTGTGAAATTTGAATAGTTTTTTTTGTGTGTGTGTCTACTTTGAATCACTGTCTTTTTTCTGGTGATATATGACATTGCAGCAGTCAATGCTTTTAAAGATGCAGAGAAGGCAACTCAGAGCACCACAAGGTGGTGCTGTAAGAGGAGATTTGGGTGTGTTAGCGTCCAGCTGAAAGGCTGGAACTGTATTTATGTATTTATTGGGCTCTCTATTCGGTGTAATGCACGTTGCATGCAAACTGATGTGTGTCTGATTGGACCCATATGAGCTCTGTGTCAAACTTTATAACCAGGTCATTCATTTGCTTCTTTAGCACGACCTTCTTCCTGCCTTCAACAGTCTTCATGGAAAGAACAAAGGGCAGACGAGCAGCCCGGTTGGGATTCATGTTTGTCTGATGAACAACAACAACATTTACTGCCTCTTAAAGGACAGGATACACACAGCACAGGGAGAAAACAGTGAAACTGGGCTGGAATGGTGGCGCTGAACAATGCAGGAGGGCGGCTGCCAGGTTTTATGGTCTGGGATCCTGCTCCCAACCCCCACCAGCAGGTCCCTCTTCCTTCCTGCGATGTACTGTAGTTTACACTTGAGCCACTATGAACCGCGTTTGCTGAAAGAAGCGAGGCAGAACAATGAAACAATGAGAGCGCGGACTGTAGAGAGAGGTGCCGGTGTAAAGCACCTTCTCTCACCTTCAGTATTAATTCAAACCTTACGTCTCTCTGTGTGAGCATGTGGTGTTATATCAGTTCTAATACACTTAATTAAAACCTTTTAATTCCTCAAACTCAAAGATGTGATTCATAAAGTGGCTCCATTTTACACTAACACAATTTTTAAATTCTATTTTCTGCAGTCAACATACAAGTCTTACATCACTTGCATTTATTTTTTTTGCCACATGCTCTGCCTCAGTCAGACTTTTACATTAAGGACTGAAACATGCATGTATCCACAATGAGCTAAATAGAACAAATGAGCAATACAGATTTGATTTATGTAGGCACAACATTTCTTGCTGGAGATCTTTAGTTTTAAGTCAGCCAGACAACCTCAACTTATGTCACTAACACATGAAAACAAAGGAAAGTTGCCATGGAAGTATTGTCGTGTGAACAAATTTTCAAGTGTTTTTCACTGTTTAAAGGAAACGGTCGACACAAGAGGAGGAAAATAATGAAAATGCAGCATTGAAGTTTATAAAAACACATATTTGATGTGAATGTTTCTTTCAATGCCACGGAAAACTGCCTGAGAAAACATCATCAAAACATCAGATTTGGCCCTGTGCGATGATGATGACAGCAGCAGCTCTTGTGGTCACAAACCGAGAAAATCAAGGTTGACCATGGCTTTTCTTACCACACACACAAACACACACACACGCAAACACACACTCATAGTGACAGGCTATGGAGGAACCTGTTTGTGACAGTGCCTTAACAGCTGGAACTGTGGTCATCCATCAGCATTGGGTTTGATATTAGGGCCGGCTCCCTGGTGGGTCATTGACACAGATGACAAACCTGTCTGAGGGAGTTATAGAGCTGCCAATCCCTCCACTACGTGCCACTTACTCAACTGACATTCGTCCAATCACAGGCCAGGGGCTAAATTGAACAACCCACTTCCACTAAAGTCTAAATACTGTCGCCGCTAATGGCATTTTCTAATAAAGCTATAATTCAAAAAATGACACTTGTTTTTTTAAAAAGCTTTTCTACCCCCCAAAACCTACACGCCTAAACTTCTTTAGAGGATGTGAGACTGTGACTTGTGCACATTAACACTCCACGTCGCTGGTGAGAGAATACTGTGTGCTCCCCACAACAGAAAACAATACACAGCCACACAGTCATTTACAACTCCAACTATATGACTGCAATAAAAAGCACGCCAAATGAGCCATTCTGGGAGCCCCAAGCCAGATGTTGAGTGAGTGGTGTGCGTAATAAGGCTTAATGAAGGGTTGGAGTTACCAAAGTGTCCAGGGAATGAGAGGGAATAAACACAACATAAACAAGTCCTAAAAATTAAACTTGCCAATCTGAAACATGTTGCTTGCAACCTTTCCAGACTAGATGGATTGAGATTTTTTTTTTTTTACATGAACTTTGGGATCAGTTTATATCATTATTAACATGTTATTTTCTGGCCTATAAAGTATCCTGGTAGGTATTGTTCCAAGTCTTAAGCTCTGTGTAGGGTCCACTGAGGACCACCGTGTTTTCAAGGTGACATTATCACACAATGAAAGGAGGCTTCCTGCACTGGGAGCCTCTCTGGTTTACAACTTCCTTCTTGTGGCGACAATCCTACCAAAATATGTGTCAGGTTGTTGAACAAGAGTGATGATGTCCTATACAAGTGGAAAAGCTGCACTCCTGATACAAAGCACTCGTTTTTTGTTTTTTTTTATAATACTAAGATGAAATCATGTGATCCTGCTCCTGATTAAATCCACACAGCACCCTCCATGTGCTCGTTTACTACTGCTATTAATTGTTGTTCTTGGCTCTCGGAGGATGCTAATGCCGGACTATGCTGCAGATATTTTCATGCAACCTCTTACAAGCCGGAGGGGAGGTCACTGCCTCCTTCACACTGAGATAACATTTCCTTATCAGCTCTCTGTTGAAATGAAGTGTTTGATGTTTGTGTGCTGCAGAAAGGTGGTGGCAGTAAATCAAGTGTGCAGTGAAAGTTGCAGTAACTTATTCTTTATTAACCTCTCATTTGAACACACTAATGATGGCGCTCTGACAACAGGAAGCAGCACACAGGCCAGGGTGTCGGATCCACGTCGCTACACAGTATTTCTGTGCGTCTTCAAAGACCGAACGAGAGAGGAAACAGCTGCATCGACTCTAGCAGGGAGCCATACAACTAAATACGACTCGCAGTTTCATCCTCTCGCACTGAACCGAGCCTGATGTGGTCCGGCTCTGTTGCAGGGCCAGCACTCACATCTCGGCAGTGAAAGGACAGAGTTGTTCCTGAGAGCTCATAACAAGACAAGACAAATTAAGGAAAGGTTAAGAGACACTGGTTGCGGCACAGAGGTCCACTCACTTAAAGTGATGCATTGCAAAATTGCTTTCCTATTGGGCAGCACATTTATTTTGTGTGACGGGTGTAGGCTTACTGTGTCAGCAAACAGGCTCAGAGCTTTGTGTGTAGGTGTTACCTGTATTACAGGGTATTTTTCTTGCGGGAAGTTTTAATGGTTGTTTATTGCAGACTTGTGAAGTGGCTTGAGCTTTATCATTTGTTTATATATGGCATAAAAGACACAGATACCTTGGGTTGTCAGAGACCTGGGACCATATTACGCCATGTCTAATCCATTCATTGTTGTCTAGTAAGTGTTTTTTTTTTTAAGATATAGCAGGTAGTAATTGTTGATGTGTTTAGCCTCATGTTGTGTCACTGATGAATACATGCACACACAAGGAGCAAAAGTTTGTTTATGTTATCTTACTGTCACATTAAAGGTGCAGTCAGTGATTCTTATCCGATACATTTTTTGTCAAAGTCAGCAAGTATTTCCTCACGATCTGTGTGTGCACTGAAAACAAAAATCCGGTGTTCATACACAGCCCTAGCTCTGTAAATAGGAAACAAACAAAGTGGCTCGGACCGAGCCACACAACGCTGTTCGTGCCAAGCAGCAAAAGGGGGCGTTTGTGCTCGTGCACAGGAGAGGAGAGAGGCCGTGGATGTATAAAGAGAAAGGTATTGGAACTGAGAAGGATGTAAATGACTGGAGGAGTGTAATTGTTTGGGTGTTGAGTTCAAATACCAAAAATCTTGCTCCAGAATCACTGACTCCAACTTTAAGTAACTAAGAAAATGAAAATTAACTGATCAGAGGATTAGAATTTAAGGATTAGATCAGAGGTTATAAACTAAACAGTGAGCTGTTACACACATGTGTGCATAACCATGCTGCAATGACCACAAGACAATAACTGTGATTGGTGAATACTTTGCTCACATATTTGTGTTTGTAATGTATGACTGGTACAATATGTTTATAAACAGAATATAATAGTCTACTCTGACAGTTAAATGTCAGTTTTTTGGCATCTATAAAGTACAATTAAATAAATTACATATAAATGTTTAGTACTGCTTAGTAGTGCAGTTTAATCTGTGTTAAATAAGTAAGAGGTCTGTAGGAATGTTTGGTAAAACACCCATGCATTTAAGGGTTAATGCAAAATTATGTTATGTTTGTAATCAAGAATATCCAGCATAGGTATCATAAAGTGAAATTATTAGAGAATAGTCCAGTGCTGTATATCCTCCATACTTGACTTCTTGCTGAGTGATGGACATACTTAGGTATTTTATTTGTGAACACAGGCGTAGATTTCGGGGGAACACCGAAGACATGTCCCCATATTTAGTGTGGGCAGGTTTCTCTCTCCTGTCTTACCTACAAACTAACTAGTTACTGAATTAACTATTATATGGCTGTGGGTGAAGTGAGAGCACAGGGACAGCTTCTCTGTGGAACTTGATCCACTTTAAGGTCCAAAAAAGAACATAGGACAACTGAACTTTTACAACAATAGTGGCATGTCACATCTTATACATATCACTCTGCCAAACTCAATCACAACTCTCATTACCTGCATGTAAAGTGCGCGTTATTAAATAGTTCCAAATGTAACGTAAAGAGAAATATATGAATGTAGTTAATATTAAATTATGTGGATACAAAATAATGAACAGAGAAAAACAAGATGTGCATTCGCCCATTTAGCAGATGACTTTCATTCTGACAAAATTAAAGACAATTACAGCATAAATTGCTGAAAAGACGCAAACTGCTGCATAAAAAAGTCACCAGAATGCACAAAATTGGGTGTTTGATGCTCAAAATATTGAGGCAAGAGGACCCCAAACCCTCAATTTCATAAGTGAAGTGAATCTTAAGTAATGTTATGATTTGATGTCTTCTACCACAGTTAGCTTAAAGCTAATTTTATCTGCAGTCTCTGGGCAGGTCACAATTAAAACATACACACAGGGACAGAACAGAATCAAACAAACTAGATATACAGGACGCATTGTACAAAGTTACTGACACCCACAAGTCTGCAACACATGTATATTGGACTAATTAAATGCAAGGACATTTATATACATAGCAAAACTAATGAATTGTCAGTGGTTAGCATTAAACAGACTTCTCAGTTTGGCTTCAAAGCCACTAATACAAAGTTAATATCCTTACTTTAGCTTTACGTTCCACTCTATCACCTGCATCATTACAAAATGCTGCAGACTGACCCTCTTCTCTTTTACTGATCCCATGCAAATGTGGCCACTCAAGCGGCCGGGTGTGAAGTGACCAATGCTGTGCCAGAGAGATAAGCCAGAGCTGGAAGTCAGGCCTGTCCAGTTGGCCAGGTCAAGACATCTGAGTGAGACACGCAGCAAATGGCACACTATCTGTCTCATGTTACCACTGTCAGCGAGGAGGCCGAGGAGCTTTTCACCGACACCAACGCCAATTTCTGTGGGGCTCGACAAACACACACACACGCACGCAGGCAGGAACAGCATGCAGGAAGTACCTCATCACCACACTGTTTCTATTTCCCAGAGCTGCAGCCAAAAGCTGGAACGACAACAATGTTTTCACCTCCTGAATGAACTTATCGTTCATAGTGAATAAAATATCTCTCTAACTTAACCACACACACACACACACCCGCACACACAACAAATTATGGCTGCATAAAAACATTGCACCACCAAATAGGGGTTGTTTGAGTTTGTCAGACACGCTGGAGTCCTGCATGCTGTGGTGTTTCTTCTTCACTTACACATGTGTATTCAAGTTATAAAACAAACCATAAAACTGATAAATCAAACAGTTGTACAGCCAGTTTCTGTAAGCCGCCTCTTTCCCCAACATAAACCACAGTATGTCACTAATGCGTAGGTCAGAGCTGAAAGGACTGCCAGGGTTTTTAGTAGCCTTGTAAATATTAAAGTCTGCTTGTAAAGTTTCATAAAGTGCTGAAATCTCTAACAGCTAATTTCTTTTACTGTCAGTCTGTGAAAAAAATCACAAAGCTGTCGATGTGAAATCCTGTGCCGATTGACAAGTCGTCTTATTACTGTGTTCAAAGAGTTTAACTGGAGGCTGTGGTTCCTGCACTGGCTGCCTGGTGGTGGTGTGTTAGAGGAGGCGGGGGTTTGTGTCTGTGTGGACTCTGACACTGTGAGTTACCACTAGAGGGCAAAGCAGCTCCAAAAATCTCTCAAGACTGGAGCCACCCTGTTGTTTGTGACTGCTGAGATATTGGAGATGAAAAAAGACTATGTTTGGCAGATCATTCATTCACGAGGGTGTAAATTACTAATTACAACATGTAATATATAACACATAAATCCTCAATATAATGAATGTTTGTTACAGAAAACAAGCCGAGGCATTTTCCTCAATGAGACCTTTACATCAAACTAGTGTGATGGCTCATTTTTAGGGAGGAATAATCACCCTTTTCATTTTAAATTATACATGACTGCCGTTTGTAACACATCCTGCTGTTGTGTGGGTCACAGGTCAGTGCACCCACTTGCTTTTTGGTTCTTAATCTTTGCTGCAGTAGTAGCACAGTTGAAGTTCAATGAAAACAGGATTGTGGACCTATAAATAAGACAACATATATCCCTCATAGACACAGAAGGTGCTGAGATGTATTGTATTAAGTGCTTCCTGTCATGGAGGGATGTGCAGTGGCTGTGCTGTGGAGCTGGATCCACTGGTCTGCAGCTGCTCCTCTGTGTTATGTGCTGCTCCCCTTGGCTGTGCTGTGCTCCAGAGAGCCCCGCTCTGCTCCTGTGAGTCTGGGCCTCAGGCCCCACAGCCACCTGGGCCACAGGGAGAAGGAATGCGCTGACTTAATGATGTACCGTAAATCAAGACGAGCCACACAGCGATCCCGGCACTGCCATTGGACGACACTGTTCCTCTGAAAGCCCGGCCCACTTTGAACTCGAGCCCTATACAAAAGGCATGTGGAATCACAGTATGTGGATCCACTCGCAACCACTTTGCATGGGGACATGTTCTGTGCTGCTACGCTCTCGGTTGTTCCACTTCTCCAGTCACCTCTGCAGAGGTCGAGGAGGTCTCAGCGAGGCAAGACAGAGAGCAGGAGGGTTGAAACTGAGTGCGAGGATCTCTACCCCCTCAAGGCTGATGGGAAACTAGTTGGGGGCACGGAGGGGCTGAGCACTGAGGCAGACTGCCATAAGTGATTGCAGCTGCTGCTGAGGCCTTGAAGTTGGCTACAATAACATCCAGCCAAGTCAGGCAGATGACAAGGTGTGAGGGAGCTTGTTTGTTTTAATCCTGCTGTAGGTGCCAATTCAAAAGTGAAATGCTGCGGGTAAATACATCAGAGGTGAAATCCAGAGTGTATTTTGATTGTTACTAATTCATGATAATAGTGTTTTTTAATCATATTTATTCATGTATCAAGTCTACGGATGAGTTCATGTTCTCATAAATTTTTCATTCAAAATCAGGAGTTATGACTGTAATTCTAGAGCATGTTTTCTGTTTTGCATAGGTACACATCTGCAGCAATTGTAAATATAAACAATTATTTATACTATAATTTCAGCTGTCGTACATCAACACTGGGGGGACACATACGAAACGTGAGGTTTGAGGGTTCCTCCAAAGCATCAAACACATTTCCTACAATTTGGTGAATTTTTATGCACCAAGTTGTGCCTTGTCTTCATCACTTTATGGCTTGAATGTCTTAAATTTTGTCAGAATTAAAGTCCTCTGCTACTTTCATGTTTTATTGAGGGGGGAGGAGACAAATGCACGCTCTAAATATTGAAGGGGAGGTGTCCCCTGCGTCCCCTCCTTCCAAAATTTACACATATTATATTTAGTCTCACGCTCTGACACTCTATAAGTGTGTCTCCAGTTACTTTGAATTACTATTATTCTATATTTTTATGTTATTCTAAATTATGAATTTGTCTCTCAGGCGGCATAAACGGCATCAATGATGCATCTCATAAGGAATTATTTCAACTTACTATGCAGAACTTCTGTTTCTTCTTCTCAGGCTCCCTATTCTCTATCAAACTGAATGGAGGTGTTCACAGCAGCGCAGTAAACTGCAGCAGCAGAGAGGTTGGTGGTGAAAGACGCTTCATTTTTCTCCCCAGGACTAACTTCTCCATGCAGTGTGGGACAGGACTAATGACAGTCATGTTAATGATGTTGACACTCCCACCAGCGCCAGCCAGCGTACAGTAATGAGGGGAAGTAAATAGCAGGTAGCTGACAACACGGCTGCTTCCGCTGCCACACAACTAATGATCCCTTTCACACCCCCTGAACATACTTTGTAAAGATGACAGCACACAGTTTAGGAGGGTAAATCCTGCCTTTCTTACACCTTCACTCCACCTGTCAGTGGAGAACACCTCTGTTAAAACATGATACACCATCACATCTACATCTGTATTGTCCACCCAGATTCCAGTGATCCCACTGGGGGGAAAAAAAAAGATCTTATAAACTGATCTGTAGCCATGTGGAGGCCTGATCTTTCATTGGGGATTAGGTCTGCTTATCCTGTAAAGCCCAGTGGGCAGAGCATGGCATTAACACTGCAGGGTTACAGATTGTATTACCACTGTATCACTCCTGGTTAGAGAAGTGCCTCTGTGATCTTATAAAGGACGCACACGTGCGATCATTAAGGGGCTTTGGATAAAATTTAGTGTTGGACTATACCAAAACTTCAAACCAGCTGACATTTTTTATGCATATTATGTTAAAGCCACATCTGCTGCCCAGCATGTCATTGAACTTGATAGCGTCATACATCTGGATCTGGATCAGAAACACCCCTCCAGATCATGTACAGTGAGATATCAGTCTGCCGAGTGGAAAAATTAAACAAAGCTAAAGTAATCTGATACCGTAGAAGAAGAAAAAAAGAAAGGAAAGAAAAATGAGTGGTGTAAGTCTTTTGGTTTACCTGCTGTGCTCCTCTCATATGTGAGGGTATGTGTCTGCGTGACCCCGCTCTGAACTCCAAAGTGAAAAATTCATTCACCTCAGGAGCGTCTGTACAGCATGTGAAGATTGATGCGTGTGGCAGAACACATGAGTAATGATGTCAACAGTCATCTCGGCAGTGGCAGCCATTATTATCATCTCTAGCATGAAATGACACGGGGCCTAATCTGATCCCTAAACAACCCATCGCGGCGAACCCAGAGCACTGCGCCATGCTCTGGGCTCACAGAAAATAATTTACATACTGAAATCAGTGGGACTGTGAGATCTTCAGTATTAATGGCTTCCCCAAACGAAAATGATCTCCATGTTACAGCAACATATCTCACGTACAGGACATGGTGGATGTTCTGCCTAGCAGCATGTGATATCTCATGTGATGAGCATCAACCCCATTTGCCAGTGGTCGTGCCTGAAGCCACAGAGCATAGGAAAATGCATGAATCTGCCCCAGCAGCTGAGGTCCTGAAAGCCACACCGTGACACTCACTATAAGCAGACATCATTGATCACTGTGTGAAATCACTACGGGCCTCATTTTTTAAAATGTATGCAGATAAATTTGGATTTTATTCATTTGACAGGATGTAATATAAATAATTTAATCTGACAGTTAATTTTAATTAATATTAGGTGTTGGAATACTGTGTGTTTTTTATGTGTTACCCAATATTTCCGGCTCAGCACCGTGAAATAAACAAAGAACCAAACACTGTCAGATCTGAAATATCTTCTGAACCTCACGCTCACATCGTGACCAGGTTTTGTTTGTTTGGTTTGTGTGTGTGTGTGTGTGTGTTTGTGTCTGACTGAGACAGACAGACAGAGTTACCAAGGTGGGTGGACGAGATGGGGGGTGGAGTTTCCATCAACACAGTGTCTGCACAGGCACAAGGACTCTCTGACCCTCCTGTGAACTTGCGGGGGGGTTGCAGAGGCCAGCGGAGGGGCCAAGGGTCAGCATTCATGCTCATCACAAACAATGCACAGCTTTGCCCACAGCACATAGAGAAGACAGTCACCACAGGCTGCTCATATAAGCCAGAATGTCATTACTAAAAACGTGGTTTCTTTCTTTTATGAGTATTTGTGAATTTCTCACCCTGCTTTTCATTTTTCCTCATTCATTAGTTCATTTGGTGTGCTTCATACAGAAGTTCAGATAAATATATTACAGTGTATGTAGTACATTTTTTAAATATAAATACCTAAGTAGCATTATTTATATCATGTATACAACATACACTATAGATTACAATCCCACCTTCAGTATGAAACTTAACTATGAGTGAGTTTGACTCACAGTAGTGCCTCAATAAGGCCTGCAGAGTTGCAGCAAGAGACTATTTCTGCACACATGTAGTTGCACAGCTATGCGCACAATGCATAACTCATGTGTATTAGATCTTACATTACTGTCTTTGCACACAGCTAGTGCCAGTATACATTATACACACACACACACACACACACACACACACACACATATATATATAGGAAATAATTTAACTGTGATATGTACAAAATAAAATAAAAAACATGTACAAACTGTACAAATGCAAATAAAAGCTGCTCTAATACTGCCTACAGTATTTCAATGTATATAATATAGTTAGCTTTGGAATGCAATTTTCTTAATTTCTTATTTTATTTAACTGTATTTATATCATTTTAAGTTGTTCTTTATCCTTTTTGTACTCATTTAGACTGTTTCCTGTGCTGCTGTATTGTTCAAATTCTTACACACTGATGGCACATTGATTTAACCTGGACGGACTGGAGCATCAGATGTGTTTAATGTGTATTGCTTGAAAGCATGTTGCACTTCTAAAAAGCCTTTGTAAGTTATATCTACTCGTATTTTATGTTGAATGTGTCTACTTCTGTGTAAAAATGTATATTAAACAGACTGTTTATTGCTGTTTGTGTGCACATGCGTGATTGTAGAAAGAGTATCTAGGCTATCTAACATGTCAGCATATGTGTTCTCCATCTTCTGCATGTTCCAGCCCACCTTGCATCCCTGTACAAAGAATTATCCCAGCACCAATAAATCACTGCGTGGTCATGTAAATGTTAAAGAGTGATCCAAACATAGTATGTGCTGGTGGGTGGTAAATTGTTATGTCAGCACAGAGCTTTGCTGAGAAAGGAGTGCAGAAATGTCCATTTTGCCCTTGTGGTAACATGTGCACCTGCTCTGCAGTCGCCAGCACTGAAATGTGAGGGATCCGGGAGCCGCTAACTAAAAGGGGAGAGGAACATCAGGCTCGTCGCCATGTCTGCTGCCGTGCTGAAGGAGTGAGCTGACAATGGGGAGACAGAAGGACGCCAAAGGGATGTGTCTGTTGCGGAACGATAGGAGTGACTAGCTCAGCTTTGCATGGCCCAGTCATATGTCCCCCCTGCGTCCCCCCGAGGCCCTGCGAAATGCTGAGCAGCAGGAAACCAGCACACCAGAACAGACAGGCCCAGCGGTGCACCCACTCCACAACAACACAACAACGCATCCCACCATCACAGCCGTTCCTGGCATATGCACATATGAACATCTGCACATACAAGCACATGCGGAAAACTTCCTGGCTGGCTGCTGCAACATGAACCTCACATTCATATCATTTAGCTGCAAATGAACTCAACTGTATTTCTCAAAAACAAAACCTCTAACTTGCTTTATTTGTAAGTTATTTGTGGGTGTTTTCATTCTATTGCAGTAATCAGCATTTAAACACATTTTCCATGATATGTACTAAAAGCAGCGCAGGCTTGTATTCCTCCTCTAATCCACTAGGGGGTAAAGCTCCCCACACTAGATGACTGCTGATGTATGCAGCAGGTCTAACTGCAACTAACCCTGATCCCCAGGACCAGACCTCCCTCTGCTCTGTTATCCCCCGGCCTAAATGAACCAGTCCACCTCCGCTAGATTATCATGATGTAAGGCTCTCCTAATTGGATTCTCCGCAGAGTAAGGACTTGTTATTGTAATGCGTTATCTATTCTCTTGATTTCTTCTCGCAGCATCTGGGAGATGTTGTCATTCCAATGATAAACACCATTTTCACTTGAGCCTTTATTACTAGACACCGTGCGCGAGAAATGGAGATAAATGAGCGTGAATCCCCGAGCTCTGATATGCTACTATAAGCTTTCACCTCCTGTATACCCCGACACTCTGCCAGCGGCCTCGCCTCCACATGGGAGATGCACCAGCTAACAAATGACCAGCAGGATTACACACTTTGAGCAGGAAGGAAAATTGTTTTGTAACCGCACATTGAGGAAACACTCTTCAAGTAAAAACACATTTGCTGTTTGACTATTTGGCCTCCCTAATCCTTATCTAAACTGTAGATAGATTGCACAGTACCCCTGTCCATGAGCAGCACATTTCTTTACTCATATATTATAATATGGTCACTGGTTTGGCTCTGTGACACGTGTATGAAAGAGGATATTCATCTTGAAGTCCAGTAATATGATGAACTGATGCTCCCCCAGCTTTTTAGGAGCTACACTTTTGAGCGGACATTGATGCAGTGTGGGAGATATGAGGAAACAGCGAAACATAAAGGGACCCTATGCGACCTTCAGTGTGAGTGATTGTATTTGAATAAGCCTCACATCTGTTTTTGTAGGCTGGAATGTCAGAATAACATTCGCTAATGTCCTGGTGTGACCCAGTGCCCTCCTGACTCAAAACCCTCATGAAGACGTTTGACAGCAACATACTGTAGGAAACCGCCTCACCGCATGCAAAATGACTGTCCACTGCCACGATGAAAATAATCTTTTTACATCGCAAGTCATATCGGAATCTAATAAGAGCAGCAATATTTGGCCCACCTTAACCTGGTGGTGAACTCTATAGTTAATACGCAGCGGTTATTATTTTACCATCAATCAACAGCCAGGCAGGCAGGGTGCTCTCTCACCTCACAGCACTGCCTTGCAATCTAATTGTGCCCGAGCTTCATCAGTTTCCAGAACAATCAATTCCTCCTCTAGCTTGATGCAGGCAGCCGTGCCCTGGACCACTACACAGCCTTTAATATGAGCTCCATCGTCCAGGCCCCCTAACCAGAGAGCCAGGAGGCAGCTTTGTTGGCCTGACGGGCCCTGGCTCCAAACCTGTGTTCCATCATGGTTTTTTTGTGGTATCTCTCCTGACAGGTCCAGTCTCTCCGTGTAGCTTTGAAAATCAAGATGTGGCGAGAATGTGATGAGACCCTTGAGGAAGTGGCTGAACTTTTGAACCGGCGAGCTGGGGACAGTCGGGGCTACACAGACAATATTAAGTGGCCTACTGCCTCGGAGCTGTCACTAATGGGGTAAACATTGACATACGAGCGCAGTCTCAAACAACCATTCATCTGAGCAACTTTGCTAACCTTGAGAGGAGGCAACATCCTCCTGTCTGTGACAATTCAAAACAAATAGAGAATACATTATTTTCATAAACACATTTCAAAGAGGAATCACGCTTGACTAAGATGCATGAGCCCCGAAACATCACGCCGTTTCTCTTCCCAAGCTGCACTGTAAAAGTTATAAGTGTATTATGATATTGTATTTATTAGAGTACAATAAGTGCACACCTGTCTAATAAGGAACTCATTTGTATTTCAATAACAAACTTTTCCCTCCCGTTTTTTTTTTTTTCTTATGGATGTGCTTGTCAAGAAAAAGGTTTGTATTCATTTATTTTGCTAATTCATGCAAGAATCTCACTATAATGACACGAGATGTAATGAAGTAACCCTGTGATGTGTATCAGAACCCTAAAATGTTGCCTTTGGGTTTCACACAGTGCGGTAAACTTATTTGTTATACGTGTGTCATTGCTGAAGATGAAGACATATGGCTCTTTTAAAGCTGCTAACAATACCAATCAATAATCATGAATGTCTCAGTATTGTCATATTTCATAAATCAGCGCCATTGTTTCGGGATGACAGTGATCATTCTCTACAGAGTCGCAGCATGAATGCATGCAAATAATCCTCATCTTGATCCCAGTCGTCTGCGCTGACCGCACTGACATCTATTATTTTATGAGGTCTAATAGTCCTTTAGGTAAGATTTAAGTACTCGCAAGCTTTAGATGTGAATCTACACGGTAAAATAATCTTTCACCGCTTGTGACAGGAACAGTAAAGAGGCTCACACTGAGAATGAGACACATTTCAGATTTACATGCATGTTAGAAACATTTTCGACCTGTTCTGCTCATCTATTCAGTCCCTTATGGTTAACCCAACACCAATCCAACATCCCATAAGTGTTTTTTTTTATTCAGGCTACTTGGACCAACTTGTCTGCATGTCGAGGAGTTACTATTTAGCAGTAGATTTATGTTTAAGAGCACAGCGGGATAACCTGCTTGGCAAACTGTGCTGGTTCCCAGCCAAAGCTATCTGTAACACACACTTTGAATCAGAGGAGCAGGCTGTGCGGGAAAAAACAAGCCAGTGATGTCACAAAGCATGTATTTTTCTGTACTAAATGAAGGAAATGCTCACATGGACGCAAACTGGCCCCGGTGCTGCATGAAAGCCAGCGCTTCCTCTTAAATACAGAAGGTGATGATGGACAAAAGTGAAAATGAATAGGCCTGTCGCAAACACACAGCACCTCACGGACACATTCATACACCAAAAATAACAGAGAGGCTCTTCCTCGTGCTGCGGCGCAGAGCACAATTGAGAGTGATGTGTGCTGCAGTCAGGCAAAGGTTGAGGTACGTGGGAAAAAGCACAGGCACATAACCGCCGAGAGGCATTCAGCAGGAGAACGATCTGTCACTGGACTTTTTGCAGGGCTGTGACAGAGCAGCTAAAAATGACAATGTAATAGCTGGGATGACATTTTGTTTAAAAACCTGATGACAGAATGATCCCATGTCTCTGTAACTGTAGCTGCCGCTGGACCAGGAGTCAGCCATTATTCTCTACTTAGCCACTGTCTGTCTTGGTGGTCACCGTGAGTGCTGCTTGTAATGGGCTATGATGAGTTTGTATGACTTATGATAGGATCTCCCATGTCAGCCCATGTCATGCAAATATTTATGTCAAGTAGGAGCACTTGAGTATGCGAGCACATGCACTGATAGATGTGAATTCCCTGTTGGTGCTGGAATGATAGAATGTTTCTGAGGCAGTGGCCTACTTCCTCTCCCACTCCCCAGGCCTGGCCACCAGCGCTGTGCCAGGGCACTGCCCCCTCTTCCTCTGAGAGATCCTGTGATTGAGAGCGCTGAACATGGTGTTTACTTTGGCCGCACCTCAGAGAGAGGCAGATGGAGGGAGAGATGAGGGCAGAAAAAGACAGATAAAAGACGAGGAAGAGCGGAGCAGGCGTGCAGCAACAATCTCAACATCTCATTTCTCAACAGGCAACGATCACTGTCTTCTCTGTGCTTATTTAAGCCATGATGTTGCTGAACAACCACATTCAAACAGCAGGCAAGTGGCCAAAAACATTTACAGACATAATATGATATAATGGCTTCAAACACAGAACTGGTTTGTGGGACTTTATGAGTCAGCTTTATTTATCCTCTGTTGTAAGCAGCATTTAAAGGGAGTAATTTGAAGTGTAAGAGCTGATAAATACTAGTTGCGTCCCCCCATTGTGAGGGAGCGGTCTAAGTGGTGAACTCTCTCTTTCATCCTCTTCCATTGCCTGTGGCTTTCTCAAGCGTCAACATTCTTCCACTTATCTTTATAGCCATTAGCGCTGTCAGCCTCCCTGCGTCTCTGCTCAGGCTCACTGTGAAGCCCCTCGTCGAAATTCCATGAATATCAGTTGACAAGCGGGATGCCTTAAAACGTAAGTCGCAAACAAATTGAGTTATTTGTGTTTCTCGAGGAGGAAACAATGAAGGACAAGATCTGGAGTGAGGAGTGTGCTGGCCTTTGGTTACACCTCCGGCCTGGTCGCAAACACACACACTTTTGCGCACAAACAAACAGTACAGCCAGAGCTGGAGTGTAAAACTAAAGTGGCCTCTCAGTGTCTCATTTAGGGCGAGCAGGAGGTGATGTTGTTGGGAGGTTCTTCAGCGTGATGATACATGTGATAACTGACACTGTGTCTGCTCTACTGGGTGGTTTTGCAGCAGGGCTATAGCAAATGTCTTTACATTTGAAGCTTTAACTGGGGTTTTTGATTGAAGCTTTGAGTGTCTGTTGTAACATTTAATGATGTAATCACCCAAAAAACTAAAAAAAAATCCTCAATTTGAATTCATCTGATTAAATTAATTAGTCTTTTTTTATTAAATAGACTTCCTTTTATGAGTATAATTTATCACTTGCGTCAACATTAATACATGTATGCAGCATACAAATACAATAAAAACATAAAATAATGTTGAAATAATAATCCTGGCTTTAGGCGTATAGCAAGATTATGCTATCTATGACAAAGGCAATAAAATATATGGGAGCATTTCAAATTTAAGTGTTTACATTTCAGTGCTATGAGGAAGTTCTGTGTGAGTGACACTCATTGTGCAGAGGACAGGGGCTGTAACCTCGCCAACAATGTTGAAATGTTTGGATCACATGAGTCGGAAACAATCCTATGCAGCTACCACTGGAATCTAATTCTACAAGTAGAATGATAGCACAAGTGTAGCCTAATCCCTAATCTTTATTTGTAACTGTGCAGAAACTACGGGTTTAAACAGAATGAATAGACATGCAAAAAATTAAAAAGTAAAGAAAGAAAAGCTGCACAACATCCTAATGTTATGAACGAAGCTTCAAACTATTTGGTTGAGTGGTATATTATTCTTTTTTATTGTCAAACATGGACTAAATTTCCAGTTTTTAGGTAGACCTAGATAAAATGAATGCAGTCCAGTACAATCCTATGAGATCAAGCACTACAGATTACAATAATTAAAAAGCTGATTTTTATTTATGCATTGTCTTGTTCAGTTGTAGCAGTCTTTGGCATTTTACAACTATATTATGTTGCAGCATTGTTTACATGGTCCAGCAAATGTTTAAATTAAATTCTGTCTTTTTGCGTTGGTGCTTTTCTCAGATTCTCTTACAACATAATGTGGCATGTGCATTGAGTTGCCAGTTTATTAGGTACACCTTGCTAACAGTAAGGCTGTCTGATACCGCAGTGCCGCAATAAATCCTGCCTTCATTAAAGTTATAATTTAAAGAGGTGCTGATTCAACTTCATGACCATTTTAGAGGATTTAGGTTGTGCTGTTGAACTGAGAGGTGTTCCCAATATTTTGTCCATCACATTTATATCAATTTAGGTAGACTGAGTATTATAAATACTTCTCTTACATCGAAGTTCATCAATATGAATGAGGTGGACAAAATTTTAGAGACACTACTTAGTATAATGGAATACAGTTCAACAACAGCACCGCACACTGGGAACCATTTGCTGGATATGTAAACATTACAGCACCAAAACAACATATAATGTTTTGTCTACAAGTTGCTATAATTGAATAAGACAAAAAGGTTATCAACAATAAATAAATAAAAAGATAAGACTGGATAAGGCTTAATTGATCCCTTGAGATGAAATTTTGAAATGTGTGTTTTTTTCCCGTATATGCTTTATCAAAGAGGAGAGCAGTTCCCACCTCTCAGTCAAGTACTGAAGTACTGCTGGAGTCCTATAGGGGGAGTCTGGCATCACCTCTGTGTGTCACAAGGACACACATACACACACACACACACACACACACACACACTGGACCACACACTGATAGAATGTGCAATACTTTCATCAGCTTGTAATTACAGACTTTAACCAGCAAAATCCCTCAGAGTTTAAAATAGAGAGAAAAAAATGTTCCTCAGTCTCTGCCGCTGTGACGTCTTTCACACATTCCCTCTGTTCACTGATTTCACTGGCAAGTGGCACACAACCCTTTTATTTTAAACTCTGTTGTGAAACTTGCAAGCCGTTGAAGTCCAATTAGAACGAGGAGAGCCACACGTCTTTGACATCAACCTCTTAACCCCGGCAGCCTTCAGCCATTGTTGATAGTCTAATCCCTGGGTGTAATAGAATTTGGGACAGACAACATGAGGATTTGGCTAATCCCCTAATAAGGACCTCTGTAATCCTCTTGAAAATCCTGTGTATACACACCGGGTTAAATACTGTAGCAACAGCAAAGGTCAAAAGGATTAACCTCACAGAAAGTGATCTGATGGTGTTTCTACAAAGAGAAAGTACAGCAAGTTCACGGGTGATTCTTGGCACGATTGCATGTAAAAATGGCACAGACTTCCCCACAATCATTTAATAATACCACTGCATATTACATTTAAGTTATATCTGTCGACATGTACAGATTAATTAAAGATAAAATGGTACCACTCCAATTTTTTTCTTTAAATGTGAAAAGAATAAAGTGATTCAACAAACATAATGCAAACTGTGAAACAGTTTATTTAAGCGCAATTTGCATAATTACATTTTAATGTTTCTTTTTTTGTTTAATGGACAAGTTTTTCTCCCATAATCTGCTCTCATTGAGTAATCATATTATTATGACTGTTATTATTTTTTAATTCCAGTAATATAATTCCCTGTGCGTTGGTTAAAGTCCCTGTGAATTCCTCTGTGGATGGAAAATGTATACGCTCCATATGCTCTCTGGCTACTGATGTCAAGGCAGAGTGATTAGGTGGAAGTGGAGTTTATGTAAGCAATGGTGAGCGCAAATCGGCCCCAGATCTCCCCACAAGATGCTCACACTCACTGAGCTCGCAGCACTTCACACGGAGGATTGAGATATGCGATATTAAGTAGACGGCCATAAAACCTTGTCTGGACCCATGTGGTCGACTCCAAGTAATAGGGAACAGTCAAATATATATTCAAGTTTTCAATGAAAGCCTGTTGAAAGTGTAATGATGTTAAAGTGCTGTCAGGGGAGTCCCAGCCTGATGTTTTATTGGCTGTTTATTTTATTGGAGGACTAGCCATGAATCTAGGTAGCCTTCAGTGATATTGCTACAGTGTGGTTGAGCCCCCTCAGTCTGCATGAGAGATTTTATTAGCCAAACATTTGTTTCTCCATACTAAAAGCACCCAGGACTATGTCTTTCCAGTTCAATGGTGAAAATAGCAAACAGATGTGTGTTCGGTCTTTAGCCTCCTCTACACATCAGCGTGTTACTGTGTTCTTTGAGGTTTTATTTACAGTAAAATGCTAAAATTGACTGCTGTAACAAAAAATATAGGCTCATACTTTTGCTGCGTTTGTTGCCAAGCTGTTTATGATGAAGGAATTAGTCAAATAAAATGTGCAGTTATGGTTAATGCAGCAAATACTCGCGGTATGTACTGAGTGCAATTAATTCTTATGGAATAACTGTACTGAAGTCCAACAGGACCCCGAGTTAATATCATAGCCAACAGGAATTTCTGCTTGCGTGGAAAGCTGTGTGATTGTTTATGAGTGTTTCAAAACCCCGGGGATAAAATAATCATTTTTTACCACAATGCAGAATGCTCACTTCCATAAATGTGGATGGGATGTTGGGCAATTTCTGTTTCATTTTCTCAGCTCACTAACTGTTGGCTACACTGCAATATGTGATAACTACGCCCGTAATATTTGGTCTATGGGACTAAATCCATTACAATGAGCATTTGCATAATACAGTGGTGTCGTTGAACAAATGAGGAATATGTAATGATCCAATCTGTGTGGGACAGAATGAACACCGCAAGTAAATATGTAATGATTTCCACATGGCTGCACATCTGACGAGAGGAACAAAAGCCCTGGCTGTGCCTTACGAATGACCCTGATCACACAGTTGTCAGTCTGGTCAACACTAAATGTATCAGCGACTATATTTACATGCACAAAATATTCAGATACTTGCCCTTATCCTGAAAAAGATTCCTACTAAGCTGTTTACATGGGTAATGAAAATATATATTCCTGTTTACATGCAGCCCTGTGTGCTCTGATTAACAAACCCTAAGGTGTCGTTTATCACCTCAAAATATGGAAAGCAAAAGTCATTTTGTTTCTTTGCATCACAAAGCCACCAGTGGTGACTTGTTCAACTGTACAAACACAGCGTCGCCTTGTCATTCCTTTAACCACTTTCTTGAAAAGGTCGGGGTTATGATGTTTGTGCTTATCCAAACACCTGAAGAGATCCAAGTGTTACATAATGTTTAAAAGTAGGTGTGTTTCTCCTCCTGACCAGAGATGTGGACTTTTCTTTTGGACATGCATCTGTACCCTACAGCCTTAAACTGTTGGGTAGTTGGTTT
>JAPZEB010000005.1:14243778-14259980 GCA_029783705.1 Chaetodon striatus
TGATAGAAGTGTGTGTGAGTAACTGTGTGTGTGTGAGGGAGAGGGAATGAGGAGGGGTGGGGGATGGGGGGAGTTAAATATGATATTTCATTAGCCTTTACACATGCCTTAACCCATATATTTTTGGTTGGTTGGTTGGTTTCCTGTCTCTTATACATCCATGCAACATTTTACCTTTAATTGCAAATAATAATATTAATAATTCAGAGAAAATGTATCAAATATTCTGGATATGTTTCGATTGCAGCCACATTTATGTTAATAAAATAACAGAGAAACGCACGTCAGCATTAGAACCAGAGGTTGAAACACAAATATCAAAGGGCCCTGTACTGTATGTTGGTGGCTTGAGGAGGTGCAGCCTGCGCCGTGCATAACAATTGCACCTGTCAGTGTGGACCGCGGCAAAATTTATGACCGCAAATGTTATGGTTGTAAACGGCCTCAGAGAGGAATGAAAAGCAAAACAGTCCTCAAGACTCGCAGCCCTCAGAAGTGTAAAACTAAGCGTAGGAGGAAGGCAAGGGAAAGAATTTCATACTCGGCGACTTCTCCCATACACAGGCTCGGTTTATAAACGGTGCCTCCATTCTGACTGAGCGCGAGACTGCAGCCAAACACCGAGGTGAAAGACTGGAGACATTACTGCTGGGTACAAAGAGGCAGGGGATATAGGTGAATACGCATCGGTTCAAACGGTGAAATCCTTCCTGATTTTACGCTTCATAATTTGCATGTCTTTAAATTATGCTGTAAAAGGATGTAGCCTAAATATAATGTTATTTTTTTTGTGTGGAAAACAGTATTAAGTGTGCTGTTGTTCATTAGGCCCTATTTATGCGGACGCACAATTGGACATACTGGAATGGGACTCCGGCCTGCGCAAATAATTACCCGTACAAGCGAAGTTAAAGTCATCCCTCATGTCTGTGTTCGTGATTTAAGCCTCCTGTGAAACACTGTTAGCACCGTTAATATGTTGCCTAATAACAAATCACCCTTTCACCTTGTTAGCAGTTGGTCTGTGTTGTCCACTCCCTTCATTAAAGAAATGTTACTCACCGAAATCTGCGCAAATCTCTTTTATATCCCTCACGCATTAATCACTGCTCCCACCTCGACCTGGAAGAGAAATAAAATAAATGGGTCTTTACATTAGAATTTTTTCCTGTTTTAAATCACAGTCAAATATTGGCTTGAATTCGATGCATACACTTAAAAAAATAAAGATTAATATCATCAGGGCCAACCTTTTCCTCCACGTTTAAACAAATGACCATTAAAAACAAGAGTTATTTAATTCAATTTAAATCAAAGATATATTTTAATTCAAATTGTTTCAGTGCAAATAATTATTTCATTTTTTTATTTCTTTATTTTGCTTGTTTAATTTGGCTGCAATGACCACATATGACATTTTTTTCTTCAAGTCTCTGCTTGCAGTGTTTGAGAGAGAAAACTCCTACATGTGCACTTTTGCCACAAAGAGCCAGCCCAAATATTTAGCAGTCATAAGCTTTTTTAGGTGACCTTTGGGTCATTTAGCATTAAGTCAAAGTTTAATGAACAACGAGCAGTTTGGCTTCAAGTAGACTTCAACTCTCAACTAAATTCAAAGCAGCTTTTCAGCGGTGAGTGAAACAGAGGAGAAGAAGATGCTCGACCGACGGCAAGAAAGCAGAAATTAAACCTCAGGATAGTTTCGGTGAATTGTTTTTTTTAACGCCTGTTTCCTGCTCGTATCTGAGGATAATTACTTAGAATATAGTTGTGGAGATTTAAGATTCCCTTGCTGAGGAATATTTGTTAAAGCTGGTCGATAATCTGCGCCTGAAGTGCTTTTTGAGCACACTGGGTTACTAGTAGCAGACATGGCCCTCTTTTCAAACAACAGTGTTTTTCGCCTACGCGTTGTTACGGTAAGTTTGGTGCACACAATGGGCCGGAGTCAATGTGGAGTGTTATTATCCCAGTTAGTCGTTTCTCCTGGTTAGCCCTTCAAATGCTGCTCATATTTCAAGTTAAACAGCACTCCAGAGGCGTTTTATTGTTGTTGGAAATGTTTGGAACATGCAAGAAATAGCTGCAGAGGACAACAGTTTGATAACACCGTGTCGCTGTTGTTTGGAGTAAAATGCAAGGTCTGTTTTTCCTGGAGAAAATACGAGCTCCTTAACGAAATGAGAAATCACCAGTTGCTTGAAAATGTTTTGTTTTAATGGTGATTTCGGTAGAAAATCAGCTGCCATTTTGCAAAAACGCACGAGCATACATGGAAATGCTGTGCGTATAAATCAAACCTTAATACACATAAGCAGAATATGAGCAAAATTAGGAATAATTACCGTAAATATAGAATAAATAACCCGTAATTGTAGCGACTCATGCCCAATATTTATTCCCAACATCAAATAAGAAAAATATTCACATGAGTTGCAATTAACCAAATACAAGTGAGTCAAAAACGTATCCAAATGGAAAGAAAATTAAGCATTTGCCTTTATCCTTGTTCACTATCCAGTCCGGTAATCCTTCAAAATATCCAATATGAATTCATGTATAATATAACGTTGCAGGTTAACAAAGCCATATAGCTGAAACCACATAAATCACGGCAAACGCCAGTGTGACGATAAGACAACAAATTAATGTGATTTACGATCCAAGAGTCAAAAAGAAAAGTTCCTCTCCTACTTCTTCTTCCCTCCGAGCCGGTTTTCATCGAAACGTGAAATCAGCTGAAAAGCAGCAGGGCAGCTCGAGCTCAATCTGTCGATAATATTTGAACGCGCTTTCCTCAAAAATATATATATATTAGAAATAATGAATCTGCTTTTGAGGAGGTAGCTGTGGACTCCATATCCGCACGGTCGCCGGCGAGAGCGACATTAACAAGCATCACCTCCTTGAGTGGAATAAATCATATATATTTCCTTGCATTATATTAACCCGTGGTTAAAGGTTGCTTTCTGCCATGCGATTGCTTACCTGCGAATCAATTCATCATAAAGCAGCTTCCCTCTCAGTCTCAGCTCCTTTCCACGCAGTCTCTAGAATAAATCCTTCACCCTTTGTCTGTAGACAATGCTGTCCTAAACCTGATCTTGCTGTTTTTCAGACATTTCCATATACCAGTGGAGACAGTATTCCCGAAAGAATGGAAGGACTCGCATTCAACTACCAATAAAAAGCGAACAAGGTATCCTTATTCCAGAAAAAAAAAATCCCTGGCAATCAATCACCCATTGAAATATACAGGAATTCAGAAAGGGATAGGCCTGTTCACATTTGGAGCTAACATTAGGATTTTTTGGGGTGTTTCGGAAGCTTTGTGATGACAAATAAAGGCGCTGCCTTAAGATACAAGCATATTTGTTCACGTGATTGTTCTCTTCTACAACCGAGCCTTACCTCACCAATCCATTTTGATAAAGGGTGGCGTTTATTTCCTCATCTGAACTGTGTGAAAATGTTCCACTGCCTATTTCTTTTCATCTCCTCCTGAATTACAACTCGCCTGCACTTCAGTATTTAAGCACGAGCATTATATTATAGGCTGTTGTTAAGGTATTAATAATAAAGATTTACACATTCTCCTCCTCTATCAGAGCAGTTACAGCATCTCTAGTGCAGTGTGTATGCGTAGGTTGCTATAATGAATTTCTCTGCTTTTTAAATGTCACAGCAGCTTTGTAATTTCCTGCATTTTGTGCATTTTCTCCTCTCTTGTTTTAAAAAAGAAACTGAGTGCAATTTCACAGCAAAGCGCGCAAAGTGGGCCTTAAACGCACCACGGCTCTGTATTTTGAATAACATTGTAAAACAATACTATTATACTTTATGTTGGGTTACTGTTTGGTCGCTCCGTACCTGCGATGATGTGCATCTTTTAAAAAAAAAAAAAAAAAATGATTTATGAAATAAAAGACGTGGGTTTTTTCTTCCAGCTGGGGCTGGATTGTATTCAAATAAACCACATTATCATCTTTTGTTTGTTGTGTCTGTCTTCACACACTGCCTCAAACACAAAGAGTGGGAGAAACATGTCTTCTCCTGCATTGTTTTCAATATCAGAAAGGCAAAAAGAACAACAATGGCACCGTTTGATAACCAATAACTGAATATATTGGAAAAAGACTAGAATGGATTGGGAGACTTGGAGCGAGCGTCGGCTGCTTCAGCGGTGTGTTATCTTTGCTGAGAAGAAGAAGGATAAGAAGAAGAAGAAGGGATGCAGGACTGGTAGCGTCGCAGCATATGTTCAGAGGGTAATAAAAGTGAAAGATTTACAGTTTTCGCCCGGCCCCCCAACAGCCTCGCACCCTTTCAGGAATTACTGAGAATGATTTACAAGGAGGGAGAACTGTCAGCCTGCCCAAACTTCCACGACTTCTTAGAAATCAAAATCAAATCATCCCCCACTCACACTAAAAACAGTAGAAATCCAACACTGTCCTCTCAAGCACAAAGCAAAATAAACTATTATTTATATTGTACTGAAACTATAAATCAAGATATGCTCATTTCTACTTAGCAATTTAGAATTTTAATACAGTTCCCTTTTTTAGAAAAAAAATATTGAGTGACTTTAATGTTTGCGCTAAATTGGTTAAAAAAAAAAAAAAAAATCTGAATTAAATTCCGAATAAAGACTCAGTGGGCCCTGTGGAGGGGCCACACTGAGCTGTGTCCGAAAGAGCATTTATTCAGAGCGAGCACCCATAAATACATGTCACTGCCCTTTAGTTTTTACCATTTATCCTATCAATCCCTTTCAAGACTTATGCGTAAACAGCAAACTGGAAAATTCTACCATTTCGTACATATTTACTAAAAAAAAAAAAGAAGAAGAAGAAGAAGAAGAAGACATGCATATAGCGACTAACCACAGCTTACACAATCCTGCTCAGAGCGCACACATCAAAGACAGCAATTTATCAAATATCACGACATTTGATATCGTCATTTACCAGCTCGGGCAACATGAAAAATGCTGAAATATTTACCTACCCAAGCATCCATCGGTTCGGATGTGTTGCTAAAGTGCGGGGCTACGGTTGCGCCGGGTATCGGATATTATTTTCTTGGGGGATCTCTTCAGTTTTCAAGTCTGATAGAGTCCTTGCGATTAATGACGACGCCGTGTTTCTAGGGGGACGTGCTGCATTAATTATTTAGACAATCACGTGGTCGAGAATAGAGAGCGGAGTGGTATAGTCTCTGGATTATATCTCTGAATGCAGACAGCGCACTTTAATATATCTTAGGGGGGTTGTCTGGCTCGGAGAGGCTTCTGCGAAAACAGCTGGAAATCAAATATGGCCGGATGGAGAGCAACGACGTTGTATTCCTGCACTGGGTGCAGTGTCATTGAAAATGGCACTGCCTTTGGCTCCCATTTATTGCTGTTCAGACATGTAGGTCAGTGTGGCTACACACTGTACGTTGTAGTAGGCTGCTCTGACCTGATAATTACTGGAGGAGGGGGGGACTGAGCTGTGATATGTTTAATTTCAATTCATGTTTTAATATCAGACATCAAGTTTGATATTAAATGTTTTTAAAAAATAATAAATAAAAAAATAGCATTCTCTAGTTATCTTAAAACTAGTAATGTATATTAGGTAGGTTATTTGTCCAATTGTGCCAATAACGCCTCCCCTCCCCTCCCCCCACTCCCCTCATCTCCCCCCCTCTCTCTCCCTCTCTGGCTCATCCTCTCTTCAGCATCTATGTGCAGATCATTTATGGCAGGATGGTGGATTGGTAGCATCACTTTGTCTCAGCTTCTCTCTGAAATCTATATGACACACGCTCCTATTTTACGCATACACACAACATATAAGCGCCATGTGCACGCCTTTAGGCCCCCGTGCGCCCCAGTGGGGAACAGACAGTGGTCACTGGGGATGAAAACACTGCTGAGTGACTGAAGATTGTCTTTCCACATGTCCGTTTATGGCCACTTTTGTTTGTATCAGGGCTGATTCTGCAGCGTGGAGGGTCGTAGGTCAGTGTAGCAATGGGTCATATTCAATAAAGGCACAGCTCGTGAAGCAAGAGGGGGTTTAATATCAAATATAGAGCTGTTTGAAATGTGTTTATGCCTATATGTTAAAATATTTACTGATAAACGTGGCGTAATCTGGTTTTGGAGCAGCACCACCGCCTCTGAGAAAGTTTCTATGTGTCAGTTTGAATCTACGAGGCCAGTAAACTTCATTTGTGTTTCTCTTGTATAATAAAGACTCATGTAATTAATAACTATTTTGCAATATAGACTCAAAGCAAAGTCTTTCAAGAGTCCAAAGCCAGTTTTCATTGAATATAATCACCTTGAAAAGCTCCACTCACAGCTTATGGGGATGTTTTTGCGCAATCATGCGCTCCTTTCGATAAGAGCTAACGAGGCTGAATTAAGGCTAGAAACTCCTTCTTTGTGGTGCTTCTTTTTTTTTAAAGATATGCCACACATATAGAGGAGTAATAATATATTTATGATCGTAAATTTCATGCTTGACAGAAGAAGAGGCTGATTTTGCCCATGCAGCGCACATTTGGTGCATTTGTGGATATTTTGTGAAGGGGGCTGTGGGTCCATATGGCTCCACACGCATGTTGAGAAATCTTTTCCCACCAAAAGTGAGCCTTTTGGACACGGCGCAAAACAAATGATGCTAAATAAACCAGCAAAATATGAGAATAAAATAAAGTTTTGAGCAACAGGAACATTTTAAATGCGTCAGTGGGCCCGGGGAAATTTAATTCCTTAAAATCTAAAGAATTCTGCACAGATTACTTTTTTTTTCAAACCTCGCGACAAAGTGCTCTCTGCAGTCATTTAAATGCATAATCAGTAGAAATCTTTATTTTCCAATATACTTCTCGCATCTCAATACACAATACAAGGTAAAAAGCATGTACAAAAATAAAACCAAAAAGATTGCATATTGACATGAGGAGACAAATGCACAAACCAGAAGCTTTTGGGGGCAGATATAAATACTGTTAAAACACGTGTAAAAACTATGGAAATTGACGCACTGACTCTTGCTTTGAATGCTTTGGTTTTTTAAGTGTGGAAAAAAAAAGCCTCCAAACCAAAGCGAAGAGCGCCTGGGAGAGAAAATGCTGCTTGTCCGGCGGGTCAGGGGTGTTGGGGTCAGTCCTTGCGGCTGAAATGTGTCCCCTGGATGAACCTGCCACTGCTGCTTTTGTCGACCTTCGGTTGAAATACCTTTTCAATCGTCTCATCGTGAAGACTTCACAGAGAAGACCTTCTTCGTACTGGGAGAGCTTCTGGGCTTTTCTTGTCCGAGGACAATGACGGTATAAAACAAGAAATATCTGTCTTGAGACGTGACGTGAAAGCCCCCCTCGGTTGTGTCAATGAAAAACTAGAAGATTCCCACATTAACTAAAGACTAAAACTTTTGCATAAAGCCATGCTAATAATCCACAAGAGTTCAAACATATTTTTTAGATTAATTAAAGTTTAACGAATACTTTTAATTAAAATTGTATGTGTGCTATACGAAAATTTACACGTTTTTTTAAACAAATAAATAATGACGTAAAAAATCATATCAAGAAAAATAAACAATTATACTCCTAAATATTCTGGATTTGATTATTTCCGATGAGAAACATCCAATATCATTTCGATGCCATGCAGGAACAAATGATCTTTCATATAAGACTTCCAAATGGCACGAGAGAGCCTCTGAAAATGTACACTGTTTACAAAGATGTCAGGAGAGATTTATAAGGGCACTCAGAATAGTATGCACACAGGAATGTCTTGCTTTTGGGAATAATATTTAGGCTAAGAAAAATTCAAAGCTTTATTGTACAAAATAAATTAAAACATACGAGTCACAAAGAAACCTGGAGCTGAGAGATTCAACGGGGTTTTTGCAACTTAACGAAAGTAGGTTGTGTTTGGCGTGCTCTAAATGTAAATAATGGTTCCTTCAAGTATATTTATATATATTGTGCGTTTAATGTGAGGTTTCAATGGGAGGAAAAACTGAAATAACCTTTGTGTGTGTGTGTGCAATTTGAACCAAGGGCTCTCCTGCTCTGAATAAAGACATTTCAGTCTTTAAACCAGCGTGAATCCACGTGAGAAGAGCTGCAACACTTTGTTTAAATCCATGAAATCAGCCGAGGTTGCTCAATAAATGTCCTCAGATGGGTAACGTCCAAAGGAAAAAAAAATAAAGGAAAGAAAGAAAAAGAAAAAGTTTGTTTCGATGTTTTTGTCTCTTTGAGGAAATTAAAACAAGGAAGAACTTTCAAACATCTGACTTATAAAGACTGATTGATTTTCTGACTCAGTCTTGAGTCAACACTGCTGGGGTCTTTTTAGTTAAATTAAAAAATGGCTAAAAACAACATCAGTCCATGCAAAAGTCAGATGCACCCTTTGTCTTTTTTTATGTACAGTTTATTTCGAAAAGGTGTGACACCTTCCTCCTCTCTTATAATGATGTGATATCAGTCTGGTTATCCTTCTGCATGCTTTGCAGATGGCTGGAGGCTGGTGCAGATCTGCCCTTGGTGTTGGGTAGTTTGTGATCTTTCTTCCATTTCATCCGTCTGTTTTGAAACCAGATTTTGATCTGCCTTTCGGAGAGACAAAGAGTGTGGGCAATCTCAATCCGTCGCCGCCTGGTCAGATACCTGTTAAAATGAAACTCCTTTTCAAGCTCCAAAACCTGCTGCCGGGTGTAAGCTGTTCTGGACCGTTTGGGCTCAGATCCTGTATAATCCGGGTTCACTAGGAGAAAGAAAACAAACAAGGGGGGAGAGAAAAAAGTCACCAAATGTGGCCAATGCAGCATGCAGGAAAAAACAATACAACAAGAGGCGTCTCTCTACACCCGGGGCGCTCAAACTTTAAGAACAAGCTACAAGGAAGCGAGAGCAGGAAATAATGAGTGATTTTTAAATGAATTTAAGCAGATTTGCTGCAGATTTAAGCACCATTACAACCGGTCAATATGTGTTTTCAGGAGCTTTCAGGCGCTCACCTAGCGGCCTATTTCCTGAGCTATAAAAATTTATGACTTGTGTAATTGGCGAGGCCTTTCAAAGACTCCCATAAATATTACACTGAATGATTTCTAAAGTACAGGTCTCAGCTGGTCCATAAGAGAAGAAGAAGAAGAAGAAGAAGTGGAAATCTTACCAGTAGTTACGTGGACTTTCTTCATCCAGGGGTAAACTACTGCAGGCTGCTTGGACTGTATCCCATTTTGGCTCTTTGTGTTTTGCTGCTGTCCACAAGTCCGGGGTCCGGCCACTTGGACCGGGGGCCCCTGCTCAGTCTGTGCGCTAAAAGGACTCGAGTGGCCGGATCTCTCGTGCACATGACCCCGTGGCTGCACTGTGGAGTCCTGCACAGTGTTGCAGCTGAAGGGCTGCTCCGTGTAGTTTGACCGTGGGTAGATCCCTGGATGCTGAAAGTCTGTGTCCTGCGATGGACTGTAGTAGTCCGAGCCCTGCTCAGGTATATAGTTATTTTGTGAATATTCCTCGCAGGGAGGAAATTTGGGATCCACATACTTAGAGTTCACCATATACGAACTCATGGCCATTAATTTCTGAAGGTAGAAAATACTAATTTTTCTCGAGTTGTCTTTTTTTCCTCCCTCCATAAAGCCCTCCTACTTGGTGTCAACTGAATAAAGTTAGCGAACCATGTGACCAGATCGGCCAATAGAGGTGATGCTGGTCCATAAACGGGTAAACATACAACTAAAAGCAATTTTATCTAACTTAAGACACACCAAAATTACACCCCGGTGGGGGAAAAACAAATATTGCACTGAAACATCTGCGTGCGCATTTTGGATAATAAAAAGCCATGCTGGGAAAAATAAGAAAAACACACATAATTCAAACCTAACCTCAATATTTAACTTTAAAATCATACATTTATAAAGAAACACGAAACCCTGGCTGTGTTTAGACTTGTTGTATGCAAGCAGATATAAAAATATATCAGTTTCTAAGCTCTAACGTGAAGGCATGGTGTTCAACAGAGAAACCAACAAAAGATACAAAAAGCCCCATGGCATAAAAGCAGCGAATAATGACTGAGGACAATTGATGGACACTGTCTTTGTCAAGAAGGGGTCATCCAAAAGTTACACGAATCTCATCACTTCATCTGCTCCCATCCCTTTGAAAAAACTGTCTCTGAAGCCCATTGGCCAGCAGCAGCAGCCTCTGGGAATCAATAATGTAGAGACACAAGCGACCCACAGGAGGAAGAGGCTACAGCTGGAGTGTGCACTGGCTTTCTGTTACTTAATCCATTTAGCTGTTTAATTCTAACAAGAGTTTAATAGAAATAATCCCGAATTTTCCTGTGCAACATTTTGCGTCAGATTTCCTTTAAAGCCTATAGAGTTTCAACACGCCCTGAGCGCCTCTTTGTGAAGCAGTGGTGTTGTCAGATTTACTCTCATCCATAAACCAGACTGTCACTGTAGCATCTGACAGCACGTCAGCCACCAGACTCCTGGTCATAATAATTATAATAATAAGATGATAAGTCGAAGTTTTTTCATCGACCATATACTCCCCTAGAATCGAATCTGTGATTGTGGTTTTATGACACAAATTCGGTTCTACAGGGTATATATAGACGACGGCAAGCCCACTTTTAGCAAGCATAACCACAGCACTTTATTTGCAGAGCACCTCAGCCAAACAAAACACACAAAGTGGCTCACAGAAACAAAGTTACACGAGGAAATAAGAGGCATGGATCACAACCACATGGAGTAAAACACACTCTGACGAAGTCATATTACAGGCTTTGATCACATCAGGATGTCTTACTCTATTCAGTCTCAACTTTGGGGTATTTTTTCTCTCTTTGAAGCAGCCTTTCCTCTCGATTTTTATAATTTCCTTTTAATGCATTTCTCTGGTACAATCATCTCCTTCAGTTTAGGTCAAAAGTCAGGTCTGCAAAAATGAAACTGTGGTCTGCAGGCGACTTCTGCCCAGAGATATTCCTGTCAGTTAAACCAGTAACTGACAAGCACAAGACACCGAGGGAAAATACCAGTATGTCAGGTCAACCCAGGTTTCTGTGCAGTGTGTCCTCATCCCTCCATCACACTCCCAAGTTCACAATTAGAACAAAAAAACACCTTCTTTAAACACATAAATAACTTTTCACTTTTCCAAGCTGCCACCTCGAAATCACAGATAAGCACTAGCCAAATACAGAGATAACAGTTAGATCCTTGCTGGGCTAATATAGGGGAGCTTATCAGCACAAAAGATGAGGCTAGAGGCCAGCGAGGTCAAACCAAATCATTTACAAACTTATCAAAAAGTTCAATTATTTTCTCTGCTGGTGACAGCTCAAAGGGTGCAAAAGTTTACCAATTCCCCGTCAGCCATTAACTAAAGCACCATGGCGGCTACTGCAAGTCCCTCTGAGACATCTTTACGCATGAATTAAAGCTGAAGATCATCCAAAATGACCAGGAAAGGCTAAATTATTTTTTTAAAATAAATATATTAATGCAATAATTGAATCTTGATATGTTTCCTGACTGCAGGGTTCATAACAAAAACAGTCCTGAATTCTTTTAGTGCAGATTTCGACTAATTTAGTTATTATTAAATTTGTTTTGAAGCACATGTGACCAAATGTGACACAGGGGTCACATCATGACTTTGGAAAATCTTGAATTAAGATTGTACCACACATTCAGCCCATGTTTTCTTCTTTAGTGATAATTAGAAAGGGCATATGGGAACATTTTTATCTAACTGTTTGCATTTAATGTGACCATTTGACCACAGTTCCATTTTCAGCTAGATTCATATGGACAAGCTGACAGAATACAGGCCTTTAAAAAATGAAATTAAAACAGAAAGCAGCTAAATAAGAAGTCGACATGACGCTTATTTCTACATCTTCTCATACGAAATAAATGCGTCTTACCATGACGCAGATTTAAGCTTTAACCTCCACTCTGCAAATTTACAAATTTCAACCAAAACATGAAATATTCGTTTCAACCACAGCTAAAGAGAAATTATAGAATCTGTAAAAATTCGTTGCTGCACTTCACATTTCAGTATTAGTTATATAGACAGCCTGACCTGTCTTTCACCTTCCCCTGCTTAGACCTTCAGACGGGTCAAAGCCGAGAATCACAACAAAAGAATGATAAAGTCAGCGTTTCCTGCCAGCTTGTGTTAAACCAAAGGCTAACTAGTCCAGCTTGCGTCTTTTTTCACTACAATTACGAATATTTTTCCATAAAAAAGCTCCACATGGAGCGTTTGGGAGCAACAGAAAACACGAGGCCTGTTTAATTTAATAATCGGGCGAAGTAATGAGGCGATTTTTTGATGCGTAATAGTAGAAAATAAATCTTAAATTCCCTTTCAGCGTTGTATTAAATATTATTAAACATTATTACAGTGGATTTCTAACAGTGGATGAGGGAATTATTAATTTAAGGCCTGCAGCAGAAATGGCCTAAAGTGAATAAAGCTGCAGACACATAATGCGAGAAAAAAAAAATTATAATTATTTTTTGTTGTTGTTACCTCAATGCTTGTTTTAGTTGTTTAGTAACTTTAATGTAGTTCAAACAGCCAAGCTCATTTTGTTGCACAAACGAATTGTGAATTATGAAAATTGCAATATAATGACGGCACATACTGTTTTAGGCCTTTAATATATTTCACCTAATTCCTCAGGAGTCTTGAAAAACACACAACAGGTTGATTCTCCGCCTCCAAGCAAACAACAAGCCCAGTGCTATCAAATAACCCAGTCATGTAGCAGTGAATCAGCCCAACAACATGAAGAACACCATCCGAAAAAGCATCGATTGAGTCTTAAGAGGTTTAAACCCAAACTGAGCTCAGTAATAACATTAAACACAATTTCCCTCCAGCATCATCATCATCATCTAACTATCCCTGCTCGTCCTGAGTGCGCACTGTTGCCGCTTTTAGAGGCAGGAAACAGTACAGCCTGAGCACTACGCGTGTGACATCACACGCCCATACCACGAGCATAATGATAAAACACAGCTTACCACAGAGACCGCAACACATGGCACACCGTGGAACAAACACATCCATGCTGAAGAGTAAAAGTCAGCCTGGTATACAAGCTCCCTGCCAATTCAAGCTCTATTCCAACCCATCTGGACGGTCTTACTAATACACAATGAGAATTATATTTTGGCTTGTCAAGTCCCGGGCCATAAAACAAACTTTAATGGCATCACGTGTTTCCTCACAGCCACTCACAATACCGCGCAGGGCCATAAATAACCCTCAAAGTTGCACTTACTCAATAACGACGATTACACTGATGTGCACTGAGGAAAAGTCGTAGAAAGGAGGAAGGTGGGAGGTTATAACTGCCATGATAGAAATGGGAACAGAGCTGCACTGGGACAAAATAGAAAATACTTTATTTTTTTATTGGCACTGTAGATATCTGCAGGCCTATAAATTACTAATGCAACGCTTTAGCAAACTGAAAACTCCCAGATCCAAAGATAACTGGATTTCTGACTATTAATAATAATAATCTTATAACCTGCTCTTCACTTATTTGATTAAAAATATATATTTCTTTCTCCCCTAATTAGACAGATCTGATTATAGAATTTTACTGAAGCTTCCTGTCCTCTAAAATGTTCACAAAAACACCAAACATGCATCACTGATTTGTGCTCAAATACATTTTCTCCCCAGTGAACCTGACACAATAAGACTGATGTCATTCATTCTTCCGGGCCAATCCCAGAGTGCAGAGCAGCTTCGCTCCTCCTCTCCTTTTCCTGTGCAAACTGCAGAGGGGCTGATGATGTTGAGGTTTGGATGGCTGCCACTGTGGGGCAGGTATGATAAATGGTGGAGCATCAAATCAGGTGCTTGTCACTTTTTACATGCATGTCCTCATAAAAAGTTATTTCCCTGGAGATAATTTGAGGGTGGAACCTCTGTGTGACCTCCTGGGTGATTTAGCTGCACTTGCATAGTCCCTGCTGTAAGATGGCGCGGTGTTTGCTGTGGTTTAATGGCTTGCATGCATTTAGATTAAGTCATTTATTTTCAGCTCAATCAGCTTTCATTCATAATAAACATCACCATGAGGAGGACGCCATGCACGGTCTGAACTCAAGAATATATGTTAAAGATGAACGATTTGCCGTCAATTAATCTAGTTTATTAAACATCTTTACATAAATAAGCCTTTGGTGACAAACATCCACTGTTCTGTCTGGATAAGATTAATTAATGACAGATACATTTTGCTTTTACGCATTTGAAGTGCTGTTGAACACATTAAAATCCAGCACAGCACCAAATGCAGCACCACAACATCTGATCTCATTTGTCACCAAACTGATTAATCCTCCAGCAGCAGCTTAAATATGGTGAATTTTCTCACACAATACTCCCAAACCACTTTCAAAAATGGACCGGATCACGTGACCACGTGTCTCAGCCAATCACTGCGCACGGGAACCTGCTCGTAAAAGCCAGCTGAATGGGAGCAGAGAGGCGGACCGTTGGGCAACAGCGCCTTCTGCTGGCATTTTAACGACCTCCCCTCTCTCACACTGCAAAAAATGTCCATCTATATAACAAGTAATTTCACCATATCACAAGTTTGATGGGAATACTGACACAGATGTGCAAGAAGGAGGAAGAAATTGCACTTTTTAAATGCAAATTAATTTATCTTAATATTCGTTTAGTTAAGTGAAGGTCTCTCAAAGCAAGTGATTAAACTTGATTCAAAGCTTTGGTTTAATTAAGATCTTGAAACAAATTAAACAGCATTTGACACAATAAGTGTCGTCCCAGCCTTTTGCAAATTGTCTGTTATTATTTTTGGGATTTATTGTAGATATAAAGGCTGAATATGAAACTGTGTGCCAAGCGAGTATGGGCATGTTTTTGCAGTGTAATGTTATTTATTATTAAGCAGATAAAGAGAAATAAACGCGTTGCTCGTGATGCTGGTGATAATGATACAAGGGAGAAATCAATGATTAAATAATTTTGACTAAGTGGAAAACGAAAAAAATTAAATAAATGATATAACTAGCAGCTATTAAACCTTTTAGAGTTCATATAATTTAACAGGAAGAAACATTTCTTTATAAAAGATATCATTGTGTCACACACTAATCCGGAAAAAATCTGTTATTGGACTAGACTGCATGTCTGAGGGGATTTAAATTAGGGTGAAAAAGGGAGACCACATCCATTCATAGAAAGTGCTATGTGTTCAAATGTGTGCAGGGGCCTGCGGTGAGACATTGTCCTACATAATCACATACAACAAACACAGAAATGCTGTAAACTGTGTACACAGTCGAATTAGAAAAACACAGAGTGAACCCTGTCTCATGTTCTCAGGCTTCTACTTGTGCCTGTCTTCCAGGGTCCATTTTGCCGCATTGCAGTAAGGCTGTAAATACTTTCGCAGCTGCCTGTCAGGCAACAGTGAAATACTGTCTTTGTTCAGTTGGCCCCATCTCCAGGCAGCTGAAGACGGCTATGAAAACTCTACTTCTTCTGCCAGGCTTGCATATGTGGAATATAGCAAAGCAGATTTGCTCTGTGGCGCATTTTAGCACATGAACAGCATGTGAAAATATGGTTTCATCAGATCAGTGTGGTAGCTAAAGAAATGATGTAACTTCACTGCTGAATTTGATAAACAGAGGAAAATAAAAAGGCTTGTAGACGTGCAATTAAATGCTTTAAACTGGAAACAAAATGGGGGATGTTTGGTTCAAAACATGGAGAGCTCTAGGAATTTAATGCACCCAATTATCTGCATCAACAAATACTACTCACTGACTTCAAACACGGGCTATATCTCTGCAGAATAATCTTGAAATAAAAGATATGAGTCACAAGAAATACATTTGATAATCCAGATGATTTCTTTTAAATAAAACCTCTTAATTCATGCAGCATAACAGCAGTAAATGCACATGTACATCAGCATCATTACGCGCATTTTCTGCGTTTAAAGTATAAAAACTATTTATTTCCATCCTTCCAGCAACACATGAAAGCACCAAATGACCTGAGAGCCATTACCCTGCTGCTAATTTACATGACTAATGAAACAGGAAGCTGTCAAACTTCACGTGCAGACACACAAACGCTATTAA
>JAPZEB010000005.1:14260168-14272420 GCA_029783705.1 Chaetodon striatus
TTTATTAAACGAATGCGATTTTTTTTTTTTTTTTTTTTTTTTTTTTTTAGGAAAGCCGACCGTAGCGTATCGGTTTGAACGCCATAGACGCAGAATGCAGTGGGAAAAAAATCGCCTGGGAAATCAGGAAAAGAGCCATGAAGACGTTTGCCTCTCACACATGACCAGTGGCATCCAATGACAGGCGATGGAGGCACATAAAAAGGTCTATTACCAAGTTGTAAATTGTCCTCTCACAAAAAGGAATTTCGACTGCAGCAGTTCTCCCCATCTTTGCGCAGAATAGCAGAAGCCCCTCCATGTCCTCTGGAGAAAAACAAGAGCCTTTTACCCCCCTTTTTCTTTCTAGTACTCAATCATAAAATGGTGTAGAGGAGCAGCTAGACTAGTTTTATCTTTATCATAATGCAAATTCGTTAGTGCAAAACAGAAAGGAGAACATACTAGGATGTAAAATGTAGGCTATGCTTTTTTTCTTGAACATATGGCAAAATCATGACGTAATGTTGGCTTTGCTCAGAATAAAGGGCGACATATGTCTGTTTAAACAATATAGATACACATTGAAAATCATATCTGAACGGTTTTTGCGTCAAACTGAAGCTCTTTGCACCAATAAAAGACATTTTGCGCTTTTCTTTTTTTTATTTTTCAGTAAGCGGCCTGTACGCACCAGCTGTTTACAAAAGGCAGCATGTTATCTTACAGTTATCTTAACAGGCTCAATTATAACTAACACTGGTGTGTAAATAAAGAAAAAAATATGGGAATAAAATGTATCTTCTGAATGTGTTTTGAATTGTGAACATACTCCACATCGCCGTCCTGTGCGCGCTCTCACAGGCCCGCTGCGGCTCTCCATAAATATGGAGAAAATCAGGGAGAAACAAATGATTGTATACTGTATGACAAATTTTTAACGCTTCTGACCCTCGACATTTAAAGGCTAAATATTACCAACTGTCGTCACGTCCATGTGTACGATTCTGCAGCAAAAAGGAATTTGTTTCATTTCATTCTTGTTCATCTGGTTGCATGCCAGAGTCAGCACTGTGCGATTTATGGTAAGGCTAGGGCTCAAGCTCTGGTTTCCTGTCTTATAGCTATGTGTGTGTGTATGTGAGAGTGTGTGTGTGTGTGTGTGTGTAGGCTAATGCAAGAGATCAGGATTTGTTGCACCACAAAACTATGACATTATATTAACTCTGTAATCCAGTGTAGTCCGCTGGGACAAGATCATTTCATATTGGAGGTTAAAAATAAATACATAAATAAACAATAAAGAATGATTATCATCGCTTTAGGCTCGGCGCAGAGATACAGAACAACTTGTCTGCTCATTCTTCTTACATGATGTGACCGTCTCTTCTCGAGGTCACAGAGTCGCCACATTGCACTGGGTAAGCTGCATTAGCTCCAGTATGTGATATGGAGCTGGACCAGTGCACTCTGAATGAATGATGGACAGTCAAAGACAAATCTTGCGCGCTCACTTTGGCCATTTCCTTTGATAAGGGAAACCAAATGGTGTCTGCTACCGGTCAGCTGGATAATAAGAGCTGCCGCACAAATCAAAAAGGTTAAACTATACCTTAAAAAAATAGCCTACAAAACTAACCCTGATTTTGTTTGGTAATTTAGTTAGTTAAATATAGACACACATGTGGCTAGTGGGTGGAGGTGGTAAGCTATAGCAGAAAGCTGTAACATTAGACACCTAGAGGGCTAATGAAGATGTGGCAACCACCAGGACAGCACGTCTCTCAGAGCAGCAGGTCTCCATGTCTGTTTATTAATTCATGAGTCTGCTGGGCTTTTCTTTCTTCCTGTTCTCGCACAGTATTCCTTACTAATCCGATTTGAGAATAAAAAATCTAAATTAGCCAAACGTTCAAATAAATGGTACAGCACAGTGGCCTATTGTATGTGTTTTTAAATCCTCGTGTTGCTTGTCTTGAGTTGAAACAATGCTGTTTGAAATAAAGTTATTGTTCCTAAAGCGAATTTAAATAGGCAAAGAAATCTGACACGAGCTTAAAAAGAGAGGAGCCTAACAGAAACGTTTAGGTTGTGATAATATGGCATTACATGCTCCGATTATATCATTTATTTTTTCATCAGAGATCTAATTGTTCTGTCTGCGCGGCCTGACTCTGCGGCAGTAAACCCAAATATGCAGAGGCCATAATATCTAGAATTTTTCAGCCGTTTTTCTTAATATCTGACAGTTTCATTGCTGCATGTTCATACTCCAACAACATGGATAAAAACTCATATAGCGTCAATAAAGTGTCATAAGCGTCAATGGAAGTATAAAAAAAAAAAAAAAACAGGACTGATACATGCACACCAACACTTCACAATACTGTCATTATTGTATCAGCATTAATGACTGATTCTCATTTGTCATACACAGCCCCAGATAGTCTAGCCTTTGATTCAACATACATTTCAATAGAGCAGAGTGAGACGTCTCTGCAGCACTGTGGCATTAGTGAGGGATGATTCCACTCTAATGCCACACTGTTGCCTTTACGTCTCTTTTCCTCCCATAGAAACACACTGTAAAACGCTCGGTTGTTTACAACATGTGATGTCACTCTATATAGAATAACTGCTTGTCAAATGACGTCACAGACCTCGACTGTTCTACTTTTAATGTGGTGTTTGTTGGGTTGAATTAAAGATAATATAGTGTGGAATTAAAATGGCCCGTAGGTAGCGGTGGAATGTAACTAAGTATATTTAGTCAAGTACCATGCTGAAGTTTGGGACATCAGATAAAATGGGACAAATATGTGGTTATTGCATTTGTTAATACAAACGCATTTTACATGAAATAATTATTTTTAGTGGTAAGGGCAGAGCAAAATTTCAAACACTGGCCCCAGAACTTTCAAGGAAGTTTTGCATGTTGTTTTCTCTGAAATGATGATTCAATGAATTAATGACTGAACTGCTAAAAAAAAAAAAAAAAAAACACCCATGTTTGTCCCATTTTACCTGAACATGTCATCGGAGTGAGGTCGGGGTTTTTGATGTATTTGAAAGTCTAAATTATTTCACTCAGCAACATATTTTCTTTATAGAAATATAGCAGAGAAGCTCTAAAAGTAGTAGTCAAGATAGTCTTCAGACTTTTCTTGGTAATGTACCAAAAAGTGTCCCAAATTACGTGACTTTACCCCACTAGGCTACTTGACTTAATGCTACTTTGCAGGCTAGTGCAGAGGGGAATATTGTAGGGCTACTTTTTACTCATTGAATTTTTTTTATTATTTAATCATTAATTTAAAAAAAACAAAAAAAAAAACCATCGTATGTTTTGTGCGTAAATTTTTACCAAACTACCCAACATAGTGCAAAGAGCATTTAGTGACCAACGACAACAGTGTAATGCATCACATAAATTACACACACATGCATCAGTAGTGACAATAATCTAATAACTGAATATCAAAACACTCACAAGGGTCATTTAACGAGACTATAATTTGATGATAATACGTACTTGTACTTATGTTTTTAATGCAGGACATTTATTCCTAATATTTTTGTATTATTTTGTATAGTTTTTACAGACTGGTATTGCTACTAATTGAACGATCCGAATACTTCTTGAAACTGCCACAGACACACACACACAGACACACACACACACACACGAGGACGAGGTCATGACTACAGCCTTAAACATGTACATGTGTTACTTTCACATATTGTCCTCTGAATGTATTTTCCTGAGACACTGAAGGCAGCACGCCGCTCAGCACTGTCGTGGAAAAGCCCGAACATTAGTGTGTGTGTTCCTAATCAGTGACACACAGCTCATTTCCACACCTATTATCTTCATACAACCACCACAGAAATCACACTGGACAGACAGTGTGTGCCTGTGACGCACCGCAGCATCTAGTGTAACATGACTGTAGCTAATGACCAGGGTGAAATAGCTGACCCCCACTCATGACCTGTGGGGAAACAGACACATGACTATGTACAGCCGTACAGTGAGAATGACTGCGTGGAAATCGGCATGTTGACAGAAATCCCCCCTTATAATCATATCTTCCTCGTTATCAAAGAAAACGTTTGATCCAGTTATTGTGTGCGTGTAAGCAGCGTGTGATGAACGTCGTCATTCTGGGGTCAAGTTTCCAGCCGTGACAGTCACCAGTCCACTGTGTCACACATGTAGCCCATGCACAGAGACGCAAACAATCAGTTCAACGTTTACTCTAATTGCTTCAATATTCTGTGTCCTCTCTGAGTGCTGCCACTGGCTGTCAGTGTGTAGATACTTGGAACCTGACTACAATCATCACTGCTAATGGCGAGGACTCAAGTAATGCTCACTTTAACTCCTGAGGACACAGAGCAGGGAACACTGTTCTTCCTCTGCAGACTGAATTAAAGGCAGGCTAAACCGCTGCGTATTCACCAAATATTATACATAATAAATGCATGATAAATGCCTGTAAGCTTCATAGTTAGTGGGTTTTGCTTTTGAAAAAGGAAATTAGTTCTCAGGGGCCTAAACTGTGTTTGTGCTAAGCCTCACAAATACTTAATTGTGGTCTATTTTAATTATTCTTTTAAATTGTAAATATATTTTACCATTCTAATCATGGTTGACGTGCTTGTGTTAATTTTATATATTCTTCTTAGTGACATGAAGTAGGCTTTACCATTTGGAAAAAGAAAAAATACATACAAAGGCAGATGTCTTTCAAAGGCCCAATATGCCACATCTGTGGTAACGATGGCTCCGCTTTGTGTCAATGATTTCAGCAAAAACACAAGTGTGAACTTTAAATGTGAGCTTTGTGTGGAATAAACAACCCAAGACACAGTGCCACAGTGTCTCTGTTATGTTTGGTAGCTCCAGAGTTACTACCGAGCTCACATATAAATCTGATTATGCAAGGACATTAAAAACACCCAAAATGCTCAATTCTACAGTTTGATGACGTTTAGAGGAGTGTGTGGCCTTTGAATGGAAAATTTAGAGGACTGCATTTCTAAAAGTTGTTTCTATAATTGTTCGTGTTCTTCTGCAAATGACGGACTGAGCCTGCTCATTTTCTGTGTCGATTAAAACTGGCTGCTCTTTGTGCAAATGTATGGCGCATTGCTAAGAAATGGGGTCTGAAAATTATCACGCGATTTAAAAAAATGCTTGTTAAAAAGCATGAATTGTGCCTTTTAATTTTGCAGATGCTACAGAGGCCTGCTTCTCTTTTTTCTCCCCAACAACAGCTTGCCATTCAGGACAGAAAGCTGGTCTATTATCACTGCTTTAAAACCGACCTCAACACTAAATCTGGACTTTTACATGCCCACGATCCAAAAACATCCAGGTTTATAAAGGATACTCAGAGATAAGACCCTACAGAAGCCTATAAAAAACACCTTTCTTTCATTTAAATCAATAAATCCATGAATGCATGCTGTATGGTATGGTCCATGTGTTACCTACATGTTCCAGCTGTGAATGAACTGCTGTGACTGAGACTAACAGACCAATATCGCCCTCTAGCGCTCTCATCACTTTCCCATTGAAGCCTACAGCTCCAGCTGAGGTAAACAGATTTTATTTGGGTCTGCAGAATTCAGAGGTTTTCCATGTGATTTGACCAGTGCTATAAAAAATGTCATCATTAATTTATTTGCACAAATTTAATAACAATCCAAAAAAGATCATGCTCTTCTTTGTGTCCTCTGGTGCAGCCAGTATGAGGTAAAATTAGGACACATGGCCTGGTTTTACATTTTCAAATAAATTCAACAGAAGGTAAAAACTTTCATCGGACACCAGTCAAAGTGAAGTTTTTTTTTCCCATCGGTGGGAAGTGCAGTTGGTGAATAAACGTGACCATTAAGGTGGGGGTGATTTCCTCTGAAACAATTCATCGACCAGACACCCTGTGGAAAAGTGTCTACATTCTGTTTGTCAGCAACAGACCCAAACGCCACAGAAAAAGGGGGTTTCAAAGGAGAGTGTAATTACTGGCCAGGACCATAAAGTCATTTAGGCCAGACGTCTAGCCATTTCTATAGCTTTATTGGACCGCGGTTCTTCCTGCTTTAAAGTAATTCTTCGTACAAGTTGGACAATAAATTGGAAATCCGCCGCAACACCTCTCCCAATCGTAAACACTTTATTACTTCTACCACTGTTTGGGAGAAAAGTGAAATCTCACATACAGTGAAACCTCATGCAGTCCTCAAAAGCGAATTCAATCCCTTCAATGTTGTTGCAAATAAGAAAATCCAGCTGACTATTTAACGTTGTGTTGCATTTTTGTGTTGTTCGGCTGCAAAGCGTTGTGCTGCCTTAACATTCCTACTAGAAACAAGGCCTCAGGGGATATTGAGTTGTTTTAATGCTTTAATTTTAATGGCTTCAGTGGAATTACGCACCACTATAACACGGGGAGGACAATTCAAATAAATTAAAGGGGAAAAAAGTAACATGTATATTGATGTTTAATTTAAAATGGATCATTTATAAAATAAAAACACGCCTATTTTCCAGTCACGCACCTCATTGTCAACTACTTCAAAGTTTAAGTCTTGAAAATGGGTCAAAGCACTGTGCGTAATCCCTGTGTGTGTGCCGACAACAGACTGCAGTCAGAGTGTTTCAGCTGTGAAAATGTTTTATATACAACTCCAAATTCTTAACAACTATAAAAGCAATACACATAGGCACGTTTCCTCCAAGCACAGCCTGCTTGTGGTTGTGTAAAACAAATAACATTTTTTTTTAAAAATGAAACAATATTGGACGGATCCTGTCTTAATTCCACCAAAGACAAATTCCTGCACATGTGATTTTGATGCATATTTGGCCAACACGTTATGACACTGACACGCAATATTACGCTATACCTAGAGGGGTCTAAAAAAATTAAAATGGCTACCGAGGCTCCTACCAAAATGAATTTAATTGTTCAGATGACTTCCTTGAGTATACAAATGTATGAATTAGCAGTGATTTCATAGCAGGTCCTTGCCGCTCCTCTCTCTGTTCATCTTCTTCATTTTCATCCTCCTGTTCTGGAACCAGATCTTCACTTGTCTCTCGGTTAAACTGAGTATGCGGGCCACTTCATAGCGACGGTCTCTTGTCAAATACATGTTGTAGAGGAACTCCTTCTCCAGCTCTAAAGTCTGATATTTTGTGTACGGGCATCGCTTCTTTCTCGTGGAGCGTGCGTGAATCCAGGTTGCTGCAGGGTTGTCTGGAAAAACAGACACATATGAAGTAAGAGACATGTTGGATGAGGAGGGATTTCATTTTTTAGTAAATGGTTCTCAAATTCGGGGACGTGTAAGGACACGGGTGTGGTTTCAGGGAATCAAAAGCAAAATGAGAAATTGTTTCATGTTATAGACAGTGCGTAAAGATGGCTATTTCCATTACTTGTGTTCCTGTTTCTACTGGGAGGGAAAGCAACATGATATAGAATGTAACATATCTATAACTAAAGTCTACTTCAGGGAAAATCACATCAAAATGGAAGAATGTGTGTCTATTTTGGGCGTCTTGTGACATGAAAAACTTTAGGATCCCCCTGTAATAACCTTAGCAGGGCGGGTTTTTTCCCTTCCCGAGCCGAGGTATAGTACGAGACACTTTTATAGGTTAGTAAAACCTCCAGTTTTACACACCCAGCTCATACAGTTCTTAGGGTTGTAAATCAGGATTGGCTATTTCGTTTACTTACTTGGGTCAAGTTGTTGTTGTTTCTCCTCTTTGGGCTCGCTGTGGCTCGAAAGCTCACTTCCACTGTGCTCTTTGGTCGCTTTTTCTGGACACTCCGATACTCCACACGCGAATTCGCCGGCGAGCGGCCGAGCTTCAGCCTCCAACGTGTCGCACTCTGTAGCTTTCGGTGGCAAGACTTCTGGCTTTGTCCCGTACTGCCGACTGCTGGGGTGAAATCCGGCGAACGAAACGTGGTTGGAGATGGGGTCCATCCAGGAGCGGACGCCTACATATCTGCCGTCCGAGGCGGGGAGATGGGACTGGTGGTGGTGGTGGTGGTGCACGTACGGATGATAAATCCCCTGCGGGTGAACCGAGGACCAAGACGACGAGAAAACGGCGGACTTTGGTGCAAAATTGCAAGAGGAGAAGTCTGCGTTGTCCCCAGCACCTGACGGCCTCGGGGTCACCGAGTGTGGAGCCTGAATAAAGCGAGCACCGTACACATCCTCCGGCTCCTGCCCCATTATAGCGTCCACATAGCAGTTACTGAGAGTGCCACTGGAAGACATTTTTGATCTCTTCCTACTCATATAATAAGGGTTGCACTGTTACGGGAAGCTTCCCTCTATGAACAATCATAGTATTTTTCCTGGCCTGCATCTACAGGGATTGGTTACATGGATCACGTGGTCATATTTACCAATACAGCGAGTAAATCAATCCTGCCCTTGCTCTCTCTTTTTTTTTCGTCAGGTTTAATTTAGCTTTTCATTTCTCAAATAATAAAAAGCCCCATCAGATGTGACTGGAGGGAGAAAACAATCGCTCAAATGAATGCAAATGGCTTTTTTTCTTCTGTTTCTCATGTGCGGGTGGCTGCAGGACGCTGCAACAATACAAGCAGCTCAACAAAAAAAAAAAGGAATAAGACACATTTCCTCCCTCACACACACACATAGTCCACCAACACCACGTATCTCAATGTATGAGAAAACTCTTCTAATATCGTCCTGATACCCTCAATGCTAGTAAAATGCTTTATAGACTTACGGAGTCCTCGTAAAATAGATGTAATAACATGTTGTAAAATAACAGACGCCATTTCCGTTCACAATGCGGTGTATCCATTGTTAATATTCGGCCAGGAAACATATTTTCTGGGTTGGTTTAATTTTTAAAAGCTGAGCCGGAAACGGCAGTTGTGAAATTATTGTATTCATTCAAAGGAGGGCAATAATGTCTTTATGTATCAATAAATGTTTTATGAGGTGCGTGTGATTATACATGCCGTCAATAAAAAAAAAAAAGAAAAAAGACATGGAGAAGCAAAGTCCATCTGTGTGTTGCTGTCTGAAGGGTCTAATTTAAATATAATATACATGTTGCCTTTTTTTAGTCGACTTTTTAGCTTGTTTTCAAGAGTGTTTGATGACCTTCAGCTCAGAAGAAAAAGCAGCACCTTTTAAAGGAGAAATGGTACAGGTTCAGGTCAAATCTGCAGACAGGATCAGTGTGACAGTTACATGTCATTTGATCGCACATAAACACAACACATGAAGTTATTCTGGGCAATTAAAAGCAATGCAACGTGGCTACTGAGGCCTGCGTCGCTCACAAGGAAGGAAGCGTGTTGCCTGTGAATTTGTGCTTGAACATAACTTCCCACCGTCTGATGCTTCGTGCAGACTGTTAGTTTATTCACAAGCAGGCCTGAAAATAAAAACACCATGTTTATTTGATTACACGGCCTCCGCCTCTTTGCGTGTCTCTGCTGCGCTCTTCGTATGCACAGAAAAACCTGGAACATTTTGTTTTATTCAGACTATTTTGTTTCGTTTTGTGCGTCATTTCACCATTATCACTCTGTATAGTTTAGTTTGTCTTCAGGGAGCTAGTGTGTCTTTAAAAGCGTGTAATAACAGGTTAAGTATTGTATCCTAACAACTAAAAACCGCATGTGTTAAAACTGCTGGTTGCCCACAAACTAAACATTTTCATGTTTTTAAGCTTGCGAGCTCATTGTCGGATTAAGTCACTGCGTAATTGTTTATAATTTAGTGAAATTAGAAACACATTAGGGACATTTTTTGGAACAGCATTTATTTTTTTGCAGTGAAGTGCAAAAGGCTCGTGCTTTTTTAATCCTCATCAACACCATTTTACGCACACTAATGCCCGCGTCAACCCAAATAATACTGCGCATTTCGACAGTAAAACAGCAGCCACCAATAACTGTAGACAAGAGACTTTGATAACATAAAAGACAATGAGATTATTTGACAATTTATTGCAAGATAACATGCCACAAACATGCAATAAAGTCACAGATTAACATTGTTTTCCGCCATAGAAACATTTCACTGTGGAGCAAATAGCTTGCACTTACTGTAAAACAAATGTTGCACTACACGACAATAAATGTGCTTTCATGACTGAAAATAAAGAGTAACTCTTTTTTCAAAACAGCTCGCCATCGCGACACAATAGAATATCCATGTCTACTGGCTAGTGGGAAGAAATCTACTTCTCCAATAATTTAAGACCAAAAAGTGTTACCCTGTGATAAAATAAAAACAAATACACGACGCCACACAAAGTACTAAAATTGGCTTATATAGTCACAGTTTCGTTGAAATTGAAGATAAACGTCCAATGCCACTGAAGCATCAAACTGAATATGAGAGAAAAAGAAAAAGACAGCTAACCACAGATACATGCACGCTCACGAAAAGGTGAGATTTGAGGTCAGTTCACGGATGCGGTTTTCTCTGTTCATTTTCTTCAGTTTCATCCTGCGGTTCTGAAACCAGATCTTGACCTGCCTGTCGGTCAGGTTGACGCTCCTGCTGATCTCTAGGCGGCGCTCTCGGGTCAGATACATATTGAAGAGAAACTCCTTTTCCAACTCCAAGGTCTGGTGCTTTGTGTAGGGACATCTTTTCTTTCTCCCACTTTTTGCAGTTAACCAGTTGCTCGTCGGCGTGTCGCCTTTGCAGTCTGTAAAGATTCATATCAGAGACATTCTGTAGGTTAGTGATTCAGCTTCAACACACACACTCACCTGCTGCTTTTGGATTTCACCTCTGGGAAATAACACATAATATAAATGTTTTCCCAGACTAGATAAAATGCACGGGATGTTATTAGACACGTACATGCCACTACTAATAAAATAAAAATGAAATTAAACCCCCAGCTGATCAAAGCGCACACCAGGAACACATCCAGCAGCTCCAAACATGATCCAAAAATCTATTAATTTCATGAAAGCTTCACATGCATTATCATGTTTGATTAAATTGTTAAAATCATCAACTTTGAATAGAATTTTTAAACAAATATTTTATCATGTTCAAGTTAAAGATAAAGACTTTTACAGAAATACACACCTGCAAATGCTCCATTTTTTAAGCTTCTTGGGTGATTATTTTTTTGCATTTTAATAAATATAGCAATCATTTTTAGTTTTTAAAAAGCGTGCATTATGCACAAATATAAAGCAACAGATAGTGAAAATATATTTTTTTAAAATGCACATTATTTTGGATTTAAATATCTGAAGGAAGAGACACAGTCTGCATGCTGCATGGTAAAACCATTCTCTGTTGCCCATTACTGCAACCTGAGAAAGACTCTCATTAAACATTACGACTTTAGGGTTGTTTGTGTTTTATACTTGGTTTTATGATGCTGGAGCTCAGCACTGCAGCGCCACAAGATAAAAGCTTTCATTGTAGCCAACCCACCTTTCCCTTCCTTCTGTAGCAGCTCAGGACTGGACACAGAGGCTTCCATGGAGCAGTTTTTCTCCCCGGAGCTGGACTTGGGATCCGGGCTTTCTACGGGGACCGGTGTCCTTGAGGTCTCGGGGATTTGCGGGACGTCCTCACTTTTCTTTTCCACATCAAAATTTGAAGGCGCCGTGGAGGACTGCGGTGGTTTCGGGGTGACCCGGCTGAGCTGCATCAGTGTTGGGTTTGGACTCGGCGGCTCATGGCAGTAGTTTTCCTGGTGTTTCCCATTCGCATAAGTTTGGCTCAGTCTGAAATAGCCCGGAACCGGGATCTCGGGACCATCGACAGGACAGGACTCGGGGATAACGTTAGAATATGCGGGGACCTCTGACGAGCTGACTTTTTGTACTCTCTTATCGGAGTACATGCAGCAGTTACTCTCTTCCTTTATGCTCTGTGAAAATGTACAGTTTGACATCTGACTGGACGGCTCTATTCTGCAGGGTCTATTCGGATCAGTCCAGTTATCTATTTGAGGTATGTACGGGTGGACATTCATGCCCATATTTTGGTGGTTGACCTCCCCTCTTTTGCCGAAAGACGGCAGGAGTCCACAGGTTTGCATTCCGTAAGTTCCCATTTCTGAGCCAGACGGCATGTACATGTTGCTGCTGGAGTAAAAGCTGTCCGACCTGCAAGCACCAATTAAAGAGTCCACTAAAAACGTGTTTGCCGCAGGAGAGCTACTGGGAAAGGACATTTTGTGGGGTTAAGTTCTTTAGAGGAGAGAGATGTCCTTTG
>JAPZEB010000005.1:14272520-14287103 GCA_029783705.1 Chaetodon striatus
AGAGATGTCCTTTGTAAGCTGACATATCTAGGAAAAACAATCTCCGTGTAAGTCAGGATGCCTCCCGACCACATGACAAGCCCACCAATGAGATTTGAAAATGGCCTTGAGACGCAGCCTCCTCTCCCTGCGCACACACTCGTACTGCGGATGCAGACGTGGTCAACAGCGACACCTACAACACGGACTTGAAATTGGTTTACAGACTGCACAGGGGCTGTGCAGCCAAAACTGAAACAATCACATTTAAAACAAAGACACGGTTTAAGTGACATCACAGAATAAAACACAGAAAACACCCCATGTTCACGTGGCTCTTACGTGCGCAACAACTGAAACTCTATAACGTGTTTTTGAATGAGTTTAATGCTTCAAAGGATATATATGTCTTTGTGTGTGAGACTGAGGAAAAGGAGTGTGTATGTGTGTGTGTAAAATGCTGCCTATATGGCGCATAGGCGACAACTGCAGACTATCTGAAACAATGTGACCACTTCTACTGAATTAAATGTTTGTTTTAACCCACATGACCCACTCACACAAACACCAGAGCCCACACTAACTGTATTTGCATATATTTTACTGTCTTAATTATATTTGAATTAAAATATGTCTGAAAACAGAATAAAGATGACACATTTGAATATACTGTTTGCTCTGTCATTGTTTCATTATTTCAGGGTTTGTTTTATTTCTTGCATAAGATTAAATGTTTAATTAAAAAGCACCAAATGGGATGTTCGGCCATTTAGATTTCCAACATGTCAGCATTTAAATAAGGAATCTATAAGATCCAGCATTTGCACATTTAAATCGAGCTACCAGAAGCTCAGCATGCGTGAAGGTCAACATTATAACCCTGCTTGAGTTAGCCTTTTAAATAAATTCCACTTAAGACGGATAGAAAATGGTCCTTTATTATTAGCACAGATTATTAAGCACAATATCTTTATTTGCATTTTGTCACAGGTATTTCCGATGTTCCAAGAAATAAAACAAAAAACCGGCGGTGTGCACGCTCTGGGGATTATTTTGCTCAGGGCTCCATTGTTTTTGTCTGCAAGGAAGGTACATGTGTGCAAGATAAACAGTGTGCCTGTTAAACTGAGGAGGGGAAAATAAAAACACTTTGTACCTAAAAATATCTATGACCGAAATAATTGCAATGATCCTGCAGGTCTGTTAGAAATAAAACACACTAAATGCAGCTTGGAATAATTATATCTTTGGTCTTTACGCAACAAGCTTTAACTAATAATTAAAATTGTGTGAGAGGATGTGCAGATCTGTCCTCAAGGCTCTCAGATATTTACAGTTGGTTGTAAATAAGCATTTGTAGTATGCAAATCATCTCAACATCACAGGATTCACAAACAACCAAATGCAGGCTTGTTAACTCAAGTTTAATCAGTGAATATGTGTAGAAAATACATTCCTCCGATTATTCATTAAAAGAAAGAAAAAAAATAACATTTAACTGAGACATCTGACAACACGGACACCATTTTGTTTTAATAAGCATGTTTCTAATAATGACAATTGCTCAAAGATAACATTGGGCTATTTTGCATATCATGTGACGCACTGAACTGAAAAAAAAAATAATATGGGAGTATATTATTTAGGCATAATCAACAATTCATACACGCACAAAATGTACACAAGTACCGTAAAAGTGGAAAAACAAATTGGACCTCGGGTTATGGCGTAATAATAATAATAATAATAATGATAATAATTATAATTTAAAGCAAATGCCAGGAGATCCACTTACATCTTTAATATTATTTCAAACATAAGGGTAGAAATTATAAAAAAAAATATGAGGGTATTATTACTCGAAAAAAGGACACCGACATTGTTGTAGATTCATGCAAAACTTGTGCCCTTATGTCCTTTTTTTTTATTTTTTTATTTATTTTTTTTGGAGTAGCTGTCACTCTTATATTTTTAAAAGCAAATAGCCAGACGCAGATAAACGATATTTTAATAACAGTTAAACAGCTGCAAAATAAAATCAAATGAAATTAATTATAAAGCACATTTACGGCAATATTCTCCCACCATGCCAATATAACATCTGGAGTCTGTGGAGACAGATTGCAGTGGCCTGTAAGACTGTGCGGCCTTCAGGTGAAGATCGAAGTCTGTATTTTAAAAGTTTCAGATTACAAGGACACGAGTTATATTTATATTGTTAGTCCTTTTAAAACACTTGAACATGACTTGTAAATGTAATTGCCGTCTGGAAGACACAGGAGTTGCATAAGTTAAACAGGGCGTTGAGTGAAATAAATATTGGATGTTAGGATTAATTTATTAGCTTTATTAATTTATTTTCTTAAGAGATGCTGCAGCATTTAATGTGGAATGGTTTGACTGTGAAAAAATAAGTTATTCTTGACATTTTTAAAAATTCTGACAATTTTAAATCTGTGGAAAATAACATAATTTGAGCCACTAAGTACAGTTAATTAAAAAAATGTAAACTAGTCCTGTGTTTAACGGATTTTTTTTCTCCAGTGAGTTATTTTCATGCAGGGGTAGATGTTAAATTTGACTCAAGTCTGCATTTCCACATGCAGCCAAAGCAGCAAGTCTGCCCTCATGTGGATACACCGAGTAGCAAAGTGCAACACCCTACACAGTTGGTAATGTAATTTCACTGTAGGACATGATGACAACCCAATTAAACGCTTAATGAAACTCAGTTTTCTAATAGGCTTTTTGGGAAATAACTGTAGATGTGACACATCACAAATGAAATAAACATTAATCCTTCTTCAAAGTATTATTTCATAAAGGGCGTTTAAACGAGGGCTGTGATAGCTGCTGGAGAGAAAAATCAAATTAAAGATCAATAAAGCGACTTTTTGTGGGGAATCGATGCGTTTATCGACTAATAAGATACAAGCTACAGTACTCAGGTGCAGCATACTCAGCCTGAGGTCACTGTATAATGGAGCTGCACACAGATAGAAATGCTTCACCTGCATTAATTACAGATGGAAACGCGCATTTTTCGCCAACAGTTGGAAATCGTGCTCCTTTGCAGCAGATTTAAAGGCGTCAAAGACACATTTTGGCTGTTGAGAACACCAGAAAAGCAGATAAACTCAAAGTATTACTTATCCTTTAATGTGGCGGTCCTTGTTAGAATATCCTCATTGTATCCAGGCTAACAGCTACATGCTCTCCAAGATGTCAAAAGGAGCTAAATATAAACGGGATGCGCAGAGATGTCTTGTATTCTCCACACATTTGTAGCCTGGAGTGAAACTACACAGGAAAGAGCATCAGAGCTCTTGTGATCTGGGGGTTGGGACACCAAAGTCCAATAGCCCCCTATTTAGACATTTACAGCTATGTTTATTATACTGTCTAGACGGTTCAAGGTTTAGTAAACAATCCAGTGTTTGAAAGCAGAGGAAATGACGGGACTTATCAGGCCTGCGAGCGTCAAATTTCAGCATTGACGAATCTCCAGAAAAAAATCCCCCCTTTTCTCATGTTATTAAAGGACTTGGTTAAGTTCATGTGACAAGGTTCGTGACTATGATACAACATTTGTCGTGTCTATTTAATTTTTCACACCACAACGTGCATTACATGCGTCTTATAAATGGAATTACACAAGGTAGAAGCCTTACATATATTTTATATAAATAATTTCCAAGCGTCTTTCGCGCTTTGCTGGAATATTTGTCGCCAATAACACGAAAACATATGAACACAAATAAATAAATGCAGGAACTGTTTGCAAAAAAATAAAATAAAATAAAATGTGGCGTCTTGGTTTTGCCAGATTTTTGTAAAATAAGTTGTTTAAACAGGGTGATGAGGGATCAAATATGCAGAGGGGACCAGTCTTTAAATGTGTGTATAGCTCCTATTTTACTCCCGTGTGTGTGTGTGTGTGTGAGTGTGTGTGTGCACAACAACTATGTCAGGTATCAGAATAAAGGATTCCCAGTGAAATACTGTAGGCGGTCGCGATTCAGCTTTTTCTCTTTCATTCTTCTGTTCTGAAACCAGATCTTCACCTGCCGATCGGTCAGGTTTAACATCCTGGACAGCTGAAGACGCTTTTCTTTGTTAATGTACACGTTGAAGAAAAACTCTCGTTCAAGTTCTCGGATCTGGTATTTGGTGTAAGGACACCTCTTCTTCCTGGACTTGGTTGATGAACCTGCACAAGGACAGAAAATGTGGGGGAAAAAATTGAAGATCAAGGACCAAATATTGGACTAAAATGTAGTTAACAGCATGACAGATGCATTTATTTGGGTGTTTATTTATTTATTAATTCATGCACAACGGCCCTCTGTAACACACACACACACACACACACTGATAGAAACAACACACCCTCACAAACACACACACACACTGGGAGAAACAACAACAGCGAAATTTGCATTAAAATGAACTTACACTGCTCTGATTTGTGTGCATGGGTTACTATATGGAGGTAGACTACTGCATGCCCCCAATGTGTTGTTATATCTGCACAATATTATCTATAAACCGATGAAATAAACTTTAATAAAACCGTTTTCTTGAATTCCCCATCAATACAAATCACCCCCAGCAACACAGTCATTTTATCAGACACAAGGCAGCCCTTTAAAGTATGTTTAACTTAACGGTTTCCCATTGTAAATACCTTTACAACCGTAAACTAAATCTTATAGGGATATAAAAGCTTTTGCCTGCTTATAAAGAGCCACATAACCCAGGACGGCCACGGTGGTGGACACACAGTGCAGCCCAGACACTCCATTGTCTAACTTGCACAGCTTATATCCAAAACAAGGAGGAAAACACTTACTCTGTTGGTTGTTCTTGTCGCCGCAGTTGGAGGATGAGTCCTCGTCGGCGCTCCCGCTCGGGTCAGCTTTGTGCTGCTCCAGTTTGGTTAAAGCCTGATTGTTATTCTCAGCATCTCCGGGAGCAGCAGAGTCTGTCTTTTGTTTGGGGTGCTCCGCGTTGGGCTTGTCCGAGTTAGGAGTGTCCAAAAACTGGTCGAAGCCCTGGGGGAGAACCCCATTTCGGCCGACACCGGTGAAGAAATTGCAGGGCGAGCTGGTCCCCCCGTGGTGGCCGTAAAAGGACTCGTTTTTGAATATCACATCCGCCCTGCTGCTGGAGGACTGGATCAAGTCCCGATGCATTATCTCGTCCGTTGAGTAGTAAGATGCGTAATTGCCCCTATAGTGCCATTTGCTGGGATGGTCCAGTCCATAATCCCTGAAAGCGACTTCTCGAACAGGTTGGACTTGGGCTATGTTGGGAGAATAGGGGAAATTAATCTGACACGAAGTAGTCTGCGGTAAAAAGGAGGAGACTGATGTAAAATCGGGCGTCGAAACGTAATAAGTACAGCTCGGTAAATACATATTTGACGCACAGCTGCGATCATCGTATTCCGTCATATCTCTTCTTCCCTTTTTCCTCTTTGCAACAGAGGAGAGGAATTGGCAGCCTGACTGTGTTAAACTTTGTCCATCTATAGCACCACAGGCGCGTGGAAAGACCCCGCCAGGGAGAAAAAATCGGAAACGTAGGCAGACCTGCAATACATCTTGATCGATTCTTGAGGTAATTGTGTCATGTGATCCAGCCAAGAAATTACCATACATCAATATCAGTCATTAAAAACTGTCCGGAGAAACTCATGTGAGCGCATGCAAGAGACTTCATTGGCTCCCTGGCTGCAGAGGAAACTCCTCTCCAGCCTTCTTGCCCTATAGCTCACGGAAAAAAAAAGAAATTTGTGAACCACCGCTGGAACATTTAATTGAAAGCTTTACAGCATCATCCTCACTGTATAATGACATGTAATGACAGACACGCGCGTTCAACCGTCAATAGATTTGCGCACTTTGGAGTGTGCGCCTTGTGTTTGTAGCAACAGTTAGGATGGAAACATTGAAGTTGACCTCCGCATTTAATGCAAAGCTTTGGGGGGGGTGGAATGGCACCAAGGCCACCGTGCCTGCACACACCCGCTGCACAGTCAAACCAGAAGCCTGTTTGATTCACAAGCGACTCATTAGCTCGGTTTTTATGCAAATAAATTTTAGGCTTCATTGCGTATAATCACTGCGCACCATGATGGTTGGAAGACATTTAGATACACAGCAGGAAAATACTTGAAGTTATTGTCTGAAACAATTATCTTGGTCTGCAGCATGGTGCAAAATAAGGTTCAGGCGCCACAAGAGAAATAACAAGACCACAAAATGATGATGAATTCCTGTATAAGTTCCACTGCAAAGCATGCAAACAAGCCAAGTTTGCCTCTGCTTTAAAATCGGGTTGTGTGAGAATGTTAAAACATTACATCCGGTTTGCTTTTTCATTTGTTACACCTTAATAATAAATGCAGATGGACGCGCGTGAAAACAGCCAAATAAAACAGCCCACGGTATGCTGCTGCTGCAAAATGCAGGAGAGTTGATTTTGGATGCCACAAATAAACATAAGCTAAGTCAATCGCAAGCATGAATCACTAAGCACATTCAGCATGGCCAAGTCCAAAACAACTGGCTTTGACCGTCTGTGGTCTAGGTGATGTCCACCAAGCATTCACCAACAAGCCTCTGCACCCAAATCATTTTATTGCACGAAGGCAGCCATGCCTGCAGAGTTTAGGCCTCTCTTCTCGGAGGAGAAAACGGAGTTAAACACTGGTGAACGGACACACATGTCTGCAAGACTGCATCAGTATTTTTTGTTTGCCTCTGTGAGTATGATTTTTATTTTTACGCTTTATTTTTTTACTCGTAAGAAAGTAGAGAATGAAAGGAGAAGATTTTAAGAAATCCACGCACTCCATAGTTTTTGTGCAGGGCCTGATGCTGGACATTTAACCCAAAATTATCATGTAAATTGTGCACCTTCAGTGGAAATACAGCTCTGATTTGAAGGCCAGAATTGCAGTCAGAGGACAAACAGATTCTTCGCCGCTTTAAGCCTGAAGGTCACACGCAATGTGGAAATAGCTCAAAGGAGACTGGGTTTATTGTTATTGGGGGGTAAAATCAGCTCTGTGGTCGAGTTCTCTGTTTTCAGCCTTTATCACACTTCACGTTGAAACTCCTCAGGCAGTAAACAGCATGGAAAACAAGGGGTGTACATTTGTACAAAAACTGGGGTAAAAATCTGAATATTTTCGTAAATTAATCCGACGCACAACATAAAGAGAGCAAAACCACACTGTGGCCATCACCAACAATCAAAATTACTGCAGTGACATGTTAAAGAAATGTTATAGAAAATAAAATGATGGTTTCAAACTAAATAACTTTAAATTCTCAGACAAGTATACAAAGTTTTAGGGGACCTGTTGCTCATCACTTGTGTCACTACTTCTTTTAGATTGTAGCTCTCTTCTTTGTCTTTTGTTATGTAGCATTTTAAAATGTAGATTCTTAATTACTGACATTATCATTATTTTTATTTTTTATTAATTATTCCTTGACCCTTTTGCGCTAAAATATTGCGTAATGTTTAATGTCCTGAGCGTTAACTTTGACTTTCATGTATGCGTTCAGCAAAAGTAGACTACTCACATCTTAACTTTAACATTTCACATTTCAAATTATCGTTTTACAAGTAGCAATTACAAGATTTGAGGCACAAAAAACTTGAATTGAGCCTAAATTGTGGTGTTGCTTGGCTTATTTTGTCGTGCGTAATATCACCTTCAATATTAGAATTTAACCAAATAGTCTAGAGGCTACACGAGACCCTACTTTGAAAAAAAAAAACCTCAAATTAAGTTCAACTATTTTATGTATTTATTTATTTATTTCATTTCTACATTCTCACAAAGAAGCAGCTTTATGTTAATATTGGGGGAAGTAGCAATGCACAGCCTAACTAACTAACTTGACCTTAACTTTGTTTTGGCGCCCCCACTATCTTGAGGAGCTATATGACGCTGTCTGGCTGCGTTTGGCAGTAAAGCAATAAAGCAACAAATACTGCAGGAAAAAGGGTTGCGTATTTGACGCAAAGAGAACTCAGTGTAGCCTTTCAAAATAGTCTAAGTAATAAAAACTAATAGTAGGTGAAACACGTTGTGTGGGAAGGATTTTAAGCTGAGGAAAAACAGACAAACCTGGAACTGAAACACAACAGGCCCGTAGTATGAGTGTGTGTGTGTGTGTGAGTGCAGATTGTGTGCAAAATAATATACTGAAATTATATCATGACTTCGCCAATAAAAAGGAAACATTTAGTAGGAGCAGCTCCACAAAATAAAAGATCAAAAGTGGAAAAAATAGATTGGTAAGAGTCATTAATGGAAGAAGAATCTCATTAGTGGGTTCAAAATGTTACTCTGACTTCCATGAACCTTTAGTAGGACTGCAGTGGTATGTTCTTGTTGCAGTGATGCGGTGATGATGACGTGATAATGATGTAATGGGAGGCTGCATTAATAGATTCACCTCATGTAATGTTTCACGTATAAACTGTTGGTGGTTAAATCTTGGAATTTACGCCTTTAAATAAAGTCTCTCCATGTGTGACCTCTAGGGTTCAACTTTGTCAGTTCGCAACTACAATGTGAAAGCAACAACAAAGTGTTTTGGTAAAGGTATACTTTGGTAAATAATACACAATGGCCCAGCTAGATATGTCCGAACCACACGCACACACACACACACACACACACACACGCACACACACACACCAACAAAATCGCTTCTTTTACGCAGTGAAGCCTGTTTGGCGTTTAGCAATGTCTCTGAAAAATTAAAGGATGCATGTATGACTTCTGAATTACACCAGATCCATTTGGTCAAAGCCACAGTAACCTCCTACTGACATGTGGAGGTTTTGCTTGTGTCTGGGTGTGTGTGTGTGTGTGTGTGTGTGTGTCTGTGTGTGAGAGAGAGTGTGTGAGACAGAGGGCTGCTGCTGGTGTGGTGAAGGCTGTTTTACGCGTCTGCGCTAAGGCACAAAAGAACATTGAAGAATATGCACATATATAAGTTTTAAAAAAGCATTTTGGTGATAAAAATGCAGTTAAAATAAAGTATATTTTAAAGTATTTGTGACTGGGTTTACAACTGAAATAAAGGATGATTACGACATGATATTTGTGATAAAGCAGTTGGTGATTTTGGCTGAAAAACTATTTGAGTTCTCTCTTTTTGAAGCTGCTTTTTGGAGGTAAAGACAGACATTTACCACAGGGACAGCTGAATGCAGACTTTGTTTCATTTAAAGTGAGTGTGGGATGGTTTCCTAAAAATGATATTAAAGTAACTGTGTATAAAGACATCAAATACTTTGCTTTCATGCAAACATGATCGATATATAAAGTGAGGATTATTCAGTTTATCTAAAGTGAAAGGTAACCACACACGCATATCCTATACGCTGATCTCTTCACCGCTGCAGTCAGCCAAGAACAATATTCAGGTCTCCAAAGTACATCCTCTCGACCTCTATTTTAAAATCAGACAAATTCTGTGGGAGAGGTGCAAACTACTGACACCTTTTGCATATTCAGATGACAGATAACTACACTGATCAACTAGTGAGCGACTGGCTGAATGCGCGTGAGCTCACTATATAAGCTTTTGGTTTACCATTCAGCACAGTGCCAAAAATATAAAATGACTCACATGATGCACAGTAAGTCGTCCATTAGGTAATTTGAAAATCATCTTTATTTAGAAATGTATTCATCTGCAGGTTGCGTCCATTTTACAAAACCTGAGCCCGTGCGTAAAAAGATGGCGCGTCGAATGCGTATTCTCGCCAATAACTTGCTTTCTGTGATTATTTATAAATATATTCATTCCGAAATGAAATATTGTAAATATTCTTTCATTAATTATGTATTTTTAAAAGACTGCATCGACTGAGCAAGGTTGATTACAATACATCTGATGTGTGTTTGTGCAGAGTATTCACGCACAAAACCAGGTCTAACAACAAAAAATCCACTCTTATTTAAATACGGCTATAAAGTAGCTCAAACCAACACCTTCCGGATGAATTGAATCCACAAACACTTGTTTTTCCAGGCATCAGGAGTAAACACCTTCAACACTAAATGCGGCGCAATTCTTTTCCTCCACGACTCGACTCTGAATGCGGCCATGAAAAACACAAAACAATGCAAAGCTGCTCATTTAATCAGATTTACAATAAACTGGGGGAAATCAGGCATTTATTTGAATAACAGCAATTAGGAAATAGACATGCAATTAGAATATATTTTGGCAAAACTGACCCGTCCGTAAACATGAACTTGACTGTTGCTTCCACATTATAGGCCCACACCACATGCGCAGACCATCATACAAAATACACAAACACATATAGAAACATATTCCTGTTTAAATAGGTCATAGTTTGTAGACTTTTGAGTTGGATTAAAAACAATTAGAGTTAAATGTTTATTGTTATCCGCGGCTACATGCCAGCAAGGAGTCAGGGCCTACTGCGCATTTGGAGAATCTCAGTATCAAAAATGACCAATAAAGTAGATGATATCTTAGACTGGAATCCATTTTATAACTAATAATATAATTGAACTTGGGACTTGATAAAACTGTAGCCTATTCTGTGACAGGAATATAAACATTTTATACATATCTATAAATACAAGTCCGTGCCACAAACCGCGAGGGCATGTGATGAGCTGCAACATTCATAGTACAATACGTATTCTGTGCGCTGCTGGTCATGATCAAGTCCAAAGGTCATCAGTACGCCGAGAAAGCATGTTCGCGCATCATCAGCCTTTTCTTCTTCATCCTCCGGTTCTGAAACCATATTTTCACTTGTTGGTCGCTCAGGTCCAGTCTTTCTGACAACTCTTTCCTTTTCTGTCTGTTAATGAATTCATTCGTCATAAATTCATTCTCAAGTTCAGCCAGCTGTGGCTTCGAGTAAGGCTTTCTCTTCTTTCTGGTTTTCACTTGTGACGAGCACCAAGGGGCACCTGGAGGGAGCAGAGGTAGAAACAAGTTTTATACTTTAAATTAACACCAACCTCAGGAACAGGGATATAGACTGAAGGGAATTAACTGCTCCCTGTGGCACTGTGCTAATAGTGTGGCTCACATCTTACAAAAATAAAAATTGGTTTTATACCATTATAATAAATATTAGAGGGCTCGCCTACTGTACATATAGGAAAATATGGCTGATATTACCATGAACCCCAGACACAGTAGCCTCTGTAAGGATATTATGGGAATATTAAAATAATAATCATGCCACAGGAGATATTAACCGGCCATAAAATAGTCATAGACAGTCAAATGAACGTTAGGCTATATAATGTCACACACAAACTAGCCTATATACGCCAATGTAAATTGATTAGTCTCATAACGATATGACAGGAGATCACAAGAGAGGATTGGCATAAAATAAGACACAATAACCAGAGGCACAAATCTACTTAGAGTCCCTTTAGTGTTATCATAATGAAAGAGTAGAAGCAACAAAATAGTCCTGCAAAACAGGCTACTTAACCTTCTGCAAAAGCCGTCCTGGAGCATGTGTGACTGGATGATGGGTGAATGGGATTCTGCTCCTGTTTGGTGCCGTTCACATTCAATGCAGCTGAATCCGGATCGAGCTGGGCCGCAGAGCTGTGAGACCGGCTGTCCAGCTCTGAGTAGCCGCGGTCACTGGCGGCCCCATGCTCCCCGGGGTAAACCTCATCTCGCCTGCCAGACTCTTCTGTCTTGTGGTTTGTGACCTGAAAGCATCGAGCCGACTCGTCCAGATGCGCCTTGACGTGGCCGCTGGTGGAGGAGTTCGTATTTATAGACACCGAGTTGGACAGAAACGGCGGACAGTAGCCTCCAAAGGCGCGGCTCTGTGGTGGTGCTGCTGGTCCAGACGTGCACGAACTTGAGGAAGTCCACGGGAGCGTGCACACCTCTCTCCTATTGTAAGGGATCTGGTGCAGCCCGGGTATGTGGGCTCCATTACCCCGCAAGTTGGAGAAATACAGCGACTCAGGGGGAGTAAAATTCAACAGAGAACCAACATAGCCGGGATTTAAAGGATTCCGCTCACACATTTCCATGGAGCTTTCCTCAAACGCTTCTTGCAAGCCTTTTAGCAACTCCTGAAGAATAAAGGGAAGGTAATTGTTGATTTGTTAATACAGCGTCACGTGATATGCAAAATATGTTGTTCCGCCCCACCCTTGCTCCCAGTACTGCAAAGCAAAAATACTCCATGAGGAAATATTTTGGTATTGAGTGGGTGGGGGGATGAAGTTAAATTCTAACCATCTGTGTTGTCTGGAATATCAGAAGAATATTTGGCTCATGTCAATTTCAGTGTCAGAGGGTCTGATTTCAAAAGCACATGCGGGGAATCTGTTTTGGTGTTATAGTGCTGTGACATGGAGAATAACAAGGTGACTCTGTGGACTGACTCATATAGTACAAGGGTGAATGCAGGGCCTTAAATGCACCACAGGAGACCCGACACAATGCACGTCTGCATACACAGGCTTATTATAATCACACAGAATATTTTGGATATGTAACGTTCAAAATGTTTTCTTGCATAGACAGAAAGAGAATTAACCCAAGTTCAGCGGATAGACAGACAGATGCTCATGACAATAAGTCTTACAAATACATTTGCAATCTCAACACAAAATCCTAGCAATGTAACAATATACTATAAGCCCCACACATTCATTACAGGGCCACTGTATTAGGTTACATTATATTAAACACAGTACATTGTTTGGAGGTGTTGCTTTTCTTGTGATCACTCCTATGTAAACAATGTAGCCTTCATTTATGTCGGCGTCGAGCTGAGGACAACAGAAACACATGCATCATATCCGCATATCCAAAACTGCACATCGAGTTTTACACAAACTCTCGAATTAGGCTAAAAACATTGTTTTAAGAGCCGCTTTTACCACCTGCAGGTTTCCACACAGACCTTATATTCTTAAGGCCACATCTAAAATAAACTTAACCTACTTGTGCACCTTAGGTTGATAGTGTCTATAAAAAAGTAACTACTATTTTCCAGAGTAAAGAAAAAGGCCATTACAACAAAGCTTCTACACCAACTGCACCCCCACTAAAGTACAATCACGACATTTAGTCATCTAAATATAAGCACCTTACAGTAAACCACAAATTAATCTCCACATTGCAAAATGATTTTTCTATCATATACATTTAAAACTGTCAAATTGAACTTGTAAATATCATGCGTAAAATTAGTGATCCAAGTCCAAGTGCAGCAGTAATTAGTGTGCAATCAGAGAGCGTCGCCCTGTAGAAATGTATCCACACACTCTTCCTATGGGGATTTATCTTGTAAACTGTATACTTGCGTTTTATAATTACCAGAATAGTATTTCCGTTATACAATACTACAGCTGACAGCCAACACTCAGAGGAAACTTTTATTCGGTCTCAATTTTTCAGTGATATCACATCATTAGTTTTTCGCAGTGCAATGTTCCAGAAATTTCCCACAGACTAGGATTAATATGTGTGTGTGTGTGTGTGTGTGTGTGTGTGTGTGTGTGTGTGTGTGTGTGTGTGTGTGTGTGTGTGTGCATTGTAGATGGGAAGTTAAAAAAATACTGACACTGATATGTTGGTATGTGTACTTTGGTATATGTATTGTGGTGTGTCTATTGTAGTGGATGTATTGTGGGGTATATTGTGATGTATTGTGGTGTGTGTATTGTAGTATGTGGTTTGTGGATGATGTCTTTTCAATGTGCCTTCCGTAAATATATGATGTTTTAAACTGTATATTTTTAGTAACATTTTGGGTCTACATGTTAAAGTCCAACCAGGGACATGAGCTGAAAATGAGCAAAAGCTATTAACTCTCTGTGCAACACATCAGTCCCATACTGTGTATTGGAACTATATTAAATTGCATTGTCTCTATCAAATAAAAATACAAATAAAAAATAAAATAAAATTAAGAGTTGGAGCAGTTGGTTTTTCAGCACAAATGATCCAATTGTGTTAAAACGCATTTGAGGATGATCGTTTTGATGACAAGTCTCATTGTTACTAATCATCAGTAACAGACAGTAAAGTAAGCTTAACTGGGTTCCTTATGGCTCCATTTTGTCCATGGTCAAACAGGCTTATTTTATTTTTTTGCACAGAGCCACTCAGACTAAAAACATCACACTGACACTGAAATTTTACACATTTACTGTTTAAACCAGACAAGTTTCCCCAAATCATTATTAAGTAATCATGTGAGTAGTTGCAGCTGTAATCCAATAGATGGCAGTGCAACTTCATGTGTGGCCTGGATCCTGCCATACTGTCTTTGCTCCTCTCATTGTTTGCCAGTTGCTTAATTCTGCAATTAAACATCATCTGCTGTTTCAGTTATCACTGGAGTTATGTCGATTTACTGGTTACGTGTTTGTGGCAGGCTGAGGGACCATCGTGTGTGTGTGTGTGCAGCAGTGTGTGTACAACAACATCTGCAGTCAAAGGTAGGACAAGTGCGAATATTACATAAACGTGCATTTTTTGCAAATGTGCAAGCATGTTTGTTGCAAATTACTGCTCCTGGGATGTT
>JAPZEB010000005.1:14287721-14299837 GCA_029783705.1 Chaetodon striatus
ATCATAGCACTAAAACTAAATTTAATTTATATCCATTCTTTTTTTTTTTTTTTTTTTTTTTTAAGAATGTGGCGACAACAGGTCTCTATTAATCAACTGGCAGAGATCTGAAACATTGATTCTTCTACTCCTTGAACTTGACTCCATCATAGCAGCTAAGCAGAAAGAACTCCACCCAAGCTCCTTAAAACACAGAGTGCAATAACTGGGGCAAAATAAACATGAGCAGTCCTACCATTCATAACTGCAGCAGACAATGCAAAATGAAAGTATAATCACACAACCTATGCAGATGATGCATCACCTGTCGCCAGAAAGGAGAAAGTACATATTATCTGGAATAACACTGGAGCATATTTGACATTATGCATATTCTGTAATACTGTCTCTTGATTATTTCTCAATGCTTCAGTTAATTTATTCATGTGAGGAAGCTGTGAAGGTTTGTGTGTGTTAATACTAAGTAGGGTGGTTAAATACAAAAAGTTAAAAAGATAATTTAATTAAGATTGTTATCTTTGAATGTTTAATAAGGCTGATTGCATTGAAAAAATGTGATAAATGCTGATGACTGAGTCAGGCTTTTGTAAAAGAACACTTACAGTGTAAGTATTACCAGGTATGTGGTGAATGATCATGCAAAAGGGGTTGAGTCACAGTGGTGCCTCCAAACATTTTTCATAGGGGTGGCCAGATGTTGCCACTGAAAATCTTGGGGTGGCACATCAAAACCAAAAGCTATAACTAAGATTTTAGGAATTCTGTTATGTTGTTGAAGTATGTCGGCCAGTTGAAAACTGTCAGTGTTAAAGAATCTAAGACTGATATACTTTTCTTTACAGTTATTGTTACTAATTATTCAATGTGCATAGACTAATACCACTCCAGCTAATAATATTGAATTTGAGACCAGTAATGTTTTAATGTGTTATGTATCTGTAAGGTGATTCATTGTTCCTAATATTGGCTGGTGTTCCTATTCCTAAGAGGACAAATATACAAATTTACTTAAAGAGTATGTTGATTGTTGGGAACAAAACATTCTCAAGTTTAAAAACACCACACAGAGGTCTCCATACGCTTGAATGATTTTAACCTGTTAGGTTTAAATTACTTCACTCAGGAAGGTGACACGGAGAGGAGACAGATTAAAGATTATGCTTTGAGTCTCAAATACTTAATACATATAAGTATTAAGCAGTATACATATTTTTAGTATTCTATCATTGACATTACTTTGCATCTCCATACTTTGATAAAGTCTGTTTTCTGATGGTCTTTTTAACACTCTACAGTAATTATTAGCACTGAGCTAGCTCATGTTACAGCTCGTGTTACAGCTCAGCCGAGGAGGATACCATTAATGTTTACACTGCACACTGTCACAAGCCTGAGCCTTTCGATCATGAGTAGCTGCACGCTTCCCTCAATGATTGGCAAGAGTAGTTAAATAGAAAAAAAAAATAGTTCCTACATTACTGCTCACAAGTAGGCATGTGGATTATCTTAAGTAACCAGGTCATGATCTCTGGAAAGAGACGTTGCCGTTGAGTTTTTCACATGTATTTATTTATCGAGCACCACAAGCTGAGTGCCATGTAGTTCCATGTTATATCATGGCCTATAGGTGAATACCCAATTCTGATTGGTTGCAGGGTGTCTGTTAAAACCTGCTGATGAACACTTACCAAGTAGTTCAGGTGAAACTTTCTGTTCAGCATTTTAAATAAATCCGCTATCTACATAATAGTATGAGCAACAGGGACGCAGTCAAAGCCTCTGTTTACAATTTATTTACAGCACTGAGTGCAGTCCTTCAGTGCCTCATCCTCTCAGCACCACAGGATGGAGACTCTAACACACAACTTAAAAGAAGTACACTGCCTCTCTGAATGTACTGATACTTTATATCACATTAATGATCATCTCATATCCCATCCGCTGTTAAACTTGCTACCTCACGTTACAGCCAACAGTGACGTTACACATGGTATATTGTTTGTTTGTGAAAAACGTTATATTGATTTGGTACAATGACGTTGCTGAATAGCTGGCTATTCTTAAACATAATCTTGCTAGCATAATGTTAGCTCTCTGGCTAATTGCTGAGGTTCGTCCTATTTACTGGAGCAGTGAATAAAGTTTCTACTGTATAAGAACCTTACAAGTCGTGATGATTGTTTCAGGTATTAGCTAAACCCTCTGCTGTTGCCAGGGAAACCAAGTTATGGCTTGTAAAAAAAACTTCAGATTTTGATGCAAAAAGCATGAAACTCTTTTTTCTCTCTCTCTTTTTTTTTGGAAAGTGACCATGGTATAAGCCGGATAATGCCCTTCAAGGTGTCCATTATCAGGAATTAATGGCCGCCACAGAGGCCTCTCATACAGGTTGGATGGTTCACACCTCCATGTCAGCCATTAATACTCGATACCCGACAATGGACACCTAATTAGGCGTTATTGCTTACATATTTGAGAGAAGGCAAACATCTCTACAGCTGGTATTTCAAACAGGCGGAAACTCAAGAGCATTGCACAGGGAGTTCTCCCCAGTACAATGTTATTAAGAGTCACTATGTGCCTTAAGTTGCAGTTCCTCTAATGACCACTGGATGCAGCATCCAACAAGACTGACTGTATGGACATGGCTGTGAAACTACCACATCATCTAATATGCCCTAATGTGCCAAGCCATTTTCACAGGAGACCTTTTGGCATGTCACAGTGGGAAGAGCATAGGAGATGATATTAACTAATGATGGCTGAATTCCATTTAGCTGCTTCAGTTTCAGGGTCCTGGTATTGCACATTCTGGCTCACTGTGATGACTTACTGGGACACTTGACTGGAACAGATCCATTATTAATGTCATCAGTGACACCTGTCTTTTTCCTGATATGACAAGGATGTGAAAAAGGCTTCGTGATGAATTTGAAGCTGTTGTTCTAACAAGTAAAGATTAAAAGACAGATTTTAATCATTTGGCTGATTAGAAATCTGGGAGAGGGACGTGACTCCCATCATAGCTCACCCACTTTCTACCTGAGCAGAGTACTCAGGTAGAAAGTCTACCCCTGTGTGGGTGTGCAGGGCCCTTAAGGCTTAAGGATAAAAGTTTTCAGGAGTTTTTCGTGATTGACAGCTATTTCAGCCCATCAGTATCAACCATAGTGTTTGCTGCTTGCCTGTCCCACCTCAGCTCCACCCAGGCTCCCTGCTCTGTGTGTATAGATCTGGATTTCACACACGACACATCTGATTTCCTACAGTGTTTTAATTATGTTAGGCATCAATGATGTTCATTTAAGAAAATCAATGTGTGTTATAGGTTTTCTTTCTAATGTGTGAACACTGCTTTTATGCTGACGTCTTTATAGTAGTCATCTTATAGATAATCAGTCAAGTCTCTTCCAAACACTGTTGATTTTTACACTGATCTTATTGCTAACTGCTGTTGTGCATGGAAATGTGGTTATGAACTGTGGCCTGTTGTTCATTTGGGCTTTGTTGCTTTGCATGGACAAAAACACTGAATAGTGGCTGTGATTGCTGTATTATTGTATTCACATTTTCTACTTCCTGTTTTGAGAATGCTGATATTGTTGCTGCCACTCCTGCATATTTCTCAACCTGTCACTGAGTCAACCTGAGTTTAGAGAGTATTGCCAAAAGACTGTCGTTAAGAATCAGCCAGCTGGCTAATGCTGACACATTTGTAAAAAAAAATGTTGATTAATGCATTGTCCTTATAAAAGAAAAAATTAAAATTGAAATGTATGACCATCCTTTTTGATTTGCACCTTCTTTTGAAATCTAGCCATCTGTTTCATATTCATTTTTACAAATGTCAGTAAAGAATAATTGTATTTTTTATACATAGGGAACAGTGTTCATTTTCAATTAGTGTTGATCATTATGAGTGTTTAACACATCACTTCCACTACAATTAATTTCAGTTTGCTTAACACAAATTAGCAAAGTACAGTTTTATTGACACAGAAGAAATGTTTAAGTATCAAACCTACTTTCTTTAAAGGGACAGTTTACCCCCAAAATAAATGCAAATTTTCCTCTTCCCTTTAGTGCTGTTTATCAGTCTAGATTGTTTTGGTTTTAGTTGCTGAGTGTTGGAGATATAGGTTATAAAGATGTCTGCCTTCTCTCCAAAATAATGGAGCTAGATGGCACTCAACTTGTGGTGCTCAAAGGGCAAAAATATACATTTCTAAAAATCAACAGCAATGTCTCTTTGCAGAAATGATGACCTGACTACCCCATTATAATCCACAGACCTTGTTGTGAGCAGTTTCATAGGGACTATTTTCTCTCTGTTGAACTGCACCTGACAACTGTATAATCATGCTGGTCTTCAATTCACCCTACTTAAAGAAGAGGTTTTCAAGAGTTTCACTGAGCCAGCTAATGTTACAGTTCAGCTGTGCCATTAATGTTTAAGTCTGGCGCTGTCACAGGCACGAGCCTCTCATCCATGAGTAGATGCATGCTTCCTGCTGCATGGTGATTTGGTTGGCTGGTGTAGTTTAAAATAAAGACAATAAATTCCAAATGGACCTGCTCACAACAAGGTCTGTGGATCATCTAGAGTAACCGGGTCATGACATTGCTGTTGAGTTTTTCATATGTACTTTTTGGCGCTTTGAGCAACACAAGCCGAGTGCCATCTAGTTCCATTATATTGAAGAGAAGGCAGACGTCTCTAAAGGCGATGTCTCCAACACTCAACAGCTCACACCAAAACAATTTAGACTGCTACATGGCACAACAGGTAAGAGGAATAAGATGTCTTTTTTTATTTGGGGTGAACTGTTCCTTTACGCCTCACTTTTCAGGGTGTTGTTACAGTTTAACATGAAACTTTGCACACTGGCGGCTCCACAGACTGAAAGAAGTTAACCAAGAATTGAAAATCTGAAAATTGCTAACTTAAATGCTGATACACCCTGTGACCTTTGCCGTCCACACTGTGATTCAGGCTAATTCTGTATAAATTCTCAAACTTTTGATTCATGTCTAAAGCCCCCAAATGTTCTCAACATACATACAGGCAAAGGTCCATTTAGAGCATGCTGATCAGGGTGACCAGTAGTGTAGTGGAAGGTGTATGCAGGTATCCCAGGTATACCCACCTCTCTCTGGTTGTTTACAGTATACCCAGCTATCAGCCAAAAAGCCATTGGAATATAAGAGAGTCCACCACGATAACCTACCCATCTTCACCCACCTCATCAACTACCACTACACCACTGAGTGTAACAATCAACTGAACTTGAGGAGCATTAAAAATATGCATCTGTGTCATGAATAAGCCACTGAAGAGCCTGAGAGCCACTTCAAGTCATCCACATGAAGGACTTCATGTCACGTATAATCGTAGCAGAAGAGGGAGGGAGGACCCCTTTATTAAAATGCAATGTATAAATATGTCTGCAGTTTTTGAAAAAGAGAATCACAATGTTGAAGATTGAATTTCACTGTAGGAACTTAATTTTAATTTATTTATGTTGACTTAATTTTTAACTGTAGCGCAAAGGCAGCCAAGATTCAGTAACAGACAAACACATGAGCTAAAGAACATCACTTGATAAGTCTTTAAATTATGGGATCAATATAAGTTTACACTTCTTTTGCTGATCAAGAGAAAAGATGAGCAGAACAGTAAGATCTGGTTTATCATGCCCAGCAATGGTCACTTAAGTTGGGTTTGGATAATACTCAAACCTACATTTCAAATGATTATACATATCAAAAATATTTGCAATGTAAAAATATGTTAAGGTAAAAGTTAATAGTCAATGTAACTTCCTGAAGATATTAGGTAAGTACACACTAGTGTCTTACTTGAGTGCAATGTTATTTTTTCATTCAAAAAAAAAAAAAAAAAAAAACTGCATTCACTGACAAAGCGATGGGTGCATTTAACTAAATAAAAGGAATGTACTAATTGATTTTATCCTGCATGTAGTAAAACGTGATTCTCCTTAATAAGGTAAGAACATTAGTTTACATGAAAACAGTTTTTGGAACAAATTATGAAGTGAGCTAAAATATATTTAAATTACATGCAGTAAGTTAATAGTAAAATTCAAGCTTTAATGGGTTCTTATTTTGGTTTTGTAGCCTTATATTTGCCAATATTCAGTGTCATATTTTGTGCATAAGGAAGAGCAGACAATAGATTTTGTTCTGATTTGAATCTCATTACATTGCTCAGTAGTATTACAAAAATAGGACAGGAAGTATGAGGTTAGAGAACTGGCTTTTTGGCTCTCTGCAGCTTCCATCTCCTCTAAAATGGCTTCGCAGAAGCCTAATTAATCCAACTTTTTCTACTGCCTATCTACTCATTCCCACATACACTAATCCTGCCTGGAAATGCTCCCTGAGTGCTGTGGACATACACAAGTCAGGACATCAGGTAAACCACAGCCCACACCTCCCCATTCAACACCTCATATCAATAACGGCGATTAATATTAAAACCTGCAGGAGGCGCCAGAGGACGCACAGAGGATAATCTGATGGTGCCTTTATAGTCATTTCACATCGAGAAACCAGGAGTCCATGCATGGGTGTTATGTCTTTACATATCGAGTCTCCGGTAGAGTTAATATGATGCATACATGTGGCAGTTTATTCTCCTGTAAACACCCAAAACTACCATGCAGGTAATTAAGGTTTGGACCTGGAGGAAGTGAGTTCAAACTGATAGGGGATTCTGTTAAAAATGTTAAATAACCAAATATGCGCTGTTAAATGTGAGTAATCTGTTCAAATTCAACATCTGAGGCAATCAAAACGAACAAAGAAAATGTGAATGATTAACTGCAACGAAATGGAGTATAAAATAAATAACTACTGATCGTTAATTAAAAGATAAGACACGTGATTTTTTTAAAGTAGTCCGCCACAATATTAAAAACAAAGATATTTCTGTATGCATTATTAAATACAGCCTATAAGCGTGTGCTGTTGTCGGTAAATGTGTACTAATGCAGGCATTATCACCACATCAAAATGTGCCTTTGACGAACTGTGTGGAACAAAAAAAAACCCAAAAAGAGGAAAAATACGAAATGCAGTAAAAAATATATCAACGTGGTCTTAAAAACTAGAACACAATAGTCTTCATGTTTCATCACAAACTTGCAGCTTAATCCTAATGCACTTCACATGCTGATTAAAGTCGCAGAAATGGTTAAAAAATAAAAAAGAAATAAGGAGGATAAATAAAAAGAACAACGATTAGAGAGGGGGAGGGCGAACAGAGAGGAGGGAAACAATAGAGAATCAAAGCATAATAATATTCCTAAATGAAGAGGGAAATGTTGCACCGCTCATTTTATTAATCAGACTGTCAATTTCACCCAAGAGGCCAAACCCCAGAGCAATCTAAAACAGACTCAGAGATCAACCCAGGGACAAGCACCTCGCTCCTCACTCCTCTCTTCCTCTCCACTTGGATATTATTCGTCTGACCGAAGGCCGCCTCCATCATCAAGTGACAGCCCTCTCCTATTTATTTGCTTATAAACCTGTTACAATAAATGATCATTGGAGCAACGTCAGCCGAGCATTTTAACAACGAACAGCAACCACTTTTGATGAATGACATTTTGCTGCTGTGGGGAGGATGCACGGCTCATTTTGAGCAGTCGCTCGTCGATTGCATTCAGATTCTTTCATTTTTTGAGTCTTGCTTATAAAAAGGTTTAGAGACAGTTATTTAGAGACAGTTGCTGAGTTGCATGCGGATTTAAGCTCCGACACAACTCATTGGTGCTCCAGCCCCCCTGGACAAGTGTTGTGTGGTGGGTGTTTTTTTTTTTTCCTCCTTCTTCGTCTTGCACGGCTTAATGATGGAGAGGATAAGAAAAGAGATGATATTGATGGAGAGAGGTCTGCACAGTCCCGTCGCAGGGAAGAGGCTCGCAGACACGCCTGGAAATTCAGTGCTGGAGGCCCTGGAAAACTCTCAGCACAGCGGACGGCTAAGCCCGAGAATAACTTCGGCTTCTCTCCATGGAAATCTTGGGGACATCCCGACGAAAGGCAAATTTGAAATTGACAGTCTTTTCGGTACGCACCACAACAGTGAAAATACCTCTTCGGCGGAAATTTCCTCGTCAGAAAGCAGGAAGAAAATGAGCCTTTACTCCGAAGTTTCGCCAGAATCAGATATTAACAGTGATGTGGAGGTGGGATGCCCTGCGCATCGCTCCCCGAGCCAGCACAAGGAAAACAACAAGGGTAAGATTTCTCCATATTTATCTTCTTTATTTCTGTTATGTTTTAATGGGAATTTAGCTGGTATCACTGTGATCATTCTCTCTCTATCCAAGGAAACGAAATGACGCTAAAATTAATATTTATCAGTATTATTATTTGTAATATTTTCATAATAATCATCATTATTATTACTAGTAGCATTATTATTGTTATTATACAGTGGATAAATGCAATAATACTGCACTAAAAAGACAATTTTTACATAAATATCAACATTAGTTTTATCGTTTTTAGCATTATGTTGTCAAATCTGGCCCACACACACGTTTATTATTGCAATATCATCGATATCAATAACAATTTGTTTCTCTCTCCTTTTTATTTTATTTATTTCTTTTTTTAAATAATTATTATTTTAGGTTTTTCAGACAGTAATTCTGGATCTTCCAACCTAAGCTCAAACTCCCTCCAGAATATGAACGGTAATTCATCGGGAGGATCAAACAATTCAAATAGCGACCAAGTGAGAAGATATCGGACTGCTTTCACCAGAGAACAAATCGGGAGGCTGGAAAAAGAGTTTTACAGGGAAAATTACGTTTCGAGACCGAGAAGATGTGAATTAGCCGCAGCGCTGAATCTGCCCGAGACTACCATTAAGGTACAGATTCATCTCCTTTATTCTCATGTGTGCATGTGTTTGTGCAGAGAAAGCAATGCTGTGGCTATAAAAATGATAATAATAATACTCGGCAGTAGAAAATGTAGTCATAATAATTATTATTTCTGCTCATGCAATATTGCAGTGTGACATTTTGAATTTAACCTGTGCGCAAAATAGCTCTTTTATTTACTGGTCACCCCATGGGTGCTCATCAATTTAACCGTTATGTGTACAATTAATAAAAAACACTCATGTCAAATAATTTAATGCAAAAAACACATTATTTTAAGTTATTTAATTGGCAGATTTTAGCTGCTGCAGGATGCGTAAATGCATCATTTTAATGTTCAATGACAAGAGCATTTATAGGACATTTTAGCATCAGTGTCTGCCCTGAGCACGCGCTGAAGCACACTGTTCAGGTCTAAATTTAGAGCTTGGAAACAACATGGCAGCTTCAATATGGGCCTTGTTTTGACTCTGTGTGCAGGTGTGGTTCCAGAACAGGCGGATGAAGGATAAAAGGCAGCGTTTGGCGATGTCCTGGCCCCATCCAGCAGACCCCAGCTTCTACACTTACATGATGACGCACGCGGCAGCTACAGGAAGTCTACCTTACCCTTTCCACTCGCACATGCCTCTACACTACTACCCGCACGTCGGTGTCACGGCAGCAGCAGCCGCCGCCGCCGCCACCGGCGCCGACTCGTCACCTTTCGCCACTTCCATCCGGCCCCTCGATACCTTCCGAGCACTCTCCCACCCTTACTCGCGGCCAGAGCTCCTGTGCAGCTTCAGGCACCCGGGACTCTACCAGTCACCCGCAGGCCTGAACAGCTCGGCGGCGGCATCGGCGGCGGCGGCGGCTGCGGCAGCGGCGGCGGCGGTCAGCGCCCCGTCAGCCACCGGGCCTTGTTCGTGTCTCAGCTGCCACAGCAGCCAGGCGGCGAGCGCGCTGAGCTCCAGGAGCACCAGCGCTGACTTTACCTGCACAGCTTCGGGGCAAAGATCCGAGAGTGGATTTCTGCCGTATTCTGCTGCTGTTCTCAGCAAAACCTCAGTCCCGTCACCAGACCAACGAGAAGAAACTTCACTTAACAGATAACTCATCATGCAGCCTACACGACCGTTATTCCTATTTTGCTCTAGTCCTACTTTAGGGGATAGGCCTACCTTAAAAACCACACCTGGGTAAAGGATTCGTCTAATAGGCAGCATTGTAAACACACACACATATTTAGATTAATTTCTAAAAAGTCCAGAAGACTCTTCATGACAAAAAACACATGAATATCTAGCACCGAAAATTTTGCAACTCACAAACAACCTTTTTTAAAAGCTTGTGCTCATGTGTTGTGCCAGTAGACCATTTTTATGCTGGATTTATTTACAGGCAAACATATTTGGAAAAATAACTGCAAATCCATTCTGTACATTCAACCAATGTGCCATTTTATTTTATTTTTTATTTATTTGCACAAATCCCACAAATTAACCAACATCTGTAACTGAGTCACATCCCATATTTCCATATTTCTGCGGCTCAAATGTCCAACATCCAGCGTGACCAACCCATCCTGGCTACCTTGACTCCTCTGGTTCTTAAAAGATTCAAACGTGAGCTAATTATGCTATCTAAATTTAGATAGCAGAAGGTCCTGCTTTTCTGCCCAGCAGCATATCTTTCTTCACTAGGCCTAATAGACTGAGATTTTGGCAGGGATAGCTTCTCCAACACCCAGCCTCTGCTCTGTGGGGACCCCCCTAATCAGCTAGAAGGGTGCATATAATTTTGCACCGCGTCTTTCGTGTCAATTTTTATGTTAATAATGAGAGGATCATGACAAAAATTGCCAATCATGTACCTAGATGGAGCTCCTTTGAATACATGACTGTAAGAAAGTTCCTCGTTTTGAGACCCGCTGTCAAGTGCTAACAACCCGCGGAGGGAAGTCATTAGACATACAAAAGACCTGGAACAAAGCGACAGTCCTGGTACACAGATGCACTGTATAAGGATAATATATGACACATGTAGGGTTTAGAAATATTACATACAAAGCAGACTACAAAGAGAGCCTCAAATTTAGTTTGCTGATAATGGGAAATACCTCGACACACACACACACACATACACAGTAGCATCTCTGTTATTTACATTGCTGCGCCTCATTATATCAAATCCAGTATTTTCATAGGTGTGTAATCCCTTTAGGACCTCTTCACTCAGCACACACAGTGACGGGACTGAGCAAGGCGAAAGTTCAGACTAAATAGCCTGGCTTTACAATCTGTCTGCGCCTGTAAAAATGGCTATGTGCTATTTTATTCGTTCCTGTTGGGACATCACCAATATGTTAATTATAAAACATGTGAACTGTAAATCGTGAAATATTTTGCAAATATCATGGATAGTCCTACTGATAGTTGAAAACTGAATTATCGATCGCCCTGAAAAAAAAATGCTTCATGAAATGTGGATGGTAGGCTGATTTTTTTTTAAAACACATTTTTATTTTAATTTATTTTGTGTGACTTGCTGAATGTTTTTTTTTTTTTTTTAATGTTTAAACACTGGATGTACACGCCAATAGGAGCATCACATTAGCCTACAAATTGGCCTCACCAACAGTCCAAATTCATGATCTGAATTTCGTGCAAAAATTACTGACTGAATTATGGAGAATATTTCTTTACGGTCCACTCCAAAAGAGGCTTTTAAAAAAGGGCTGATAAACGAGCACTGAAATTAAAAATGATGAAAAATAGTATTGGCCTTTGTCCCTGGGGTCTGTTATAACTCTATATCTCTGTATTTAAAATATCAATGACTGTATGAATTTAAATATTTTAACTTGAAAAAAAATTGTGCAATATGAAATGTAAATCATGTTATTTATTGATCGTGTTTGTTCTTGGAAAATAAATAAAAAAAATCTTTACACATTTTCGCATCTTTACATTAATGACAGATATTTCTACAAAAAAATGGATTTCGTTGCAGGACGCTGACAAACTTTATTTAATTGCTTGAGGGATATAAGCATTTTGGCTATAAAGACATATATATTACATACGTTGTATCACATATTTAAGAAGATTCAGCTCCGACAATGAAGACATCTTGGGCTTATTCAGGTGCTGTGACACCATTTCTATGGCAAACACTGTAAAGCATTAATTAAAAATACGTGGAAAGCTACAG
>JAPZEB010000005.1:14309679-14322174 GCA_029783705.1 Chaetodon striatus
TGACTCTCTCTAACACACACACACACACACACACACACACACACACACACACACACACACACACCCTCCGTGTAAAGACAGGAGGAGTGCAGTCCTGCCACAGGCTGTTGAAACCGGACAACTCTACTACTAAGGTAAATAGCGTCTTGTTGTTCAAAACACTTGGCTGTGATTCGTTTCTCTTCCCGGCTACATTATTTGGTCTCGCTTGCTTTTACAAACAACATTAACTAACTTAGCAATGACTGCTGATAGTTATTGTGATGAACGTTGACTGCTTTAGTGTTAGCATCAACTGCTAGCGGTTAGCTTCCCATGTTTAGCTAGTGGCACGGCAATGCTAACGCTAACGGTTTACTCCATTGATGTCTTAAGTGGGTTAAGAAGTCATTTAGCAAACACAAAGCGATATAACAATTTCGTCCTTTCGGCTTAACGTTACCGTTAGGTCGCCGTTTGTTTTAGGTCGGTTAAACTCCTCGTGAAGAGTCAGTTGCTTTGCAAGCACAGAGTGAAGTTAAGTTTGCTAACTAAAGTTAGCAAGGGTAACGTTACCTTAGGTCAGCCCGGTCTCTCAAGTTTTAAAGACAGTGTTTGAATGAGTTTCACACATGACATACAAACACGAACTTCACAATGAATTTAAAGCGTCCCGTTTAAGTTTTAAACATTAGTATGTGACAGTCTTACCTATTGTATGTACCTGTATGTATGTTGACGTTAGGTTGCATTCAGATATAAAATGATGTATTGTAAGACAGCAGCATTGCAATACATGTTAAGGTTTGTTTTGTTGAAACAGTCTTTGCAGGGAGGATGCAACTTTAAAGTTATTTTGGAGACAGCTATTTGTAGAGCTGTTGCATTGTATTTCCATGCACTGAAAGATGTTTCAGCTATTTTGTCCACCCCCATTTAGTGATACATCAGTAATGGTAGACCACATGTTGGAAATGCTAGACTATTTAAGGAGTACGGATATTAGTACAGCATGTTATAATTCATCAGCCTCACAAATAACAGCCTCCAAAGTTAAAGCGACACTTCTTTAAAGGAGCTTTATCAGAAACTGAACATTGCCACATACATGAAAGCAGCTTTCACTGCAGAAATGTTGCATTAGCTGCATGCACCAGCTGAGTGTCAATTGAACCCCATCACTGTTGTCAACAGGTGTAGAGCTTATCTGTGAGAGAAAATCAGAGGATGGTCCCAGTAACAGAATACGCTGCAATCCCTCATCAACATGGGGGCTGTCGTCTCACGGTGGAGGGTTTGTTTTCGAAGCTATTTCTTATTATGTCTTCTATTTTATGCTGCTGTAATACAAACTACTTTTAGCACAGCATTAGTCGGCAGTATTTTTGCTTTGTCAAGGAACATGGTTAGTTGTGATCTTTTAACTTAAGATCTGATAAGCTTGCACTTTGCAAGCTGATCTTAGATTAACTTAATTCCACCACACCATACTTTAGGCACAAATAGTAGCGGTATGCTTAGATAGATCTACATAAACTATCACAATTCAGATGTTTATGCCAGTTCTCCTTCTGCCATCTCTATTCATTGGCATATTGGCATGCACAGGCTAACTAAACAACATTGCCAACAATGGAAGAAAACACACATGACACACGCACAAACTGTGCAGAAATGGAATGATGAAACAGGAAATTTCCAGATCTTTTCAGGAAGTTGCTTATCATTATTGCAAATGTCATCATTTCTTATGTCAGACTTAAACTGTTTGTCTTACAGGCAAAACCATCCACTGTGGAGATTTTGGAGGGAATCGATAAGGTATGCTGGTCAGATAGTCTGCCAAAAGAGCTGTTTTTAATTTTCCAAAACATATTTTATTTAAAATGTGTAGTTTGAGACGTTTTTCTTTTTGATATTTGCATGGGGTGTGTGGAGAAAAAAAAGCAGTATATTTACCAAAGGACAACAAATCCATGCCTAACCTGCACTGTGTGTAGGTAGACAAAGCGTGCATGAACAAGAAACATTTTCACAAACAGAGCACTTGGTGTATATAGCCTGAAGTCATTCAGTGAGAAGAGAGCCTATACATTAATTGTGAAAAATGGTGGTAATAATACAGTGTAATATTCTACCATTGTGGTCCTTGGAAGATAAAAAAAAAAGAGAAAGCAAGTGCCTCGTGCGAGAAATTCAGCATTGTTTTCTTTATTCTCTCGTGCCCTGTTTACATTTGAGCAGAAGTACAGTCTTTTCCAATGAGTCCCTTGAGGTTGGGTGCGTCCAAGCTTGCCGAAGGCACCCGCTGTCAATCAAATGAGTGAAACACAAATGAAGCATTATCAGTAGAACTGACCAAAGGCATCTGTTATTGTAATTATGCCCAATGATGTTGATAAAGCCCACACAATCTAGAAACAACCACATGTTCTGTACAAACCTACTCAGCACAGATTAGGGGCTGTTTACACTGTGGCACTACAGTCAGTGAAACATATCAAGTGAAGGTTAGGAGTAAATGACGTATTTGCATATACAGTACTTGAAGGTAACAACTTGGGTTATATTTTTGTAGCTCTGGCCGTCTGTTATATTGGTTATAATAACTTACTTACCAAAGTAATTGCTGAGATCTGGGAATGCTGTGGCATTGATTAAAAGATAAGCCGAAACAAGCTATAAAAATAGTCAGTCAGAAAATCCTGCGGGTTGTAAACAAACTTAAAGTTTGCGAGATTATCTAAACCACTTAATTTGTAGGTGAAACTGAAAGTGAGTGCACCAGTAATGTCGTTAATACTCCCCATTGCACTGGAAAACCTTAATTGCAGCACAACTACAGCAAATTGGTTGGTCTGTAAACTTTAATGGTACACAAAGGACAAATAGGGTAATAATTTTGCCATTCCCCTTTGCTTCCTCTGCCAAATAAGTTTGGTCTACCTGGGGGTTTGTTTACAACCTGTCTGATGCTTTGACGATATTGTGTATTTATTTCACTGGTGCTCAGTGAGCACTTAAGCTTGTTTTTGATAGAGAAACAGTGCTGTGGAAGACATGTCTTATCAGCATGCATCTTTTGACCATTAGCAAAACAGATGTGCCAACGAATCAGCTTCTTATTTGCTGACTGACGGGGCTTTAGTGCTCTTCTACTGTTAAGCTAGTGTTAGGCTATTTTCGGCACCTGTCCTTGGAGCAAGAGAGACTACACATATAGTGGAAAGGTCAGGTGGCATTGAAGTTTTGAAAAGATGGGTGTTGGTTTTCCTCTTGAAAAGTCATGTCATCTATTAGGGGAAATATTTTGGCTATAATGTTTCTCTGTGTGCATGGTTGCACCACACGTACAGAAACACATGCATGATATACTTTAAGGCTGAATGTGAGCTCTGTTTATCCACTGTGTAGAGTGACAGACACACATGTTACAAGAGAACCATAGTGACCAGAGTGCATCCATTCTGTCCGCCAGCTATTTATGGATGGGGTAATGAGCACTTTAACTCAGTGGTGTAACCTTTCCTTGATTTAAAAAAAAAAAAGTTGAGAGACATTTGTTAATTACAAATGATAATGAATTACATAAACAGTTGTTTTCTCTGCCAGAAGAGAAGTTTGATTGTGACTGGACCCTTTATTTGGTGTGCTCCCACTTCTAATGCTAAGTTTGGATCATACTATTCTATCAGTCCTGCTAAAGACGATCAATGGCACATCCAAATAAAATTTGCTTGCATTTTCATATATATGTCAGGACATGACACCCATCCACACTGCTGAGAGACATAGCATTAAGGCATTTGTGAAAACACATGACTTGGACCATGGTGCCAGTTTGCACTTAATTAAATAAAAGTTAATTCTCACCTCTGTTTCAAACTCATCCACAATATCAGAGTGGTAAAACTAGTAGTTATTTCCCCCAGAGGCTTGTATTACATTTAAATAAAATTATATTAAGACATTAAGGGAGAAATTACATAGGATAATGAACCAGCCCTACTGGAAAAGCCTGCTGTAAAACTTGATTTCAACATTAATGACTTACTTAAAGGTATACTATGCAGGAAATGTCAGTTACTGTTTGTAAACAGTATCGCCAGTGAAAGTGAAAGCCAACCCCACTCATTCCGCTTGGCATTCGTGTCAATATATTTGCATTTTTCCAGTGCTGTGTCCACAGTTTTCATCATGTCCTTTTGAATATGTGCTGCTTATGGTCTGGCACCTGGTTGCTACCTTTTTATAAAGTCCTGACCTCACCTATGCAATGTGCCCGTGAACATCCCGAACATAGAAACAAAGAAGAAAATAAGGAAATACAGGTAGAGGGCATGCATGTAATGTATTTGCACCATGAAAATATAATGTGTGGAGGATAAGTCTCACTCATTTGCTTATGAAAATTCCTTTTTTGTTTAAATATAATATGTGTTAAAATAAGCAAAATGTATGCAAAATTACACATAAAATAATAATGACACTCAAAGCAGTGAACAGTGTTTCATTGTTGTGCTTGACATGAGAGGAAACTAAATATGTGTAAACAGTAATGTTTATTCTTATAGCCAAAGATAACCACAGTCACTGTCTCACTAATAGAAGCCCATTTGTGTCTTATGTTCCCCGCAGGATATACAGACTCTTGAAGAATACAGTGAGAAGAATCAGAGGCAGTTGAAGATATGGGTCTGGCGACTGCTTCTTTACTCGTCTCTTCTCTACCTGATCACATGTGTAGTTGTGTATTTCTGGTACCTACCTGAGCAGTCGATGGGGAGGCTCATATTGTCTCTTCCCTTCTTAATATTTCCGTTGCTGTAAGTATGCAAGATAATCAATCACATTATCATTAAACTGTATCTGCAGTGTAACCTATTAACCTTTTTTTCTTTTTCCTTTAGAGTTTGGTTACTTCGAAAAATGCTTATAATTATTTTTTCACGGAGAACTGAAAAAAATAGTAAGACCTTCCCTGTCATTCATCCATACCTCACCACATAATGGTAATCTCTGCTCATGCTCAAACTGGTGTTGAATTGTGAAATGTGTTTGTTTTTTCAGATGAAAAGTTAGAGGATCTTAAAGTGCAAAAAAGGAAAATAGTAAGTGACCTTTTTTTTTAAATATTCATACAGTTTCATATATATCGTTGATTGACTTTTGATCTATAGTTTTCCATAGCTTTTCACACCAAAGACTTAAACAGCACTGTTACCTCTGATGAGGTTACAACAGCCCAGCTTCTTGCTGCTAACAAAACCAAGATTGTAAGCATGGACAGAACTGCCCCAAAATGACAAATTGAAGATCAAATACATAAAATTAAAAAGACTTTTTTATGCCACAGAGCTGAAATGCTTTGAGAAGTATTTCACTACTGGAAAGATGATCTTTTCGTAAAACTAGGCTGTCCATGTAGTAGAAAGATGCAGATACTACATGACCAGGGAAAACAGACAAAAAGGGCTGTGGTGTTTGCTTTTGTTCAAAAGTGAGAAAACCTACATCTACGAGAATGCCCTTCGCTGCACTATACCAATAAATGCTCCTGCTGGTGGTTGATCTAACGCTTGTCCAAAAACAATATGGCTGCCATCTGGTAACACATGGTCTCGTATAACAGTTAAGCAGTAAACAATACCTTTGGGTGATGCAGTGACAGAATCTTGATTCATACTTGATAATTCATCAGTACTGCTTAGTTTTACCGTTTGATCTCAGTTTTTTTTCCATTTTTTCATAATACAGGAAACAGTATGGTGCCCACATTTTGTTCACAAACTCTTGAATAACAGCTAAACAGTGCACTGAAATATGTGTCTGAAAACATCTTAGTTGACAAATAGGCAATGCAGTTACAGAGTCTTGCTCCGTTTCTTTCTATAGTCTTTGTGTCAGTGATAGCGGTAGAAAATCAAAAATGAGGAGGTACATCTGTAGTTTGAGCAACAGCCCTAGAGCCAGCAAAAATTTGCTGGCCAAATGAGCAGGGAGATGCTGGCAAGATTTTTTCTCCATGTGTCAGTAGGTGCACTAGAGATGGGAAATAATATGTAAATACCACATTCAGTGATTTTTATTTCCTTATTTGCCAGTTTTTCCAATTTAGTAGACAACTATTATCACAACATAGCTACTAAATGCCCGAAATCATTTAACAAAAATAACTGGTTTAGGACTCAAATATGAGGCTTACTATGTCTGTGTGTAAAGCAAACCATAGATTGGTATGTAAATATGCCCCATTTAGTAAAAATTTAATAGTTCAGTGATTTTGGAAAACCAAAATGTTTTTAGAGATGATGCATCATCAAAACTCAAAGTTAGTAAGAAGTATGGTATACTCCTGTATATGTTTTTTATTGTTTAGACTCACCACGTCACTCAGTGTAGCGGTAGTAGTTATAAAGCCATTACAAAAATTGCACCAGCAGCACCCTACAGATTTTCTCTCCAATGTCCCTGAAATTACCTCTGCAAGCTTGAGAGATCTGCAAAGTGACATTTCAAAAAACAATTGTCATGCATCTGTGGCTCGCACCGTGGATGGATAAGTGAGAGAAACTTATTATAAAACTCATAATCTCTGTAGAACGCTTTGTAATTTTGATGTCTAGTGGTCTCCAGTGAAGTGAGGACTTGCACCTCATCCTGCAAGTTGTGTAGGAAGCCTTGTAGTATTGCTCTTATTGATCCTCTCAGCATTTTGCAGCGAGATACTTGCTAATCTGGGATCTGTACAGGCAGCGTTTGATCGGTACAGTGACTTAACCCAGTAAACCACTCTGCTAATGTCACTTTAATTAATAGCATTTAGTGCAGGAAAGAAATAAATCTGAGAAATTGCTTGTCATCCTCTGTCAAGTCTAATAACTTTCAATAATTAGGGCTGATGGATTTTCACACTCTCCATTATCGAAGTAGTGAATGTAATTATTCTTCATATTATATGTAAACATTTAGAAATGTATGGTACTTAAATGAAGATGTACAATTTAGTGAAGTAACTTCCTGGTGCCCTTTCTCAGTCATGTTTACTTGTAATGATCTGGTAGGTGATTCTAAGATATTATGTGTGATTATAAAACACCTATTAATTACATCAGATGATCGTCAAATAATTACTTGTCAATAGAACTGTTAGTATATGAATAATTCCTTCATGCAGTGTATTGGAAAAATTATGCAACCATTTATCCTTTCAATGTCTTTCTTTTAGCTTGAAGAAGTGATGGAGACAGAGACATATAAAAACGCTAAAATGATTCTGGAGAGATTTGATCCTGATTCCAAGAGGAAAATTGTGAGTTGTTTTGTTTTTACTTAATAACATAAATCACTTTAATTGTTTTCCATATTAAATCATGCTCATGTGCTCTTTTGTTTTCTGTTTAAAGGAGCTTGAATCCACCCCAGTTGGACCTCAGATGACTCCAAAACCAGGACAAGGTAGCAGTGGCTTTTGAAGACAGTGCTATTTTTTCCTGACTTCCCCTCTGACATTTCTTACTATTGTTAAGCAACCTGCAATGTTTTCTGTGTTAGAGCTCCGCCAGCGCAATGTCATCCCAAAGACCCCCCCAGTGGTGGTGAATCCTGCAAGCGGAGCTGCCGCCCGCCCTCCTCTTGCCTCTGGGCCCACCTATCCTGGACGAGCTTCCCACTCTGCTCCAGGTGGACCCCCAGAGAGGAACCTGTCGGCTATAGCTGCTCAGCAGAGCTTGATGAGGAAGCCTGTGACCCCTGGAACACCTGTTCCAGGAGTCGGTGAGTTACCTGCACACAGGGGGACCACATCATAATGTGGTCGATTAAGGTGTGATTTACTCTTCCCTGGCTCTGTGTCCCCAGTTGCTCAAGGCTCTGTGGTGTGTGTTGTCAGCAAGGGTGGTATATATTATACAATAGTTGTAATGGGTAATTGCATTAATGTAGTTTTCAGATATCTTATTAAAAGGTACAACCTTTCTCAAACAAGTGTATAATTGTGAACTAAGATTAGAAGTAGGCGCTTACTTTTGATACAGTCAGAATATTTACTCAAGAATGTGATGCATGTGTTGTACGTCTTTGGTTGCTTCTAGAGTTTTTAAAAGCCAGCCAGCCAACATGTTAAAAAACTTTTCATAGAACAGTTGCTGTGTATGGAAGACATCTGTGGAGTGCAGAGTTATTGAATATTCAATATAAATTATTTCTGGACTATGAACACTCAATAGAAGATGCAAATAAGTGCAAACGGATAAGGAAATGTGTTCCTAGAGGAAGCTGCATGCTGTAATTGCCATGTGGAATGCCAACTGTGAGGTATGCACGAATCAGGATTACATTAACTATGATTAATTAGCCAGACCTGCGTTTGTTCTCTGGGCAATGGTGGTGGAATCTCACTAAATGTCTTTTAATGCTTGGTGAAATTGCCTTTGGCATTGGGAACACCTCGCAAATGGTTTACATGACTTGATGTTATCACCTGCTTCTGCTGAAAATTGAAAGTGAAAAGCAATTTGATACAAAGAGTCACCACAGAGTTTCCATATGTTGGTAAATTAATAACCAGCAGGATATTGAGACTCTGCCAAGTCTCACAGAAATGACCAGTCATCTTCCTATGATTGCTCTTGATGTTAGATTATATTAATTACTACTCACCAACACAGCAGGGATTCTGGACGTGCTTCGCAAGTGAGATCCAGTGTTAATTCATTAAGAAAAAGGGGGCAGGTTTTTGTAAAATTCATCATGGTTTGTGCAGTAAACTGTGAATCTCAGCCTCACTGTTTCACTTAGTTTTTTACTGTCAGTAGCCCCCTTTTAATGCAGTTTGTATTCAAGACTACAGACTGTGTCTAACAGGCATTGATGCTGTGTTTTAACAGGGATGCACCCCCCAGGCCCACCCCTGGCCAGACCTGTGGTCCCAAGGGAAAGAGGCGCTATGGACAGAGTCATTGAGTATCTTGTTGGAGATGGCCCTCAGAACCGGTACACAACCTCTGCTCTTGAACACAGACTATCAATTATGGTTGGGTACTGTTTACATTTGAACCCATACTGGTACCGGTTTGGTACTTGGAATTCAGTACTGGTAGGCAACAATACCTTTTTTTGGTCCTTGACTTTCTTCATAATAACAAAAATTTTATTTTTAAACAAGCTGCAGGGTTGACATCGTAACTAAAAAGCAATGCTACTCCTCTGCTCTTTTGTAATCACACTCTGAGCTAACCTTCTGTCTGTCTTATTCTGTGTGTCTGTGTGTATGTAAGTTTGCTTGTCAAGCAGTGATGCTAGGCTATTTTTAAAATAATACAGGGGAAAAAATAGACCAGGCACCAAAACTGTTGTGGCAGATCGGCGCTGCAGCGATAGTTTTGGCTTGCTGGGAAGCTGACAGAGCAGCCTCAGAGCGCCGTGGCTGGCTTCCAGGCTTCTGGGCGCTTTGCGGCACCTCTGCCTCTTGTCTAAAGTAGGCATTCTCCCCCCAGATGCGCTCTCAGGTCCTGACATTTGGCACAGATGAATTTAACTTGAATCAGTTCTCTGTGGTACAGACGCAATTTGGTAGATACCATTAAAAGTACTTAGTTTGCTTCCCAATACAACTATCAATACACTTATATAATGTATATGCGGTTTTGGGGGCAAGTATTGTTAGTGTATGAAGCTGGTTTTTATCCAACTCATAAAACTGCAGTGCTAAGTTATCTTTTATGTAATATAATCTCTCCAGTCTCCATGTACTGCATGCTGTCTTAACTGGACTGTCTTTCCTTCCTCATAGATACGCTCTCATCTGTCAGCAGTGTCTGTCCCATAACGGCATGGCATTAAAAGAGGAATTTGAATACATTGGTAAGACTTAGAGAAACACAACACTCTTTGTCAGTCTCCATCAAACACTGTGCCTTCATTTGCCCTCTAGCATTTGGCAGCGTAGTATATCATATGGCTCTTAAATGCCTCTGCCACTACCAACCCCTGTAAGCAAAAACGCAACAAGATTGAATATGCAAACCAGCGCTACACATCAATCTGAAGTGTTTATGCATCTCAGGCATTTTCTGTCATTGGTTCATATTCATGTATATTAATCTACGTCTGTTTTGAGAATGTATTAGAGAAGTGACATAAACTATATGGTGTTTTATTTGTGTTGTTTCAGCCTTCAGATGTGCGTATTGTTATTTCTTGAACCCTGCAAGAAAGACCAGGCCTCAGGCACCCAGACTCCCTGAGGTCTCTGGCGAACTGAAGATGTCACCTGAGGCACCGTCACCTTCGCCTACTGCTGACTTGGGTGGTGACCAGTCTGTTTTAGGTGATAATGACACTCAAGCAGGTTTTACCCACACAAAGCATATACCTCTAAAGTAGGGATGGGCATTTTAAGTAATTTCCATATTCAAGTACTGGCTTTAAATATTATAGAGTACTCAAGGAAAAAAAAATATATATGTAAGAACAGGATTCAAAATAACCAGCAAAGAGAAATTTGGGGTAGGGGTTAGGGTTAGCCCTCCTTTCTTGCACTGCACAGATTGATCTGGTTGTTTAATGTTACACAGCTTTCACCCCACATTCATTATGTTTATTTTGTCAAAATACTTCCAAACAGCATTCTGACCCTGGTCACCATTTTACATGTAACATTAGATCAGCAGGGTTCCTTTGCATCCTTAAAGTCTTAAAAGGCACTGAAATGATAAAACTAAAAATAAGGCTGTAACTGGTATTAAAATGTCTTAAGTCAGTCTTTCAGAGTCTTAAATGGTAAGAGACTGGAAGAAAGGTTTTATAAATAATTTTTCTGATGTTGCATTTTAAGAACTCAAGATAATTGGCAACATCTACTTTTTTTTTTTTTTTTTTTTTTTAGAAATAATTTACCGAATGCCCTTTGCATTAATGTCACATAAGGATAGTGAAACCAGAAACAATCATGTTTCGTTCTGGCCAGGATGCTTAGAGGGGAGGATCCACTGTCTGCTAGCTGTCAGTTTACCCTGGACATCATGAGGAAGAGCAGATTCAACAAATATTGGCTGTTGAACCAAGATTTCACAGCATGGCTGAGACTGGTATAAAGTTACATTCAAGGCTCGGTGTGTTTTATGCAAAAAAAAAATTCAACTTAGCATGATGGGAATCAAGGCATTGGATTCCCATCATGTTGAGTGGCAAACACAAAAATGGCAAGAAAATCTGCCAACAAACGCCAGTTCTGTTATACCCCATATTTTCCACAAGACCAAAAAAGCCATGTTTTATGTCACAGTAAACATTAAGGCAAAATTGTCCTTAACCCTGAGTAACTGATGTCAGTTATTTTTTCTGTATTTCTTCAGTTTTGGTTATTTTAAAATTGGTCTTAAATTTAATTTGGAGTCGCATTAGAATGTCTTAAATATAGTTTGTACTTGCTGTAGGAACCCTGGATCGAGTGCCTTTTTTTTTTTTGTTTGCTATATGAATCTGTGGAGATATTCATTGATAGCAACTGAATTGCTGTGTCCCAGACAAAAAATGTGAAATTTTAATATGGATATGGTCAATTTATGGCCATTTATTTTATTTTTTACAAAGCAAATAAATAGATAAGTAAATAAAAGTGATTACATTGAAAGAATACTGAAGTCCAAATTGAGCACTCGTACACATCCCTACTCTGAAATGTAATGGTCACGCTTGTAAACAAATTCTACCAATATTAGTACATTTAGAAATGAAATGTTAAAATTCTACATTCTGTTGAACACATACAGAAGTGTCCATTTGTCTTGTTATATGCTTTTTGAAATGCATGCAAATCTAAACTAAACTAATCTCCACCAGGACAAACCAAGCTTGCTGATGTCTCAGCTGAAACAGACACCCAGGAGCCAGGCACACCAACAACCACAGAGCCCAGCTCTGCTTCAGACGGCCAGAGCACCCCAGAGTCACAAGATCTGCCCTCTGAGAAATCTGACGGCGAGCAAGACGAGTCTGCCATGGAAGTGGAATAAAACAGTGGAGCAGTGATTTCGACGCAAGTCAGGCTGGAACTTTATTTTTCCTTAGAAGAAATGCGATAACGGTTAATGTATAAGTAAATGCCGTGAGTTGGAACAACACAGAAACAAGTCGGTATGTGATGTGATTTTCAACTTACAGTACAGCTTGTCCTTTCTTTTGAGAATCGCTTTTATATTTCTAGTAATAGTAATGAATTAAATATTAAATCTTTAGCATTTGGTTGCAGCCACCAAATATACCACCAGTATGATCACATGTTTAGCCCATTCTCACTACATGTTATTCAGAGCGATAAGGATTTTGCAACATTAATTTTGTCTATGCTGAATAGGAAAAATCTTTTCCCATGATTTCCTTTTTCCATATTTTGTTTTCAACCGAATTTCTAACAGTATTCTGTCAGAGTTAATTGGAAACTGCGGAAACAAAACAAGAAATATTTTGTGGGGGAAAAAGAATTTTTATTTATGGGAAATTATTTATAAATAT
>JAPZEB010000005.1:14358800-14369285 GCA_029783705.1 Chaetodon striatus
TAGGCTTGTGCTAAAAACATTAGCATGTTGTATTTGTGGGGAAAATGTGTCCAGATAAAGACAAATGCTTTATCTGTGAATGCTGCAAGTTATAGTGAAGCTGATTTGTGTGCTTGTGTTTGAAATCGTCGCTGTTAGGCCATGTTTAATGTGTGTTTTGAATCAACTAAACTTTACAGCACTTCACAGAAATCATGCCGCCGAGTAGTGTTTTGTTTTGTAACTGCAGAGTGACACAGACACACCACTGCACAAGTACAAATGCTCACAATGGCGTGGGTCCTGCATAGAGCTGACGCACAAGTACAAACTAACACTGATACCAAAGTCCCTAAACTCTTTAATAACTATTATGTGACATTGGCTGTGTAACAGTTAGCCTATCACTGTGTGCACAGGTGGGCTCTCACCAATTTATTCCCGGAGTGGAGCGGAGCTGTCATGATACAGAGAAAAAAAAGCTAGACAGTGAGGCAGGGGCTAAGCTAAATAATCAAGATTCTAACCATTTTACACAGTAATGTTGATATTGTGGCAGGCCGCCACAAAATAACTGGTGCATGGGGAGCAATAAGATTTATGTGTATTTAACTCCCAAACTTGAAAACCAAATACTTACCCAATGAGCAAATATCTGAAAAGTTAAATATGTGGGTTCAGTGCCACAGTACTATGTGGTCAGACTAAACAAGCAATTTGAGGACGTCACCTTGGGCTTTTGAAAATTGAGACTAACATTTTCAACTATTGTTTTATTAAGTGATAATGTGTTGTGTGGTACCAACAGCAATCATTAGTTGCAGTCCTACTTTCCAGTGTGTTCTACATGTTTGTATTTATCCGTGAGATATATAGTAAGACTTGGTCATTGATCTAAGGATTTTTGTTAGCCACAAGCCTGTGTAGAGATGTACTTTGACGTGGAACAAATTACCACTGACACCACATCCAAGCACATCAAGGATTATCATCACAAAAATGACAGAATTAAAGATGTCAAGATTGGCTTTGAACCTCTCTCTGGAGACGTAGCTGGGTGGGTTGAGAATGAAAGGGCGGGGAGGGGTGTTAACATTTGTTATAGACTTCTACACTCTGTATTTGCTGGGGGCATTGTTAGCACACACCGCCTCCAGCCCAGGACTTAGGCAGGCCCCCAGCAGATGCAGACTACCCTGTACAAACACACACACACTCACATACACACACACAGACATGCTCCCTTACTACCACCACCCCACCCCTGGAAGAGGAAGAATAGATGCCCTGGGGCAATTCAGCTAGTGTGGATCACTTCAGATGAGGCACATTAAGTGGCTAGTGATAAATTTGGCATGACAATTGCAAACACCATCGCTTTTGTCTGTAATTAATTCCAGTGGTGCCTGAGGCCTTCCCCGTGTTGCTACTGGTGTGGGCCAGCAGTGCTTTCCTAACGAGGGCACATTACAGCCAGGATTATAGCCCAGATAAAGGTGCTCTTAGAGGGAGGTTAGTGAGATGTATTTCTTTGGTGTTTAGGTAGTGAAGATCTGGAAGTAATTTTTAGAGCGCCTGATGCAGGACCAGACACAATACGACTAAACTAGAATGAAACGAGGGTGGTATATAATATAACTGTTCAGGTTATTTACCATGAAGTTCACACATGGACCTCCGTATCTTGAAAGCAGCCTGGCAGTAATTACGTTCACTGCTACCATACATAATAATAACAGGTAAACAAATACAGTCATTTAAAACCTTGCTGAAGACAGAATGAGTCTAATAAGGAATGATGTGCAGTACAGTAACCAAAGTTTCACAATACTGGTTTAGAAATGTAGTAGCGGGATATATCTCAGTGGCTGAAATGATGAATTGGCACTGAGCAGTGGAAATTATGAGCCCACAGATTGCACCTTTAATATTTGGTCCAATGGGTCCCACAACTCAGTTATTCTCATTCACTGGTAATGTGGAGGCATTAATTAACGGCTTGTACTTCTGAGTAGTTTTATTACGGCTAATGTCCCTCATTAAGTGAAATATAGTTACTCAAGGACATAAAAGAATCCCTCAGCAGCACCATTAATCTTGATTTCACTTGTGAGAGTACTTGGATATCTTCTGTAACTTGCTCTGTGATGTGGTATCTGTGGCTCTCGCACTGGCTCGGGCAGTCTCGTGTGTTCACCACCTCCTCTGTAAGTCTCCAGCAGGGGGAAGCTGAACACACCACCAATCTGTGTCATTACTCTGTCATTGCATCAAATCACATGATTAGCTTCATGGGGCAGTGGAGGAGGCCTGCTTGGTGCGGCTGGCCGTTGCAGTCCCTGGGTAATGGTCCGGTGGCACTGTGATGGAGGGTTGTGTGCTGTCCTCCATGCAGGGCCAAGGATGCACCATCATTCAGCCTGCCGGAGATGGCCTTAGGGTGAATCGTGTTCTTTACTGCTCAGCCCTTTCACTTATGTTCCACTGTAGCACTGCAGTTTCCCTCTAGAAAATATTGCTTATTGGTAACACTTCCTTTCTTGGACATGCTATCATAAACATGGGAAGTGAGTCATTTGGAAAAAGGCTATTCTGCGAATCAATTGCCTCACACCAATTGTGGATCTGTCACATGTGTGTGTAGTGAGACAGGGGTCTTTACAGTGGGTGTTAAAAAAAATTACCAAACCATTAAATGGGATAAGGAGTAGCCTATGCAGGAGTACCTAACAGGGCCGGGTGCCTCTGTGGAAGGCCAATCCGACAGTTTGTCGATGCAGCCTTTTATAATGCAAAGGCTTATAATTATCTCACGCTCGCTCATTTCACACTGACATATCGCTTTCCTAAATGTCAGTAGGAACAGCCAGTGCACTTCTCTTCCCCCAGCTCAAGAGAGCCCTCTCTGCACCCTGCACACAGCTATGATGATGGCAGTGCTTTAGCCCTGAACGTGTAGCCCCCCGCCAGGGAATAGCGGTTCAGGCATCACCGATCGTTGACCTGGCTATTGTTGTTTGTGATACTTACTGGTAAACTTTTGCAATCAATACAACATCAGCCAGCAGAGCCCCTGGGAATGAAAACCTGAAACAGCGCACTTAATCTTGGAGCCGGCCCCTGCTCCCTGCTCTGCCGCTAAACTAGGTAGTTGGCCTACTTGATGCGGCATTATTGCCGCAGAGGTCAGATGTGAGCTGTCTTGCACAGCGCCTGATGAATGGCTGTTTTTGATAAAGCGCCTCTCCCATCCAACAAGAGACATTTAATAATGATGGACCATAACTGCACACAAAAAAATCCTTGTAGAAGAAAGGAAAAAAAAATCCCTCCTGCCTGCCTTTCCCCATCTTAGACAGTGAGCAGCTAGCCATACTCAGTGCACTTGTGGGCTTACATACAAAAGAACCATAGCACTGTGGAGTTTACAGTCACCGCTCAATTTCATTTGTGCAGACAGGTATGCACAGGTGGGCAACACAGTTACATTTAATGTCCTTTTCATTTTTAGTTCTTAATAATTCAATAGTTCAATCTACTTAGAAAATAATTCGCATATAGAGTGAAATTCTGCATATAATAAAACAATAAATTATGAACCACACTAATGATTAAATACACTTTATCTGGAGATTTATGTTGCTCAAATATTTCCTTTAGGCATGATATCCCTGACATATCTCCTAATGGAAACTGTAGATGTGCAGAGCCACAGAAAGCATTCACAAAGGTAACAATGTTAAATGGTAGTATTATGTCCACAGTAATGCAATTTAGCATCCACTCAGACTGCAGCACCCTCCTCTCAGCACCCATCTCTGGAGGCATCCATAAGATAATTGAATGTCTTTTAAACTGTGGATGATCATTTAACTAGCTCAGTGGTCAAGGCAACAGCCAGCAATTTTGCAATCTGCCATTGTGATGAGCAATCAAATCAGCATGTGTTTAGTCTAAGTGGCTCTAAATAAAATGCACACCTTTTAAATGAGCATAGTTATGAAAGTATACGGTGAAATTAAATGCCATTCTCCAGAAAACAAAGCCCGAAGCGCGGTGACAGTTCTGACATAGACAATGGCTTTAGTGACAGGAATAACAAATTAATTGGAACCATAACACATTCTCTCTAAAGGTGAGGTAAACACACCTGACTGTATATTTTTCACCATCAGTTAAATCTCAATTGGATCTAAAAATAAACCCCAAGACATTGAACAGTTTAATGGATTTTGACGTCTCCGCATTATGCTGTCACTCCAGTATAAATGAATCATAACTTTGCTCTGCACCAAGGAATTACCATGCATTTTGAGAAAATGCATTGTGCGCCAAGCTGTGAATTATGATGCGAGATCAAAATAAATGTGTAATGACTTTGGAGATGCCCAGAATAATTTATTGGGTAGAGGTAGTTCCATATTGAAAAGAGGAGCCTAAGTGGGATACAGGAGCTCCGTGCACTGACACTGCACTGAATGTGTTTGAATTCTGAAATGTCAGCGTTAGATAGGCAAAGAATCCAGCCTGTTTACTGAAGCTTGGTAAATGAGGGCTTCATTTGGGATGCAGCAGTATTCAATTATATGGTTATTTATTGATCAGAAACAATATATGTCTGTCTGCAGCATGTAAAGATGAATTCAGAGGATAAAAAGAAAGTGTCAGGGAAATTGGCCGATGAAGGATTGCATTTGATCTGGGTGGGAATTCAAGAATGGAGACAGAATACCCCTGTGTTAAAAAATGGGCCAGAAGTGTATTTGCAATTAAAGTTTTCCACAAAGAACTGTCAAGTGGGATTTGAAATGAGAAGAACGCATAACAATACCGAAATAAACCAGTGGGGAAAAATAAATAAAATAAGTTAGAAAACAATCCCACATATTTACTGTAACCAGTGTTTGTCTTGTTGAGACCAAAATAATTATGAACAACAGAAAAAAATATGGTCTATTTGAAGCAAAATATTTTCTCAAATTGATTGGGTGTTATATCTTTTTACACATTAATGTGAAATCAGTGTTATTACCTATCATACCAAGTGAAAAAATTGTCATACCACTGCTTGTTTTGCTATTTACCAAATACTTCCTCTTGCCAGGAGTGAGGGAAAAAAAACGCCACAGCATGGTATGGTGATATTTTGCATGGCAATGTATCGATACACAAACGCCAAGTGTCATTTTATGTTATAAAAGTTATGAATATTGCAAATACAAATAAACGTTTTGCCTGTTAGAATAATAAAATCAATCTACTAAATGCTTTGTGCTAAAAATAAATAAATAAAAGAAGATGAAAATAGAATTTAAAAAAAATAAGACAATATTGAGGTGCGATAGATGGACCAAAGACTTCATCTTTTTCAATCAGTCACATATGTCACATATAGTATTGTAATACTTAGCATATCACAAATCATTTGCAATAATATTTTATCGTGACTTAGGTATTGTGATAATATCGTATCGTGCGGTCTCTTTTGATTCCCACCCCCACAAGTTCGCCAACAATCAATAACTTTTTAAATAATTAATTAATTATTTAAGTCATTTTTCGCTTCCAGCTCGCAAGTTGTGAGGATTTTCTGCTTTTGTGTCTTTCACCTCTTTGTTCACTGAAATATTTTGGTCGTTGCTATTTATAGACCAAACAATTCATCCATTAATCAAGAAAGATTAATGGATGATGAAAATAATTGTTAATTTCAGCCAGGGTACAAAATTAAAACTATGCACCAGTGGGCCTGTCATGCCAACTACTTTTGTTGGACTATATAGTATTTCAGAAATTATTGGCAATAAATGATATTATTGTCATTTTGAGACTACTTTACGCAGCTTATATGACAATAATACAATAGCATAAGAAGTAATTTTACCCCTTCAAACAGCAATGAATTTTAAGAGTTTTTAGACATTGAAATTTTAATATAAAAAATACTAGTGTATATAATGTTTTTAAAAAAGTAATTAACACCTGTTAAAATATGAAAATAAGTATTTATAAAATTTTAGTAGGATATAGGAGTATCCCAAAATGACTCAGTTTGAGACTTGACAGAAAATGTGGCTAGTGGCAACTTACACTTCATTGTCATTGACGTGTTGTTTTATTTTTCTTCAGACTCAAGGAAGTAGGCGGGAGTGGAGCAGAAAAAATGGGAAAATAGCTGCACCCAAATCTGATAATGGTTGTAAAAACGCTGCTGATGTTGGTGATATATATATATGTAAACCATCATGTTAACACAACGGGCAATATCGAAGTCAGCAAAATGATCGGCGTCATGTCCATATATCGTGCGATAAATCGATAACGCAATTATTGTGACATGCCTATGCACTAGCCAAAGGCTGGTTAAAAAGAAAAGAAAACAAAAAAACAAAACAATGGCAATCTGTTGAGTGGTAGGTAAAATTTGAACATTCACTAAACATTTAGCCAGTGAAAAAAAAGGAAATTTTGCACCACGGTTGTAGCCCTACGTTTGAGCCATTAACATCACAGTTAAGGAAATAATAATAATGATAATAATAATAATAATGATAATAATAATAATAGCTACATGTCTTCCACCCTGCGATGGTCATCTGTGACTGTCTTTGCCACTGGGCTGTCCCAGAGCTTTTTGTAGACTAAAGTGTGAAACTTTACATCTCCTGCCCCTCTGTTAGCTCATTTACAGGGCTCAGCTGAAGTGTGCTGGGGTGTGTGATGCACCAGCGCACTCACTTTACATCCCCACTGTAAACACTGTCTATTATATTATTCACAACAGTGTCCTCCAGAGAGATGGATCCCGGTGAGGCCCCTCTGAATATGGAACACCAGCTATTGTGCTTACCTGCTGCCCCATATCAGCGTGGCCCACAGTGGCCCTTAGATGGTTCTCGTTCAGATCTCTTTAGCTGGGCTGGAGGGTAATCCCTGGGCAGCCAGGGCTTCTCTGTTGTCTCCTGGTTGTTTTCTGTGTAGTTCATAAATTATAGATGGGCCATGTCGAGGGCCATCATGCTGCCTGATCCCTGTCTGTGCTGACAGCTGTATGATGCGCACTGAGTGCAGCAGATTGGGAGCTCAGAGTTTCATCAATAAATATCACTCTGACCCTCACACTTGGCCTCGTGTCAGCGGTCAAGGTAATGGCTTTTTATTATCGTGAAGGGCAGCCCAGCGTGGGGTAGTCTTAAGGTTGCTCGTCCATCTCAGGTCTGGAGACGCAAAGACAGACAGAGAGGGAGAGAGGGAGAGAGAGAGGAGAGGAGTAGCTGGCCTAAAGTTTAAATGGACTGGGCTGTTATTATGTGAAGCCTGAGGATGAGTGTGGATGCGTTGTGTGTTTGACAGTGAACAGCAGGGAGCTTTTGTGTGGTGCTCCAGAGGAAGTAGTGATTTTCATGGACACATTATTGGATTAAATTAACCTTATTAACCAGCTGTGATGAATTCTATTGAGCTCACTGCTTCACAGAGATCTCCAAAGAAATTGTGTGAGTGTGCGAAAGTGGTGCGGCTGTTTCTATTTCCGTGCGCTTGTGTTTGATTGTGGAGCCTATCTGTCTGTGTGTGTATGTGTGTGTGTTAGCTGATGGTTAGCTCTAACTGCCTGGCTCATAGATGACAGGGCTTGAAATGCCATGATTGTGTACTGAAAGCTCAGGCAGCTGTACATGCTGCATGATGTCTTCAGAATACAGGTTTTTAGACAAAACAATATAGAACAGAACAGCATTTTGTCTAAAGTTCATTCATCAAAAAGCTGCATATTTTGAAAAGGGTAAAAGCCCCACACAACCCTGTCAGGGAAGCGCAAAGGCTAGATACTATAGATTACTTTAATCCCCTGCCAGATATAAAAAGGATAATTACATATTTGTGGTGGAGGCTGTGTGGTGAAAAAATCAATACAGCCTTTTTTTGTATGACACTTCATTAGTGTGAAAAAATCTTGGAGCTGAGAAGAACTGCACTGCAATTAAATGGTTCTGCTACCTTAGACTTTGTAATGGCTCTATATTATTATCCAGTTTATTTGAAATAGTGGTTGCACTTGTGGAGTAATTGGAAACCATTGATTATGTACTTTTATGTCTACACTCTTGCACATCATTATGGAGAGAAGCAATAGTTAGTTAGCCTCTCTAATGAAGCACTAATTGCACTAAGTAGGTTAAGATGTTAGTCAAACTGCACTCAACTGAAATGACAGCACAAAGACTTTCAATTAATCTGCATACACTGACTAGCAGATGTTGTTTTGGACTGCATATCTTGCAGATTTTATTTGCTTTCCCGTTGAATAGAAATTGTGTTTGTATCAGTCCATTGGCAGCAGATGAAATTGATTGGAAACAGGGGAAATAAGGGGCGGCGGGGGGAGAAAAAAAAAAAATCTAAGGTGATGGAATATAAAGTGGCCATTTTGCTGCTGTTTTCAAAAGGAGGACCATTTGTAATGTAGGTTTCCTCCTGATAATGTCAGCGGTGTAACACTGGCTGGTAATTGTACAGGAGTGTCTGTTAACTCATACCACTGTGTTAACATTTATTTAAGGATGTGAGGACCTTGCGCTTATTTTAGCCCCTGACATGACTCCAGTGTGTCCACTTGTAATGAATATAACGCAGTATGGAAGCAGAGATAACATAATTTATGTCATTTTATCAGCGCAAAGCAAAGTGTCACAGGGTTGTGAGGTTAGAGGGAGGAAGGAGGGATGACCTACAACACAGGCCACAAGCCAGACCGGAAACCACAACATAGCAAAGCACATGGTATGTCCCCTAATAATCCACTGAGCCATGCAAATGTTTTTTTTTTTAATAGTAATTTCACAGTTAACATCTATGACCTCTGGTATTTCTACCAACTTCTGTGGTTACTTTATATAGTATATTGTAGCTATAACCATTAACTAATTATAAATACAGTTATAACTTTTTGTTAATTGCATGCTAATTTATGTACAAATGAATCGTTCCCATTTATAATAGTTTGTGTTAAAATTTGCACCTACCTTTAAATCCTTTCCAGGCTCAAATTAAACTATTACATTCAGGAAATGCATTAGCATGGCATCTCGCTAAATATCACTTAAAGAAATTACAGTATAATCCTATTGATTTCTTTTTGAAAATACCCAATTATTTCTCAGGAATGTATTGAAAACTAAATACGGCACCCGTTCGGCTCGGAGCAGAATTCATTGTCTGCAAAAATGTGATGGATTGTCCATTTGTGCAAATGAATTACCCTGTCCAGATATTAGTGTAGCACATTACCCACTGAGGTCATTATGGGAGATGCAGGCTGCCACCGTCCTCCCTGCAGGGCTGATGGTATTGGTGTGGGGGTCCACGTGGACTGCCCGCACACTGTCCCCCCATCATGGTCCTCTGTGGAGAGAGTGATGCTGACAGTACACTCCTGGCAATCAGTCAGCTCGCCACCCACCACTATGCGCTATCTGAGATGTGGAGAGCAGGGTCTGTGCTGGTTACAGCTTAAACCCGGCAGCAGCAGGAGGACTTGCCGCCTTTGATCTTTTTCCTTTCAAAGGGCTCAAATGCTCACGCTATTGTACGCTTGAGAGACACTTCAGCCTTCACTACCCAGGAAGAAAAAAATGTAAAACTGCTGTCCTGTCCGCTTGTTACAGACACGGAAAGATTCAAATTAAAAGTAAACGTCTAAATGGAATAACATTTGACAATATTGTTGATTGGTTAAATAAGAGCCATCTGTTGAGCATGTTGAGCAGGGTGCATTGGTGTAAACTAGAGTATTAAATGTGAGGTGGAGACCTCTATCAGGACCTCTTATTAACAGAAGCTTGTTCTTGGTGGGATCTTAAGAAATCTCCTGGCTTTATATGGCTGTCTGGGGAAAGGGTCAGACCCTGTAAGCTGTCATTGCACATGAAAGGATTAATGTCATCTTATAAGAAGGGGGGAAAAGCCGTCTTATAGTTATTTATTCTGTTTCATTCACATTCTGCTGGCTCTGTAAAAGAAAAAGGCTAATGTCTGGTCTAATTTGTAGCCCTTTAAATTCCAGACAGAGATTCTTTACATATCTCTGGAGCTCATGGCTCCTCTCGGCGCAGCCCCTCTCCTCCTCTCCTTCTGGGATTCCCCTTAAACCCCACCAATTTACTATCTGAAGCAAAGTGAAGATTTACATGAGTTTGTACTTGAATGGCTCCAACTCTAGCTTCATGCACTAAACACTCCCACTGTAATTACCATTCGTGGATCCGGCTCTCTGATACCTCTCTCTCTCTCCTCTGCACCTAGGCCAATTGAAGGGGAGAGAAAAGGAAAATACTTATTCCCCAATGCTGATTCTTAGTGCTCCTTGTTCAGGATCTGTAATTGGATCTGTGTTTTCGACTCCCTGCTAATAAGCAGCTTACTTTGGCTCCCTCTAGACTTGACCCACCGCATTTTTGTTTTATGAATTTTACAAGGGGATTTTAATAGATGCTTTAGGCTATGCAA
>JAPZEB010000005.1:14369385-14403645 GCA_029783705.1 Chaetodon striatus
TAGGCTATGCAAAACATAGGCTGAAGGGGAGGCATAATGTGGGAGCCTTGACACAGAGTACGCCTGAGTGGCTGCTTATCATTGCGGACAGGTCTCATAACTTTCATTAAGATTGATGTAGGACAAAAGAGAATGCGTGAGAAGAGGAACATGAGAGAATATTAACCTGTGCTCCTGTAACTAACTATAATTGTTTTGCATTCGGTCTCTCCTCAGGCAGCCGCCCTCATTATCTTTACCCGTACATGACGGTGCAGCTGATTTTAGTAGCCGGACTTGTTAGAGGAGATTGGAGGTCAGGGCAAACTGTAATCTGCCTTCGGTTATTTTTATGGTAGAATCCGACGGCCAGGGGCTGAAGTGGCGTATCAGTGTATTTTACAAACATAACACCTCATTTCCTTTCATTTTACATCCGTGTAATTGTTTCTGAAATTCACTGCCCGGGGCTGTTGAAAGTTTTTAATATCGAATGTCTATACGTCTTGCCATACAGTTTTTTTTTTTGTAAATATTTAATCATCTTAATCAAGTGTTTTTTAATATAAAAATAAATCTGCACTTCATGCTATCTTTTAAAGCTGAGCAGACAATGGGATGTGGATTTTCATGTCCGCGGTCCTCATCTCTCTCTCTAATGTAGAGTCTGCTGTTAGTCCGGTGCTCATTTAAAAATGGCAGACTGCCAGTGTCATCCATACAGGGTCACGGAAATGAGAGAGATGAAAAATGTAAAGACAAGTGCTGACCCGTAGCCTACCCACAGTTTCTTCAATCATTAAAATACTCCCAGAAACCATGGATGATTCCATAATTCATTATGGGTTATAGTGTCTAAGTGATTTTTTATCATGCCTGTCTACATCTCTACATTAAGCCAGTTCATTTGTCTTAAAAAGAAAGAGAAATTAAAGAACATCTCCAACATTTCTCCAGATGAACGAGACAGGTACAGTCATAGAGGTGAATACTCAGTGAAGATGAAGCTTTACTCAAAGGTACTAACTAAGACACTCTGTTGGGTATAGGAACACTAATGACCAACACAATCACCTATCTTGACATGAATACCAAAGATAACAAGGAGAGGTGGGAATAGGTGTAATGCTCTCTCTTTCATCCTCTCTCTTCCATCTCCCTCTATGGGAATCTACCCAAGCACGCTTTACTTCATCACAAAGCTAACGTGGCATACAACTTTTAAAACCCGCCTCAGCTTTTGTATCTTTCACCCCCCCCCCCCTCTTTCTCTCCATCTCTCTTCTCTCTCTCTCTCCTCTGGTTGGTAATTCTCCCATCTGGAGGATGTTTGAGAGAAACAAAGAAACAATAAGAGGAAGTTGGGAGAGGGGGTGTCAGGCTGTCAGTAATCTGACAGCTATGGTAACTACCCTCTAATCCAGACGGCTCCAGCCACGCTCCGGCCTGACACCCGCGCCTCTGACTGACAGCTGAAGACCGGGCACATTCCACAGGCAGAAGTGACATCCAGTCTATTAAGGCAGACAAGCACAAAGCAGAGATTTGCCCTGACTGCCTGGTACTGAAGCCTACTATGGGGGTGATTGGAGAGGTCCTGGAGAAGGTGTCAGACTCAAGCTCAGATGATAACCATATTGTAATGATGCTGCTGGACAATGAAGTGCCATGATTGCCCATGCTGACAGCGGAAGTTTATGTCTGGATATCCCCCCCACCCCCGTCTGCATTCGCAGGCAGCTCACAACACACACACAGTCTCCAGGTCCCAACTGCCAGTCAAAAGCCTGGCCGCAAACGGGTGCACTTCTTATTCCAGCACAAGAGTGCACCAAACAGTGATCTCTAATGGACTGACCCGAGGCATGCTGTGCTGACAGGGAGAGCAGTATAATTGTTGTTTATCTTCTTCCTCTTTAGATATCTCTCTGAGCATAAAGAGACTTCTCAGTGTTCATTTGTTGCTACAGAATAGCCCAGAATCCTCTACTTAGTTTCTTTATCAGCAAAACATTCCTGGAGAAAGCTATACATGATTGCTTTTGGAGGCTTTGGCGATGGCAGAAAAGTATGTAATTGGTTTCACTTAAGGTTAATTATTTGCGCTGGCAGGTCGCATTGTTGTAAGCCGTTCATTAGAATACACATCCAACACACGGAGCAAATGAGATGAGCTGGCTGTGCTTTATTGTAGGTTTGCTTTAAAAGAGTCCCAAAACCAAGCCAAACCTTAATGATACTCTCAGCAGCCTATATAATGGAACAAGTTTACATAAATTAGACCACAGAGCTGCAGTGGCATCAGACAGGCTAGACTGTTTGTATTTGAATACTTTGGCTAATTAGAAGTGCTAAAAAAGTGGACTCAAAATATATACTCTGCTTTGAATTCAGTCCTGAATCTGTGCTGCATACATAAAACATTTTCCCCTCGCTTTCCCGTATCAAATGCCTTTGGTTTCAACTTTATTTTTGTATGAAGCCTGATGGTTTAAGACGTAGATGATTTGATTTCCTCCGCTTGCGGCGTAGTTTGCAATGCCAATGCATGGTGGGAGATTTAAAAAGGGAAAAGATGAGCTAGAATAGGGATTTTCCTGTGAATGCTTCTAGTATGAAGTAAATCCCTTAAAACAGCCATACCATAACATCTCTACAATAGAAATTATATTAAGTGTGTAAAAGACACACACTCTGAATCCGCTCACCCTTAGCACAACATTCAAATAAGTCTGAGAGATTTTGGTTCCAGGCGAGTTCACCAAAGGTGGCATTTCCCGTCTCCTTTCCAGCCAAAGCCTGCTCGTCTTCCATCTTACTTAGCTCGTCTTGATGGAGACTCAGGGTGCATGCCTCGCTAAGTGACAGGGAGTTAAGTATACATTCACACCATCCTGGGCTGCTAGTTAAGTTGACAGAGAGGTTCTGCAACCAGTCGGTCAACATGAAGCTCATTCACACTCCAATCAGACCAATGATGGAGAAAAGGGCTGTTTCAGGATTTCATTTGGAATTTTGTATTAAAGGGTTTAGTCTCTTACAACAATTTTGGTCGCCCTCATATTTTCTCACACATCAGATGATAAATTACCTTTGCCACATATTTATGCATCTTGTCATAAATATAATAAATTATAAATTAATTTCTATCCACTTTAAGCTCAAAAAATGTAAATATAAGAAGTCAGCATGAGGGAAAAAAAAACAGTGTTGCTGCTCATCTTCTTTGCTCTTTGTACATGCAGGCCAACATAGCCATAATGAGACAGATAATTGAGGATATTTTTTATTCAATGGCTAGTTAATTGGTTGCCACCAGTGTCCCAGGAAAGGTTAAATTTATGGTTGCATGTCACCAATTACAATCCCAGCTGGCTTTGTTCATCTGGCAATATTTATGGCAAAAAGTCAATGTTTTGGCGACAAATGACAGGTTGGACGTGAACACATTGCAGCGCCTCGAGCCGCATGTTGCATTCTCTCACAGCATCTCACAGTCCGGGGCTGTGCATAATCTTTCATTTTTGAGCGCAGAATCAATGTGTGCATAATCAAATTCCTATTGACAGCACTCATATCCTTCTCCCTGTGGCAGAAAAGAAGATCTTGAAGTGGGGAAGGATGAATGCATTAACATCCTTTCAGTCAGTCTAGCAGATAACAAAGCTCCTTGCCTCAGTGTTAACACTGCAGATTAGGTCAAGTTTCTACCCCTCTGAGTTTCTCTCCTGTAAATGACGAGTTTTGATGTGAAACAAGCAACATGTCAAGGCGAGTTGAAAGATGTAGGCATTTTCTGCCATGTCACAATGACAGGCCGCTGAATATTTGGGCCATTAGGGGCTTATTAGTGAATAAATGACCAGATGGTTCAGTGATGCACAGAGATGGACAGAACTGGATGCTACTAATCAGCAGTGTCTGTAGCTCGGTGTCAAATCACACGACATGGTAACCCATGGCAACGGAATAAAAGTTAACATTAGCAAGTCAATTTGAGATCTGGGTGCTGTAAACAGGGTTTCAAATAGCCCTGCTTTGCTCGCATGAAGAAAGAGAGAATGTCTGTGTTTCCAGAGAGCAAATTCAATTTGAAACAAGAGATGTGGGCTTTTCTATTTGTGCTGTTTCCTTCATGAGCTTCTACAGTTTTATGTTTCCTCCTTTTCAGTGAGATTTTCGATGCTCTTTGGAAAGAACTCACGTTAAATTACAAATGCTTGTGATAAGCATTGTAATGGTTTTCCAGTAACCTACAGAAGGAAACAGTACAGCAATAGTACATTTTATGGAAAGCCTCTTCAATGCTGAATGTTTAAGTGGTTGAAGAAAGGACACCGTTTTTTTAAATCCAATTTTACTCACATTTAAAACACAAAGACAGTAGGATGTCTCACCATAACGCCTCACACTTGTTTATTTCAACAGCACCTCACTTTTGTCAATACATTCATTCAGATTCTACTTTTGAGGTGCTTTGATTAGTTTGATTCTGAGATGCCCCACCATCCTCTTTACAGGAGGTAACCAACAAATTTGAAAACGGCCGTGTTTGTGCTTCAGTATAATTGGTGATGGGTTGTTTTGTGACAGATGTGAAAAATAGAGAAAAAAAAACAAGTAGCGTGGGCTGCATTACACAAAACACAATACAAGATGCTCCATGTTGGAGCTGCATATGAATGTGTGTGCGCAAACATGCGGGGTCTCTTTAATTGTATGGTTTTCTTCCAGACCCACAGCTGACACAAACAGGCAGCCTGTTTAATGGATGAGAAGAGCCGTTTGAAGACGGTCTGTCACTTCTGATTGCTTTGCCTCTGTTCTACAGCATAATTGATCACTTGTCTACTAATACCCCTCCATTTAACTTCAGCTCTCGCTGTCATTAACTTTAATAGATAATTTATAAATTAGGGATATAGGTAAGATGTGGGGAGAGCTTAAGAAGCCCCATTATTTGCCCATTTGGTTAATTGAGAGAGATTTCTGTGCATACCGTTGGACTTAAAGGTTGCAACATAATAGCGGTAGTTCGCAATATTCTCATGGTTTTCACACAAACATAAAAAAGCTCTTAGAAATATAAAAAAAAAGTACTTCCATTGTCAGTGAGTATGATAAAACTACAGTCAGGCTTTGTGCAGATTAAGCACTTTGACTCATTGATGTATTGTAATTGTGATATTTCTCGATAAACATATTAATTTGAATAATTTATGCACACGTTCTACATCCCACTCCATTATACCTTTGAACAACAGAGTGGGCAATAAAACATAGATATTGTGAGCTTTATGTAGGGTTGAAACAGTGGGATTCCATGTTATTATCTTACCCCCCATTACATCGAATGGGAGTGCATTGTTATTATTTGTCATCATATGCTAATTACACATCATTAATGTTAGACCTTAATGGCCCCAAGAGTGGGTAATAGGCTGTAAGGCTGAGAAGGCTGCTTGCAGGGAATCTGAGTCTGGGGGGAGAGAACACATGCTAATGAAGCTGAGACCTTTTATCTTTGCAGATTAAAAGGGAAAAGATCACAACCCTCAAAATAAGCGTTTTGACATCTGTAATTGGAAGAGACAACAAGCTTTTGTTCTATTATAGGGAGCAGGAGGCATCAGGCTGGGTGTATAAATCTCTCCAGCGAGCTTTACTCCCTCAGTGCCTTCAGTCAGTTAGCCAAATGAAATCTCACTGCTGCTTTCATGCTTTTAGCTGCAGTTAGACAGAAGATGGAGTGCTGCTGCTTCCAAAGCAGTGCGGAGTCTGTGATCTGGGTGCGTACACATGTGAGCGTGGTAGCTTAGCCTTTCCAAATTAATGGATGCCCTTGTATGCTGAATGGGAAGACAGAACAGTGACCCTGCCAATTATTGGGGGAATACTAAGGAACTGCTTGCACACTTTCTGTTTTGCCGGGAACCAAAGTTGGATTTTTTTTCCATGATTACAACATGCTACATACTTTACTGCAATGATCTTGGCAAAAATAATGGCAAAGCACTGAGGTCAGATAGTGAGACCCATGTTGCTGTAAGCTGTAGAAGAGTGACTGAGTGTGCGCATCTGGCCCTTTCCAGTGAGCCTGGCTCAGAGCTGGGGCGAACAGCAAAGCGACAGCTGGTCCAGCATGGCTCCATGTTTGACCCCCAGCACCATGTGTAGTCCTGGGCGGCCAGCGGCACTCCATACCCTGAAGACATGTATGCCATCCCGAACACCTGGTGGGAGGGAGCCCACCTCAGAGCCTAGGGTCTAGTCGTGCTTACACCGGGTTAGGGATAGTGTTCAGGTGTGTGAGGCTAGATTTCAGGGTCTATGACCCTCTCAGCCCCTGACACCTCAGCGACCCAAAAGGCTCAGAAAGCAGGGGGCCTGCTGACTGCCCATTTGCTCTGTCTCTGAGGTCCAAGCCCAGAGGTCCTGTCATCACAAAGCAGCTCAGCTGGAGGCCATAGGTGTAATGACCTACATCTATCCATATAGAACAATATGTATGGCATCATCAGTCTGTTTATGTGGCTTGACCTCTACCAACTGTACCGCACTCTGTACGTGTGAGTATCCAAAAGCTTTAGTCTGTTTGTAAAAAGTCTGATGTACTTGGGTAAACTTTGCCGGCTGCTGTGCGACACCACAGCTGGAGGGATGGTGTTGAGACATTCTCTTGCTGTAATTTATGAAATCCTGACTTTGATAGTCTCCATGACTTCCCTCCTTGTATCTGTTTATGATGAATGTTTTATGCATGAAAGCAGAAAATGTTGATCAGGGAAATTGTATGGAATTTGTCTCCATTATGCATGCTTATCATAATCACAGCAAGATTATGCAGTAACAAAGCAGCAATGGTAATACAATAAGTCTCCTTGATAACGCAAAAGAACTAAGAGATGAAATGATGGTATACTTAGGCAGTGTGTGATAGTCATATCCACCAGGTTTTTCACTCTTTATATCTTTTCCTCTAAAATAAACTACCTCATACAAATATGTCTTTTATAATCATTGTGCTGTGCGATGCCAAAAAAGGAGGAAAAATAGGGAAAATGATAGTGCTAAAATGTCAGCTTGTTTAATTATTGCTAGTTATCACAATTACCTTCTCTTTTACTTAAGCATGTATGTAATAAGAATGTTCCTGAGTGCCTCGGAGAAATGTGAAAGGTCAGATGTCAGTTTTAATATGACTAGAGCACCTCTAATGAAACACTGTTGCAATATGTGTTGAATACGAATGCATTAATTTCTTAAATGTCTTTCATATTTGCAGGCGCCTCAGCCTTTTTAACTGGGATAATTTGACAGCAGCCCCCTGCCTTCCTCTGACAGCTCTGAGGAGCTGGGGCTCAGCACCTGCGTCCACCCAAGCATTAAACCTCAGATCCTGAACTCTCCTCACAAATGAACTGTCAGATCATTACTGCGCGTGATGCAATATAATCTGTCTCAGAATTAGCATTTGGCCAAGTCCACACAGGGTTTTTTCTCCCATCTCTCTCTTCCGTACATCTAGCCCCCTCAGAAGGCGCTGGTTTGAATATGCATCTCTTCACATTTCCATGAGGGACCCACGGGGAGTACAGGCAGAGAGCAGCTTTCAGCATTAGCATGTCAGGAGGGAAGGGTCCTTTTCGTTCAGGGTCCCACTGCAGATGCTATGCCTCACTTGTTCATTACAATTGCATTTCATCAGCTTGATGATGTCCACATGTCAATTGAGTGTGAGGATTTTGCACACAAAGGAGCCTCTGGGAAAAGGACTTCGCTGGCTAATCAGCTGATTATCATACCTCAAATGGGGCTGTAGTGCTCTGTTACAAACGCCAGCCAGAGAGAGCGAGGTGCAGGAGACAAGCATACGACGGGCGAGTCCAGATCGGAAGGCAGCGAGCAAAGCTGATTAAACAAGCTCTCTTATGAACGCACATAGAGGAATGCAAAGTAAGCAAACAAAAAGCAACCCAAGCAGGAGACAGAAGAGGGCATTAGAATATTTATGGTTATCATAGTTTTATACTCATATAGCCTTAAAGCTTGTTCCGTTACCCTTATATTCATTTTAAAGGTTAGAAAAATAAGCAGCTGGTACAAAGGTTATTGGGGTGCCAGTTACAATTTGCCCTACCAACTATGAAGAGCTATGAATCCTTCATTCTTGATTCTTGATCTCATTTTGTTTTTAGACTATCGGACTTAGTTTTGGTTAGCAAAAACTCAATGTGGGAAAAATCTGGGGAAGCCATGGAAAGGGACTTTCCATTGGTTCTAGTAAACTGACCCAGGAAAGGCTGGCGATGCTTTGCCCAGGCTGCTGCAAGAATTACTGACCTCAACAGGGCAAATTTTTGGGCAGTGGGTGAAATACTTTGAGGAGCTCTTGAACTCAACAGGCAGAGATGTGCAGTGGCAGGGCATCAGGTGGGCATGAGATCCAACCTGAGATGATGCATGATAGTGTTTGGTCATCTTGTTTGACAAGCCTCTTTAGGATGTCAGGGCAGTGCTTGTGGACTGGCAGGCTGGGGTGGTAGTTGCCAGAAGGTGTGCGTCAGTCACCATATCACGCTGCTCGAATATAAAGGAAATTTTAAAGGAACTAATATACCATACAGGGTACTACAAGCTGTCTCCTTGTATAATTGGAGTGGGAACTGTTTAGGAATTCTTACAACAAGTTGGGAACTTACCTTCTTTGTGGCCATTAGGCTCAGTGAAGTTTGGGTCTTGTCACTGATTCTTTTTTTAATTTTCATAGACACAACCTCTTAGTGCAGCCGAGGTATAAAGTGTATTCAGTTTAATGATATTAGGATTAGGTCTCGGCTTTTTGCAGATGATGCTGTTTAGTTGATATCACCCGTGACTTTTAGAATTCAATCGAGATATGACAAAGAAAAGCAAAGTATCACATTTGAGAAGATTTAACCAACAAATGTTTGGTATTTTATCAATCAAAATAGTTTAATTAATTTTCTGTTAATCCACTACCACCCATTGGCGCTCACCTCTGTAGTGATGAGGTGCTTTGAAAGGCTGGTCAAGGAGTACACTTGCTCCTCACTACCCAGCACACTGGTCCCACTATAGTTCTTTTACTATCCCAACTGATCAACACAAGACACCATAACACACCCTCTCCACACCACCTTATCTCACCTGGAAAAGAAAGGGACTTATGTGAAATTGCTGTTTATTGACTACAGTTAAGCGTTTAACACCATAGTTCGCTCCAGGGTGGTCACAGTGCCTGGAATTAAACATCTCAATGTGCATGTCGATCCTTGATAGGGAGAGTGGGTTGGAAACACCTCTTCCACCCACATCCTTAACACCGGAGCACCCCAGGGCTGTGTTTTGAGTCTTCTGCTGTACTCCAGCTGTAGCTAATTTCAACTCCAGCACCATCATCAAGTTTGCTGATGAGACAGCTGTGGTGGGCCTGATCACAAATAGCAGTGACAAGGCCTACCTGAAGGAAGTAGAGGACCTGACCCACTGGTGTCAGGACAACAACCTACTCCTGAACATTAGCAAAACTGAAGAGATGGTTGTGGACTCTGGGAAGAATCAGCATAGAGACAACACCCCTGGTAATATCAGTGGGTCCTCAGTGGAGAGAGTGGACAGCTTCAAGCACCTTGGTGTCCACATCACAGGGGGCCTGACCTGGGGGATGCATATTGGCTCAGTGGTGAGAAAAGCAAGGCAGAGACTGTTTCACTTTTGACGCTTGAAGAATTCAGGGTATCACCTCAAATACTGAGAAATTGCTACTCCTACACCATCGAAACCACCTTGACGGGGAACATTACTTCCTGGTATGAAATAGATTTGTACCAATTGGTGATCAGATCATATCTGGACAGTTGAAGGGATGATCTGATATTAAGCTAGTTTTAGCTAACTTACTCTCAGAACTAAGATGTTCTCCGCTGGAGAGGCATGTCCGCCCGCCAAGGTCCATTAACCAGCACAAGTGAATTTTAAATCTCCATCCCTCCATCTCTGTTCTCCATATGACTGTTCACCAAAACTTCGCTTTGTGCTCCTTCAGTGTAGTTAAAGTTATTAATATGATTTGGAATGTGATAGTAAAGATAGGGTGATAATTTTAAACTGATAAGGTCTTGTTGAACCATGCAGACACAAACTTTTCAAGGAGACATTGCTATTAAATAGATTTTGTTCGTTAAAATAATAAAATAAATTAAAAAATTGTTGCACACAGAAACGTGGTACATTGACTCTGATGTGCTTTATTGTTGCATTTGTTGTGAAAATTCGCAATATGTGACAAAATGCAAAGACATATTTGCTCCATTGCTTCTCTCCACTGGAGGTACCTCCTTATCCGTCCCTACAGGTGTGTTGCATTTGGCACCATGGCTGAAAGGGCTTAGCTGTCCTACCTCTCTGTTTGTGTGAGGTCCACATCCTCATCTTTGTCATCATCATTCACCTGAATACGGGTTGGGGGAGCCCTTCTGTGTGAAGTCTGCATGTTCTCCACATGTCAGTGTGGGTTTTTCCCGGGTACTTTGGCTTCCTCATGCAACTTAGGTTATTTGGTGACTCTAAATTGATACTGTGCATGTCCTTGTCGTGGATGTGTCCCGCTGCCACATTGTCCTCACTGCTTCTTAGTCAAACAATTCTCTAAATGCGGGAACACACAGAAATCAAACCTGTTACAAAATGATGGACAGAAGTTTTGGAGTCAGTGTGTAAACAGGAGGGTGTATATATTTTTGAATTTTCAACAATTTTGGATGAAAACGCTCTAAGTGGGCAAAAACCGTAAGTTGTCCAGGCTGGCATTTCACTGCCATGCTGTGAGGCAAGTCCCCCAACCCCCTCCTACTCTGTGCCCTACTGATTGGACCACCTATTGGCGATCTCCGGTGAGCAAGATTGAACAATATGAAAATAGAAATATAGCCCAACCCTAAAACAGTGCTGAACAGAACCACAACGATCTACAAAGAGTGGTTTGTTTGGCCGAACATACAATACCCTGCCTTAAGGATATTTACACCAGGCGCTGCAAAAATAAGACTAGGGGAATCATTAAGGATCCCAGCCATCTGGATAACGGCCTTTTCTCCCTGTTGAGATTGGGAAGAGGGTTCCAGATACCAAAGGCCAGCACCAAGAGGCTCAGGAAGAGCTTCTACCCTGCGGCCACAAGGATCCCAAATGAGGTCACTGCCTCAGACTCCCCCCAAATAATACACATATATTTATTACTATTTTAACTGCTTTTAGTGCACAGAATGAAAGAACTGGTAGACTTCACCTTATATGATTACATGTGACAAATAAAATTGATTCCTTGATTGATTCACGCACTGACTGTTGCAGCTCTAGTCCAATGTCCTCAATGTCCACTGGTTGCATGAATGAAGCGGCTCACCTGCAACTTTTCTCTCTGCTGTCTTTACACACTGCACCTAGTTTTGCAGGCACAGCTTACACCTCAGAAGCGTGACCTTACATGTGAATGTGCGGTGTGAATAATAGGTATTAGTATTATTGTAATCAAACGTGAAATGCATAAGAAGGATTTTTGTTGACAGGTCTCATTGAGACCATTATTGATGTGATATTCATAAGAGATCCATTATTCCAAGATCCACTACGCTAAATTAAGTCAGTACTGCTCTTATTTATTAATTTGCAGAAGATCTGATTGGATCTAATACTTTTTTTTTTTTTTCTGGGTAATACTTATGTAGTCCTTCAGTATATATTGCTCACATGACTTTTATTTATCCATGTCTCATTGGTGAATCTCATAATCCATGAACATCCTCTTCATTCCTTGAGCTCAGCGGGAATGTCTTTTTGTTATCGGCTTCTTTTGTTTGAATGGAGATCGCCAGCCACACATAGTGGAAGTGAAGTCACAAGTGACCTGAAAGCCCAATTATAAAGTCTGCAATCTGCATTGTTCTTGGAGCGAAAAAGAATCAATGTGCTGAAGGCATATCCCCATCAGAAGACCTAATGATGTCTTTCTGGACCACAGCCTTGCACACTGCATAGTAATCTTCTGCTAATTAGGTTTATAATGCCTAGGCAGGCCTCCGCATCAGCACAATTCCAGGGAGGACAGTGAAGTTATTTATTTATCTCACTGCGGCTCATTGTTATGGCGGTTATAATTAAAGCAAAATTATTTAGATTATTTAGGAAAAGGGTTTATTGGAATTAGTGTTGCGCATTGCAAGCGTGCACACTTCTACTGTGTTTTCAATCATGAGATCACATTAATTCAAATCGCTGGTTGTATTAGAAGGGGAAATGAAAAGAAAGACATCCTCTTACTGAAGCTGAAATGTGGAGTGTCAGCTGGAGTGATTTACAGATGGTGCTCATGTCCATGGATCAATAACACTTGCGATATTCTATATGTAAAGCCTCTGAGGTTTGCTCAGTCTTGTGACCACATTAAAAATGTTCAATAAGTCAGATTTATTACAGTAGTCAATGGAAACATACAGAGTTACTCATGATTTCTGTGACAATATATACTCAAAGTATGGATGTTAATAAAGATTATTTCTGTGATCAATGAATCTATTAATTATTTGTCTTTAAAATGCCAAAAAATAATGGCTAATCAAAACAAGTTAACAGATCTTTAAGTGACATATTAGGATTACTGATTTTATCTGAATATCTCATCAAAAAAGACAAAACAAAGGTCAATCAATTAAGGATTTGATGCTGAGAAAAACAAGCAGCGACACTTATCTTACAGCCTAAAACCATCTTTTATCTTGTATTTTCAAATCAAAGAATTTTACTGATTATGTTAACAGATATGTTTGATTAATTGTCTGATCATTTCAATGCTAAAAAAAGCAGGGGGAGCGTTATAGTTACCTGGGAGGAACTGATGATCATACTTCTCCCTTACAGATGAGGTCACCTTATAGAGCTCATGGGACTACTTCAGTTGGGTGTAAAAGAAAACTATACCTACCTGTACACTCCAAATAAAAAGTGCTGTTTAGCACCTTTAAGGGTTGTTGAGCTTGTCCCACGAGAACTTGTATACTGCAGGTGCAACGTAGAGCTTTTTTTCAGTCAGTGCTTGGCTTTGTTTTCTGTTAGATGTGTGCTATAGAGCAAAATTACACTGTTTACCAAGTCTGTTCCAAAGGACGACTTTGGGGGTAATATTTATTACTAATCTATTTCATATTGGTTTTTGATTCACATTTTAATTTTGAGAGGAAATGTAGGATTTTTTTCTATGTAGTTAAACACATTTAAACATAATTCCACTGACTTACATTAATAGTGTAGACTATATATAGTAGGTAGTCTTTATGATTGTGTCATATTTTTAGTCCCGAAGTGCATGGATAAATTACTTGAAAGTTCTCAACCACAAGACTAGGTGTTGCTGTTTGCTTTTGTTAGACAAAGATTTTTTAGACTGACACATACACAGAAGTAATGGTCCAGTACCTTGTGAAATATTTCCAGTGCACTGCTATAATTTTCGTATGTCATATTCAGCTTACACTAAACATGTCTTCAGTTACATACATGTGACATACTATCAAATACTAATCCACCTATGTAAGGTATTGTGTCCATAAAGCTTTTTTCTATGGCAAAAAAGCAGTGGCTGCATCCATAAAAACAGCGCTACCAAAGCTTTTTTAAATGATGCTCTGCGCTTGGGTTTTGTTTCTGTGACAACACAACCCAGTCTCACTCCAGGAAGTCATCGAAATCCAGTGCTTGGGCAGACACTGACGAAAAAGCTGTCCTTTAACATCAGCATGATACGTGCCTGGTCGCCATAATAGTTTAATGGTGCTTGGCGGAGATAGGGGAGCAACGTGGCCGGCCATGAACGAAAGTTAAGGTGACGAAAGTCTGAGTAGGGTGGGCAGAAGTGAAACCCAGCAGCATACATTTCTTGCCTAAACCTAACCACGTGTTTTTGTTGCCTAAAACCAACCACGTGTTAGTTGTTGAAAGCAAAGAAACATCAATTTGCGTTGTTGTACCGACATAGTACATTTATTTTGAAAGAAACTGTATGTAAATGGTAAATTTCCTGTAAAAACAGAAGTGTATTTTGCAGAAATACAATGCATGTAACAGGCAGAACTTGACACGGCGTTCCAGAACATAAAAAACCTACACACTCAGGGTACCTTTCACAGCGTATCTGGATGTGTTAAGTCTATGACCAAATGTTGATATGCGACAAGGTCGGAGTGAGAATGTGTTGGACAGTAATATGTTGACATTAACTTTAGCTAGGTAGCTTAAGTAACACTAAATCAGAAGGTGGACGACAGAGTTAACAACAAGCTTACAAAGTGTACATTGATAAAAGCACAGCACTCAGCAACAAGATTCCTTGGCCAGCCGATCTGCTCTCACAGATGTGTATCAGGTATTTAGTGGTTAAATGCTTCTTGTGAACATGTTTTTTTAAATCCAGGTTCATTAGTTCAGAAATGGGATGTTTTGAGTTTATCAACATACCCAGAAGTGATGTCACAGAGTCCTGTAGTACACCTGTACATCACTGCAGCAAGGTGAGAAGTTAAACCACTCAAAACCTATAATCACTCACTTTTAAATTTTCAAGATGTAATTTTAGGGGTTTTAAGTAAGGTATTTGTCTAAAAAAAATGTCTGACATAAATTAAGATTTAAAGCAGATTATTTTTAATACATATTAAAAATGTTCTTCAGAAAATCATAGACATACTTTTACTGTGAAAGCCGCATCAAGCAACGTTAGGGGATGGAAAGATTCCAAGACACACTCACAGCAGTCTGCCACCATACTGCATCAGCTTATCAAGTTTTTATGGCTAAATGGATTTTAAACAGTTGCCTAATTAAACAACATAAACAGAAAAGCATGGGCATCTTGTTCTTTGTTGCCACATGACAAGTGATCCCTGTGTTGGTCAACCAACTCCTGAGAAAAATGTATTTATTGCTTCCCCTTGATAGATGTTTAACATTCTTGGTCAGTGTAATTTTGCTCTTCATGCCGGGGTTGTAGAGTATAATTGGCCAAAGCAAGAATCTGAACAGGTAGAGTTGTGATTGGTGCAAACCAATACAATGACCTGGTGTTGATTCTCAAAGTGTCCTGCAGTTCTAGAGAGCCTTTCTCGTCCTGCCTGTTGTGCTAGAGAATCTTTTGCTTTTTCTAGCCACATGAAAATATGAGATAAATTCATGCAATAATTCTTTGAATGAAAAATTAGAAATCTGTGTTTCCCATCTGACCGTTATCAACCAACAAGGACCAATATTGGCCAGTTTTCTGTCAGTGTTTAAATAACATAATTGAAAGTTTATTAGTCTTCTTAGCAGTGATAGCACGTTCCTGCCTTGTGTTCTGGGGTTGGGCTAAACTTCTGTTTGCATTTGGATTGTTGACTGTGCTTTTAATACCAAAAATATGGCTAAACACAAGTTTACAACCCAGAAATGTTCCTTTTTAGTGTAATAATCAAGCTGTCAAGCAGCATCACTGAGAGCTGACAAACCAAGAGAGAAGAGGTAGAGGTACCTACAGAAATTAATTGATTTTTTTTGTTTTGTTTTTACCCATCAGATGCATATATTTGCGTATAACACTCATGCATGTACAATACAATATGTGTACATAAGTTTGGTTGTCTCCTGATCATAAAAATGAAACTATTAATCTGTCTCCATTGGCCAGCAGAATTAGTACTGATAATAATGAGCTAAATTTCTTAACTAACTTTACTTTGCCGAGGGTTTTTTTTTTTTTTTAATTGATTGCAATTCACATTATTAGAGTAGTTAGCAGAAAACACAATTTAAACCAAACAAAATGTTGCTTAAATGTGTTCACGGACCTCCATATTTTTAAAAGTAAACTTAGATATGTAACTAGACAAAATGAAGACATCATAATTTGTATTCAGATTTGTATTCATCCAGAGCATATCTATGATTCAGTGTTTGAGCCGGGATTGTCTGCACACAGCTCTCAATATGGAAGAGGCTGAGCCAGCTAGTAGCAGGTGCTAACAGTGCAAACAGTGCTAACAATGACAACAGTGCCAACAGAGCTAACAGTGTAAATGTTAAGGGTGAATGCTATGCTTCTATACTGCTGCTGTCTCACCACCATGGATTGGGATGGTGTTATCAGTGGTTATCGCAGTGAGTGCAGTGCAGAGCGGCTGCGTTCAGTTCAGTGAGACACACACACAGGGACTCACATGCACTAATGGGCTTGGGCAGTCCACAGTACAGTATTACATTACAGTATACCAGGGTATTTAGAAATCCAAGTGGTATTTTTTTGCAATATCATTAAACATACAGATGCTTATCTTTCTATTAACCTCATACTGGAGAGACTGTATTGAGGATGTATTATATGTTCACATCCCGCACCACCAGAGGTCAGTCTTTGGGAAAAGGCAGCTGAGCTGACAAACATGGCAACTGCCAACGGTGGGGATAATGTTACAGGACTGTTAACAGCTGGCTAGCAACAGCAGCCAGACTTCTAACTCTGTAGTTTACTTTGACCAAACCAGAGGTGGTGATTGTTGGAACAGGGGACTAACTAACTAGACGACCACCAAGACTAACTAAGCAGATTTTGAGGTTAATTTTTTTAGGTTGAATTTTTATTTAGTATGTTTTATGATGAGTTAACAAGCAAGAAAGCTAACATTAGTCTTAGTTGGGTGACAGAAAGAAACTTGGATCAGTGTACAGTTGTATTTCTCTGCTTAATAACGAAAATAGGTGTTTCTTGACATTTTGTGAGTTTTTTGTTTATTTATTGGGCTAAGAAAGCTAAGAGGGCATACAGAACATAGTGAAGATTTGGGGGAGGAGGGTGCGGCTACCACAGCAAAGAACAAAGACACTCGGAATACAATATACACAGAGCCAGACACCATTACTCCACTATATCTTTACATAGCAAATGGTTGCCCCTATATTAATGTTATGAATTTTGTATACAGAACCTTAAAAACTCTGTTTTCCAAACACTGACCATGTAGGAACCAATTTGGCTCTCTAGTTTCATGCAAGTGTCCAACACATGAAGTGCGCTCCCCTTGCATAATTTGTGTAAATGCATTAAAAAAACATTACATTTCCAAATGGCTTTACCTTCGTCCATGTGACAGAACTGGCAGTTGCACTCTGGAAACTCTAAACTTTTCTTTACATGGCTTGGAACTTACTGTTGGTCTTTGTTTTTTCTCCGAGAGGTTAGTAGCTGTCCACCTTTTTCTGGAAGACTGTTAACTGACAAGCTTCGAGCATTTTGCAAGATGTTATCCAGCAGCAGAGCTCATCTACAGCTCTGACAGCCCGCAGCACCTGCCAAAGGATCTTCTTACCTTCACTATCTGCTGTGAGTGAACAATGCTCAACGCTGAGGGAACTGTTTCAATCTCCCTCATGCTGGAATTTTTCAGCTTGTTCCTGTGTTTCCCTTCTCTTTGATTAGACAGAGGAAGCCGAGGAGATACTTTCATGGATAATGAGACACTGGACAGAGGTTTTATTTGTTTCCCAAGCTAAGGTCTCCATCGAACTGTTGGCAGATGTGCTGAGTCTAGAATGGCAAACACACTGTCATTATCTTGCTTTTCTAATAATTAAGAGCAGACTATTGCAGTCAAAGAAAACAGTGTCTTTTTAATGTGGAGAACAAGCAGAACATAAAGACTTACCTCTGCACTGCTAGGTGCTAGTATTATCCTCAAGAGTACAAGTTTTTTTTTTTGACTGATGCAATCTGGACACAGCTGAGGAGGTAGATGAGAAGAATTTAATTTGCTCTCCTTTCTACTTCAGTGCCTGCAAACTTAAGGTCTTATGTCTAATGCAGTCGTGACCATGATAGATAAGCCTGCATAAGTCTACAAAGCCAGCTTCAATGCATCTGAGATTAGCACATCTTCTCTATCTGGAACTTGGGCAGCAGCGGGGACGACCCTGGCCTTGGCGACAGGACAGCTGGACATAAAAGTCTTTGAGAACCCAGGCAGTTCCTCACAAGAGCATGTGCCATAATTAGAGCCATAATGGCATCTGAATGCAGTGCAGGTTAATGAAACTCTGTCTCTGCGAGGGAACCAGGAGCTTTTGGGTAAAGAAAACAGCAGGGTTCTGCCAGGAGCCCGATGATAGCAATTTGCAGAGTGAGTTATGTCCTATAACCTCGAAGCAGCGAGTACTTTGAGCATGTTTTGTTCTTAAATGGGGTATAGTTTTCCATTTCCCATCCATTAATATGCATAGAACAGCTAATGAGGCTGAACCAACTAAGATAATAAGATTCTGAGGCTGCAGCACCACTGACTGCATTAATGGTGTATGACTTTGTGGTGAGGCATTTGTCTCCGGATGCCTTTGGACATAAGCACGAAATGGAAACCTAAAGAAACTGTGCTCAATGGCACATGGACACAATGAGGTTTTGATCTGCATTTTGCAGTTATTGCCCTGTTGAAATGCTCCAGAAGAGAGGGCCTTTATCCATTGAGATTACATTTTAACGAGTATTAAAGGACTCATTTAATTAGTTCATTTTTTACATTTTAATTTGTGCATTGCTCATGATCTGTACAAACTGTAATCATAAATTAACTCCATGTTCCCATGCAGTACATATTGTGAAACATGAAATTTGAAATCTTGTATGCATAATTTTGTAGCATTTAGCTTCAACTTGTTGTAGTCTCCCTTTTTAATTGGAATATACAACAATGTATTATTGTTAGCATTATGTAGCTTTTGTGTCAAACCGTGTTGTAACAATACTAACATTTTCAAGAGGCTTCTTTCATCTCATATAACATAAAATGACCTTATCAGCGTCAATGCACTTACTGCTGAAAGTGGAAATAAAACATTGATTTCCATCTCCCCAGTTTGCCACCTTGTAGTTGAACCTGCAGTGAGAGCGACTGTGGAGGTTGTCTGGAGGTGTATTGGCAGATTGTGGGATGTTATTAAACATAACTATAAATATAAAGAAGTGTAACGTCCTCTAGGAGGGAAAAACCTATGATTTTTGCCCTCTTCCCGTCAGCAGTTTTCTGCAGCGGTGTATTAGCGTTGTCTCCTCTCAGTAAATAATGTGTCCTCATTCAGTCACAGTGAAGAGAAAGAGCATATGACTACAATGGGCTATTATTGGCTATAATAGGGATGAAGCAGACTCTCAGGAGAGACTGGGAGACTTGTGAACTGGAAATGTCTGCTGTTCATCACAGCATTTTACAGCCAACGTTTTCTCTGCAAGAGCAGCATCACTGCCCCAGGATAACTTACACTGATGCCTCACTTCATTTACACAGGGCAGTTTTGCTTCTGCTTGAACAGAAACTGCTGTTAGGTGTTGGAAAAACTAGACAACTAGACCTCTAGACCAGCCCGCTGTATAGATCCATATATACCACTGAACAGAAAACCCTCTCCCTCCTCCCCAAATATCAGCATCCATCTTTGTGAATGAGGATCCTCATCACTTTCTTACACTGACCGGACCTTCCCCTTCTCCCTCTTTTTGTACGACTTAACCCAGGAAGTATCTTCCTTATCCCTCATCTCCAGTGTACCACCCGGTACGTAAGCATCAGTCACTTTACCAACACTGTTTCTTTTCTTGCATCCTTCTTTCATCATTGAGGCCTGTCTACGTTTTCTGTCTCACTTAATGCAGCCGCGATCACAACACAGCTCACCATTGCGCCATCTTTAGCCGTCTCTCATGTTTGAAGGCCCCCCCCCCTCCCTCCTTTCCAGAACCCTCTCCCTTTCTCTCCTCCCTCCCCCCCATACTGACCCTCCTCTCTACACCCCCCGGGCTGGACCCCTCGCTCTGGTGCGGGGCCGGGCTGTCAGGCCCTCTCCTGTGAGTGCGGCTGCTGTGATTTCCTCTGGGCCATCAGGTGGGCTGCTGCTAACTAGCCAAGCCTGAGACAGGGTGACCTCAAGCCTCAACATGATGGGTCTGAATCAACAATGTGTTCGCCTAAACAGGGAGGGAGAGACCAAACAACTTAGAGGGCTGCCTGCCAGCAAGTAAACCAACAACGCTGCATCTCAAAGTTATCTACCTGCGGAAATTTTATTGTGCAAGTAAGCATTTAATTCCTTTCCCTAAAAGTGCCTATTGGGTCTAACTTATGGCTTTTTAGTCTATACTAAACTGTTTTCGCTTGGGTGTGTTTGCTGCAGTGTTTGTCGCAGTGGTGCCTCACAGTAGGTGTATTGTAAATCAACTGGGTGCAGCGTGAACTGTCATTATAGTGATCATTAACACTCGTGATATCATCAGCGCATGGCAGACACTTAATTATCGGATCCCTTCTTCTGTTTCAGAGGCCCTGGTGTATTTTTCTTTTTCAGAACAATTTCTGATGTCTGCAAAATCCATATAAGCCTGTCTGATTAGAACAAGCTCAGTTTAATGAGTTTCTCCTGTGCCACCGTTTCAGATGGATCTCATTAAGGGTAATCATACTGTAGTATTAGTTCTAAGGAGGACTTTATACACAAGCCAAGGCTATCTAAATTGATTTCCCTTCTCAGTATTGAGCATTTAACAGGTGAGATTCTGTTGGTCAGATGAAAAATGTCACTCTGCTAATCAGATCTAAAGACTGATCAAGTAAATGTTTCTGTCAAACTCCGCTGTGCTGTGACTGTACCAAGCAATTGCTCTTAGGATTAGCATTTAGGTAATAATCAAATTTAATGATGGCATTACTGAATAGCTGAGGCTTGCTGCAATCGCTCTTTTTCTCTCCTGGGTCCTTCCTCTGCTCCTCAAAATGTTTCAAACTTTTTCTCTTCCACAATTCCCTTGAGCTAGCCTCCCATCATATCTGAAATGCGCTTACAGCAGTGGCCGTCTTTTGCTTGAGAGCTCTTTGCCTTATGCTTCCATCAGAGGAGACTGAGTCTCACAGATGCACTGCTTAACAATGCCATCCCCTGCTCCCATCAGAGGGGGGAAGGTTGCGGAGCTGCGCCCCGCAGAATAAGGGGGGCAGGTCCCCTGTGATTGGCGAGAGCTGAACATCGATGCCAGCTTCCATCTGTCATGATAGCCTATCTCTGAACCTTCAATCTGTCAAAAGCTTGCTGCCTAGCTGAAGGCTCCAGGAGATTTGGCGTGCTAAACAGATTTGACAACAGGCATTATCACTGTGAGGGGCCCGGCGAAAAACGCCATCAACGTGTTAATTGTGGCTGGAGATGTAAACTGTCACTTCCCATCTCATTTAACACTTGCTTTGCCAATTTTTTTCTCACCTCCTTTTCCTCGCTTTAGAAAACATATGGAAATGTTTTGGCTGACACTCTAATCCTCGAATAACAGTATCAGCTTTATAACTTTCACTTGTAGTTGTTTTTCCTGGAGGTGATAAGGCCTTGAATCTAAGTATCGTTTTGTCCTTGGGTTGGCTGAAAAATCGAGACAGACATTTCTACTGTTTGTTTGAAGATATGCAGTCTGAATGCAGCTGTGATGAGTTTAATATGGAAAAGTTAATAGCTAGTTGACGTCCAAAATTTGTCACCTCAGTTTCAGTTGAGCTAATACGTGACCTCAAGTTGAAACCCAGTCTTTATTTTTTCACTTAATCAGTGACTAAATGCACAATCATTAACAGCTGATGAGCTGTATGTAAAGACCAAAGTAAATGGTTTACAGATCATGACATTGTGTGCGCACAATGACAAAAGCTTTAATAGACACATTCAATATTTATTATAGCTCTAACATCACAACATGTCAATTTTAAAATGACAAAAAAGGAGAATAAAATGTTTTCTTTATTTATTTAATGGTGCTCCCTTGAAAATAATGTTCTAAACTCTCAAACGTTTTGTTGTTGCCATTATGTTACTATTTTTTCCCTTTCACAGGCATCTCCAGAATGTCAAGCCTCTTCCTATTATCACTAATTGATTATCCTCTATCAAAGCACCTTATTATTTGTGAGTTGTAGCGATCAGCCCTATTATTTGTGGGCTTTCCCCTGACAGGCCTTTAATGGTGATGGTTGGTTTAACCCCCAGGCCTTGCTAATAGGATTTAGCAGCAGGTGACTGGTAACACAGACACACACACCCCTCTAACCCCTTCACCCCCAGGAATAGCAGACCCTCCCACTGCCTGCTCACTGAAAAAAAAAAAGAAAAGGCATACAAACACTGGGGCTAATACAGCCTCGTCATTCCCCCTGAGCTGAATGTATCTGTATGTGCTGTAGCAAGGCAGGACTGTAGTGTCACTCCTGGCTCTTCCCCCCTTTGTTTTGATTTCTGTGGAGTCAGGATGCGACGTATGCAAAAGCCAATGCAAATAAAGCCGAGGCAGACGCGGCGCCATCTTGGAGATGACAGACGACGACCAGACGAAAAGGCCACGGCCCCTATACTCTGGTTGTCTCATGACAGCGATGTCATTACAAGCCACAAGGTTTGCAGTGTCTTCTGATGTACGTTTTAATGTTTACTATATTTGCTAAATTTCTGGAAGTGACTTATAGATTAGACAGCAAATTGATTAGAAGAGAACGCAGTGGTAAAGTGGTTAATTAATTATTATTGAGGAGTGATCAACATATTTTTCTAGTAATTTTCTCATTAGCTGGAGACCATCAGTGGTGGTGGGATGTCTAAAGGGTTTCCCCTGTGTATATGGCTAACAGGGCTGTCAGAACCGCTAGTTTACTCAGGTGAGGCCTCGGTGTCATTATAGTGCCCCTGTCCATCAAGATCAGAGCTGCTAACCGAGGCAGGGCCATTCTCTCAGCTTTTATCACTTTATTTGGTGTCCATCCTTCCACTGTCTGCAGACAGCAGCAAAGGCTATCCATTTCTACCTCGACACTGATGGGAAGGAGGAGCGCAGGAAGCCTGGGTGGTGCCGATGTTGGCTGAGGGGTGGGGGGCGAGTAACATGAGGAGAACAGCACCACGAGAAGCCGGGAGGGGATGGGATTGTTATCCTGGTAATTAAGGACAGAGTGGCTTCCATGCCGGGTGTGCGGACAGGATGTGGCAAATTACTGGAGTCTTTGTGAAGAAAAGCTGCTCCCTCTCTGCTCTGTCCATTCTCAGGGGACCTCATCATCTTCTCTAACAGTCAGGATGGGATTTTGTACCCTCTATTCCCTCACCTTCTCCTTCCCTCTTTCTGTCTCTCCGTTCATTTCCTTTCACTTCCCTCTGTCACCTTCCTCCTGAAATGCATCTCAAAGTCTAAAGCAACATTGCAGATTTAGAATTGTAGATGAGCATGCTTATTGTGGACCTTCTGACTGAAGTGTTAAACTTTTGACAGCTATTTGTGTGGATTTTCCCACCAAAACATGTTTTCATGACAAAATAGAGAAAGATTTCAATCAGCCAATTTTTCTAACATCATTAGATGGATTTTGATAATTGATTGTGTGTGTGTGTTTCACAAGGTGATTCCCCTGACATGCAGAGGCAGATAGAGAAACAGACAAACCATAAATGGTAATTTATGTGCACATTTCACTGTCACAAGCGACAGCTCACCAAACACCGCTGAGACCACAACAAAAGTGTTTTGTTACTTTGGCATCGCTGTATAATTCCTGTAAAAGAGGATATTATGCCTTTGGTTTCCTCCTCGTCAGGCTGTGGTACTCAGGTGGGGCTTGAGAAAACGGTGGCCCTCACAGCGACACGCAGTAGCAGCAGCAGCCGCATGGCAAGACAGCAAGAGAACACTCTGGGGTTTAAAAGTACCCAAAGCATCCTGGGTAATTAGCCATTACGGCGCTGTCACAGAGGGTTCTGCAGTCAATACAGAGATAATTTGGGCAATGGTGAATGACAGTGCTGTCCAGGCTTTTGGGATGATCAAGGACAGATCCAGCTGCACCAGGCATCTGTCAGGCCCATGAATCACTCCTCCAGCCAGCAGCTGGGTGAGTGGAGCAGAGAGAATCGCTGGAGAGGCATGTGCAGACACACAAATAAACATGTTCCCCCGCTCTCCCCTCACCACACCGGGAAATGGCTATTAAAGGTCTGCCGTTACAGAGCACAGAGTGGAAAAGGCTTGTTACCTTCAGTGGCAAATGAATGACATTGGGAATAAGGTGAGGAATAAAAGTCAGACCAAGGGGACATTTCTCACAGTTATTTCGTCTGCGTAGCTAAAACAGAGGAATGCAGTTGGCATGCAAAATTGGATCATGACGTTTTTAAAGAAAAGTGTTATAACTAATGAGTTTTATGCAAAAACAACAAGGCGTCCTATCGTTATCTGGAAGCTGCTCCTTTCTTTGACTCACTTATTGACAGCTGAAAACAGTTACTGTATTTACATGCCTGCAGGTTTTAAGATTTTAAGTGAAGTGGCATTCAAACAGTATTGCTATCATAGAAACAACAGTAAGCTGAGAGGATAGAAGAAGAGGTACCAAAGGTCATACTTGTGTGGCAGGCTGTAGAAACAACACTCCTCTTCTTTATACTTCATAAAATGATGAAGTCTCATCCAACTGTATGTCAGGCTTGATCTCAATATCTTCTAATATTTCAGTTGGCATGTGTGTGTGCATCATTACTGAAGTTTTTTTTAAATTTTTACCTGGAAATATAAAAAAACAACAACATCCCTGGTGATGATAACATCATTTGGTTCTGCAAATACATACATACATAAATAATCAAATAAATACATGCATGCATACATGTAAGAATTTTAAGTGCGATTTCATACATTTGAATTCTGTACACAACACGGTACGTAAAAGTCAATATGGCAGTTTTTACGCTGAACCTTAGTGTTGTGAGCTTCACAAACATCCACTGATGTTTCTGTTCATGATATTATTTCAGATTTGTTTGTGTTAGATTTTTCAGACCACTGTTAAGTTTTGTGCTTTGCCAAATGGGATAGAATTAAATGCTTTTGTAGGATAAAATATAAATATTTTAATGCCTTTACAATGGTGTCATATATTATATTATACAAGAGTTGATTCTCAGTCAATGGACCCACTTTTGTAGAGCCACAAATTCTGAGCAGCTAACATTAACTTAACCTCAACAAAACCATGTTCTTGATGCTATTTTATTTAAAGATTTGATTGCACAGAGCATAATATCCAACCATTAAACCTCGTCAGCTCAATAGATCTATATATATATATACACGCTTTAAAATGAAAGGCTCTGTTCATGAACATCCCTATTCAAATATTGTAGGATGTAATATTGTTTCTCACCTTCTAAATTTGGTTACACAATAATTTCATGGACTTAAGATATATTTTATGGTAGAGCTGCAACAATTAATATGTTAATCAGTTAGTTGTCAACTTTTAAATTAATCGCCAGCTAATTTGATAATCGATTTATCGGTTTGAGTGATTTTTTTTTTTGAGAAAAAAAAGTCTAAATCGTCTGATTTCAGCTTCTTAGATGTATCTAGTGTCTGGTTTCTTTCCCCCTTTATAAAGTAAACTGAATATCTTTGTTTTGTGGGTAAAACAAGACATTTGAGGACGTAATCGGGGGCTTCTTGGAAACAGTGATTGGCATTTTTGATAAATTTCTGACATTTTATAGACCAAACAACTAATCAGTTGACCGAGAAAATAATCACCAGATTAATTTACAATGATAATAAACATTAGTTGCAGCTTTATTTGATGCGAGATCTGACAGTGTGACAGTTTAACATGAGTTTATGTCAAGTTTTGTTTATATTTGCAAACGACTGTGTTTTGGCCAGCGATGGGCCAACTGCAAAATCTGACCTCCACTTATATTTAGATAGTCAAATTTGTTTGTATAGGATTTTTTGACATTCCTGCTATAAATCTCTAGAACCTGATTTAATCGTGGCATCTTTCTGTTAGTGAAGTTATTGGTCTCTGTCCATTGCTGCAGTTATCAACCTGGCTGAAAATATCTTTGATCACTGAGATTGCTCGTCCATGACTACTCATTATGAAGAGTTTCCCCACCTGTGACATAGCACTGGTTCATTTTAAGTCACTTAAATTGTGAATGACATCCAGAATAATAACACTCTGGAAAGAAGCCACTGTTAAAGCAACTTAATAATTGTCATGGTGTATTCACAATCATATGCACGGTCTTACCTACTTTATATTATCTACTGTATTTATAAGATGCATTTTAAGGTTTTGTCCAGGAGTCACCTTGTACCTTTGACGTGCATTGACCAAATAATACCTGGACTACATCTGCTTTGATATCAAAAGAGCTATAATTAGGATTTTACCCCTCTCATACTCTTTGATTCGATATTAGTGGTAAAGATAATTTGCTGTATATAGATGCACAAGCTTCTGTCTGAGATATAGGTCCTACCTCGGTGCAGCATATTTAATCATAGCTGTAAAGGCTCTGCCCTGGGACTGGAGCTTCTTCTTATCATACTTTAATCAATATCTCTCTCACTATGTTAACACAAAGCAGTCCTCTCAACACCGGAGAGGTGCTGTGTCCTTGTGCTGTGGATTATGAGCTCCCAAATGTGATTTTGTGACCTGCGCACATGTTATTTCAGTTGTGTCATTTTTTTTTTTTTTTTTCATTAAGATGAGCTTATTTTTAGGATGCATTTAAACAATCAGCTTTTCTGTATTCATCTTGTTGATGTACAGAATATCTTTAATTTCATTTCTGATGATTTCCACAGTATAAAGCGTGCATAAAAAAGCAGCAACTTATTACAGAAAAGGGAAGCGGATTTAGAGTAAGTCACCTTCCTTCAACATAATCACTACCATTCATCTAAGAATGGAATTAACTTCATGATAGGCAGTGAAAGTACCTATCCATCTCTGATACAATGAATTCAGAGATGCACAACACTGACAGTCAATTAAAAATGAAAGATAATCCGCCCCTTCCTTTTAGTGAAATGCTTATATTCAATTTCACATATGTGCTATAAATACCTGCCATGATTTTACATCAGTTTTGCTATTTATCTGTCCTTTTTATTTTTTTCTAAAGTGGAGAACCATAACATCTGAATATTTACCTGCGCTTCAGCAGGGCTGCTAGCTTCTTGGTGACTGTTGTATGACCATATTTTAGTATTCCTCTGGGATCCATTCCCGTATATGCGCCTATAAAGGGAATTTGCAGAGAGCAAAGTGAACATGTTATGTCGGTCATTTGCTGTGCAAGGATATTTTCCTCCAAACTGCGTTTTAAATGCTGTGTTTCTCCCCATTACTCTGCGCCGAGAAACATTTAAATGCCCTTTAATTAGTGTGTCCTTCCTCTCTATCGATAGGCCACTGGTAATCACTCAGAGGACTAATGACTCCTAATTGAATTGCTTTAAAGTGAAACACAATAGGTCCTGTCATCAGTACCCAAACAGCAACATTTGGGAGTGAATCCAAAACACAGGTCATTTTGTTCAGCATTTCACTAATCGAAGTTACATATTTTCACAGTAGCAGAGGAAAGCCTGATGTTACTGTGGTGATGTCAGATCATGCTCTCTCAATAGAGCCTGGGGAGGGGGAACTGGATGGGTGTGGCTTGTGGATCATCAAAATCTCAGTAGATATTGATTTTATCTTTTCATATTGTCAAGGAGAAATCTAATCATAATAGAGCAACATAGCATGATATCTCCCTCAAACGTCTTTTAACAGCTATTGCGGCTCATTATCCAGTCTGCCTGCACCAGACCCTCTGATACAATATGAAATACTCCTGAGCACTGCAGACCTGTGAGGGCATCCTTTTCATTTACATGCTAACAATCAAAAACCGCATCTGCCATGCCTACATTTCAAAACAAGACTTCAGGATTTGCAGAATAGTATAAGTGGGCAGTCGTGTGAAAGGACAAGAAGTATCCGTGTATTCCTCCGGCAGGTAAAAGCAGTAATTATGCTAAGTGTATTAACAGGTAGTTATAAAGATAGTTAAAGTGGCTACATTCTGACATGTCTCTAAAACAGAGGTAAGGGCTGCACCTTGAGTTAAACAGAGCTCGGTTGTAATGAAATGAAAAATTGTAATGGAGAGGATGAAGAGGACGAGCAATTTTATATAGATACAGTGTACATAGAGAGATTTTATATAGAACTTAATGATCCTATTTCCTGTAGAGTGTCATTGGCATCGCAGAAACTTTCTGTCCTAATTATCCATTTCAGCCTGTCTGTTTCACATCTCTGCAGTCCCTCATTATCCCCACAGCCACCTCACATTCTGCTCAGTGTTACATTAGTAAAATAGAGCCTTTGATTTGTCCTCAACAGCACAGACGTTTGAAAAACAGAGGAAGGAACGAGAGCAAGAAAGTGAAACAAAGAAAGAGAGGAGAAGAGGGGAGAAAAGTCTTCTGTATTAGCCTGGACGTGGCCTCGTGTGTTGAATATATTGACTGTGTCACCCTCCAGTTTTTGGGGGAGAAACTAAATTCAAGGCCACACGAGGGATTTGATGCATCACAGACATAATAGGGGATATTTTGGTTTGCTCTCTGAAGTATGAGAAACATTTTCCCCCCCTGTTGTAGGGAGCGTGAGCTGCCGGAGGGCATTTGTAAAACAAAATACTTTACTTGACTGTGGAAACAATGAGTGCCCACACCCCCCGTGGTTGTAATGATGCAGTGAAAACCAATTCAACTGTTCTTAAAACAAAACTGCCCTGATTCAGAGAGCCTCACTCTGTGATGTTCTACATGTTAACCTGTGTTGCTGAAACCAAGACGTGCTGCACAGAAATATCTCTGCATTTGCAATGCACTGGCTGCCTCGGGCTCGCTTGCTATGACATTACGTCGGTCTTATTAAAGCACTCTCGGTACCTTGCCGGCCATATTTCAGCACAAAAATGACAGCAATAAGAACCTGATCATGTTGGGTCACTCTGTTTGAAAGCAGCTCCTGCCTCTGCTTCCCTTAATTAAACCCACACAGCGCTCTTTCATCTTTGCATATTCCACGGCTGGGACATTGATACTCATTATTTCTTAAGTCTAAACACCAAGACTGTGTCAAGAATGCATCCATCACTGGCAGGCTGCTCGGAGTCAGCAGAAAATTTTCCACTCTGTCAGCAAATTTGGCAATTTGCAATTTTCTTACTGGGGTTCTGACATGTTTTTATCGGCGAAGATGACTTTCAAATGCAGAGATCATGAGGACGGTGGCTTGTTAGTCCTCTCTCCTAGCCCCTGCTCTAATGACAGTAATTAACAGGGCCACATTAGAGAGCCACCTCAGGAAGCATCTGACTGTTCATTTGCATGGCGTTAATACAGGAGGATGCCGCGCAGTGAAAGGCTTGCCATGAGTGCAGCAGTGCAGCTCTGCCTGTTTGGCAAGCCCTCCTGTTCTTAACAGCGCCAGGGCCTATTCTCCCATTCATTATATGCCTAAAGCTTGAGTTATCCTCTCCTTGGTACGGGGATGAATGTTATTAAAGGCATAGCTGTCTGACACAACTCTAATGAAAAATAGGATGTTTCTGAAGGTTATGTTGCCAGCTAGCTCACAAATGCCTGCTTCATTTTTCCCACCCCCAGCACAGGGCAATGTAATTCCCACCTCTTGATAGATCTTTTTTCTTAAGTTTTTTGTGGCTCTGTGTGCAGGAGCCTCATCATAAAGAGACCTTTATTATCCGTGTTTCTTCCTCTGTAGATGCTCAACAAAGGGCGAGTCTGGACTTTTTGGCAGATCATACAATTGTGAAAAACTACATCTATGTGTCCTAAAGCGGTGGTTGCTGCTGTGTGGGTTTAATTGAGAGGCATTGCTGTATTTTTTCATGCAGACAAGGGACTGACTTTTATTTTGCTGCATTTTATCATCAGAATTTTGTGCTTTTTATCTTTCTCTGCATCAACTTTAATTTCATATAAACATTATCGAGATTATTATTTATGAATTGCAAAAATAGGCTGTATAAATAGAGGAGTATTACACTACGGTGTGCTGTCTTCATTCAGATGACGCAGGCTCATGACATAGAGGGACGACTGCTCAGCATTTAGGGTCAGATTGCACTTTTCAGAGCTCCGTTAGAGGTGGCAGGTCACGCTAAAGACGACCCAACCCGCCCACACTGACGGATCCCGGCTCTGGCCTTAAGTATAAACCCTCCCCTCCCCCCTGCTGTAGCTCCCTGCCCCGGTTTGGCCTCGCCAGTCCCTAACAGCCTCAGCCACATGGGAGGCCTGTGACAGACATGCAAGATACACGGCTGCTCCAATTTACCCCTGTATTCAAATAAAAGACTTCTCTGCAAAGTCACCATGTCGACATCGTTTGTAACTTCATGACTGTCATGAAAAAAAAAACCCACAACACTGGTGTTGCTAAAGATATTCTAAATTACACTCAAAGACGTATTGATTCTTTATTAAAAATCAATGTTGGAGATATTTCAGTGCAACAAATGCTCTTGATTTTTATGTCCGCCCAAAACAACTAAAGCCTTAACAAAACCAGACGGATCCCCTTTTCTTAAAGGGTAAAGGTGCCATAAGGGAATCATGTGTAGGTGTCTTAGATGTTTGAACATGAACAAATGTCACCACCAAGTTAAAAGCATGAAAAAGGAAAATAAAAATGAAACTTGTCAAAAATACAAAGCTAAGAATTTTGTTATAATCTGTAGTTTCATTTAAAGACCCATGTTTGCACTCAATTTTTTTAGTTTATTTGCAGAATATAAATATATCAGCTAAGTTTGCTTGTGCTTTTTACATGAAAACATCAAAAATTTTACTTTTTAGCACAAGGTGACACTTGTAGTACAAGATGTGTTTACCAGATACAGTGACGGATATTGGTAACAATCAGCATTATTGACAAAATTAATATTTTATTATTCTTTTAGGAAAAGATGTGAAAGAACATTCTTTGGAAATCTGACAAAGACTGACTTTATTTCTGAGTGACAAGGACAATAATATCATGTTGTGTAAGTAAACACAGAAAAATGGGTTAATGGGGAAATTTTATTACCTCAGATACATAAAAAAAAGTAAATAATTACAGTCTAAACTCTGAAAACAGCATTATGTATTTTAATTACAAAATAAGGCTTCATATTATTTGGAGAAAGAAATCAATAAGCCAGTTTTCCCAACATCATTAGGCTGATTTTGATTATTAATAATTGTGAGTTTTACAAACAAACTCTGAAACTCCAAGAAAAAAACCCACTAAATTATCTGTGTTTGTAACAACTGCACCAATTATTGGTGGAAACAGTCGTCCAAAGATCCACATGTAACCAACAAAATGTAAAATGCTGCATACAATTCTGTTTTAAGGTGAATTTCCCCCTTAAGTGAGGAAACTAGCTGTGACAGTGTCAGCTGAGTGATTTATACCTTTGCATCAATATCAAAAAAACTGTTGTAAGTTCACCTTAAAGCGTGAAGATTTATCAGTAATGATTCATTTTTAATAAACAGATCCAACATGAAGCAGCAGAGTGTAACTCTCCACAAAGGCTTTTTGTATAATCCCTTTAATATTACTGGACCCCTGGGAATATTTGTCTGTTTTGCCACAATATTATACTATTAAAGAAATCACATTATTTGCTGCTGCCATTTAAGTGTAGTATTTTTCACACAGGGTTGTATTGTCCTCTTAGCTGCCTGGTCTGCTGTGTAATCAGCAGCAGACCCTAAACACAGATGTTTCAGGGTCAGCCAGCAAGACCTCTGACAATTGGTCACCACCTCTTACTGCGTGTAAATCACAGCCAATGTCAGCGTCCCCAAAAACCATGGGTATGTGGGTGTTCCCCTTGCCAAAAAAAAACATAAGTTATGAGCCGATAGTGGTGCCACTTTAATGCTTAATCTTTGGAACCATAAATTTTGGGGCTGTGACCCGTGTTAGTCTTTTGTGTTTTTGGTAAATACCCCATCCAGTGGAGTGTGCACCGAAATCTGGCACTCATGAAATATACAGTAGTCTGTCTGTTTATTAGCACTTTTTTGTCAAACAAAAGTTATGATATTCTCTTGTGAAATACCTGCCTAATTTCATTTGTTGACTGGCTGATATGATAGCACGATCACCTGTGGAGCGTTTAAAAACATGCAACCGTCGTCGCTGTTGTCTGGCATCGTGGTTTGTTAGGGATGTTTTTGAAGCAGCGACTCGCCGTGTCAGATTATGCCACATATCCATTTGACTTTCATAAGCTGTTTACGCTTCAGAAATTGTGGCAATGGCTTCTCTCTTGTGCAAAGGCTTTTACATATGTTGTGTGTCTCAGAAATGCTGCCCCAGTTATAGCTATCATTCTAAAAAAAAAACAAGCCCACAAGGTTACATGAGGCTTGTCATTTTCAGTTTTCTTTTGTCATTTGTATCTTGTTTGGTGTTTGGATAAAGCATGCAGAGATCATTTTAGTGCAAAGAGAAGATAAAAGCAGAATGAATTCTTACATCTATCAAGCCGTGACACAAACGAATGCCTTTGATTTGTTTTAACTTTCTCACAATATAACCTAATAGCAGTCTCATTATTTCTCCATTCTCCTGGAGAAACTACCGTCTTCCATTTTTTTAAAGAGCAATTTCTGTGGATGTATTTATGGCTTATGTTTTACACAAAGCCTGGTAATAATGTGTTTAATGTGGACAATATTGCTTACACATGGGCTCTTATTAGTGAGTGGTAGTCTGGTCTCAGGATCAGTGGCAGTATCCTTAAGGGATGGCCTCTCTTAGGGAAGGATGAAACAAGTGCATGTGAAAAAAACCCAGCGTGAGTCCTGTTCAAAGGCACAGACGAGTTCTGACTGGATTAACATTTATTGACCGTTCAAGCTTTCCCTTTTTTTTTCCTCCACCCCCTTTTTTTATTTTCTTTTTCCTTTTTTTAGCTCCAGGACAAAGATTCAAACTTAATTGCAATGGCTGTTCCACCAACTGATCACCAATGTGCCAACAAAAGCCTCCCTAATAGGCGCTTCATTAAGGATTAGAAAGTCTCTATTACAAAACAAATTAAGCATGCTCTGATCTTAACCTATAGGTCGAACGGCATTACAGCAAAGTTTAAGCTGTTAGATGGCTGAAAAACTTATTACGGGTTAGCGCTGAGGTAGCAGTTTGGTATTGATTTTACGATAGCTAGGTATGATGATTTATGGAGTGCTTGTGTCAGTATAACAAGCTGAAGGACACACAATATCATCTCCAACATCATTAAAATTCAGAGGTCTCCAGAGCTAGCTCATCAAGTACTGTTCACCACCTTGGAATTTCGTACAGACGCACACACACACACATACACAAACACACACATAGTCAGAAATATCAGGATCAAGATAAGGTGTGTATTCACTCAGGCTTTTGGATTTTTGCAGATTTTTTGTAGCACTTTGATGCAGTGCTACCTCACATTGTGAGTACATCTCTGCTTTGTTTGAACTGTTTTTTACCCTGTTTTGTATTTAATTTGCACCATTTCAGCATGCTTACGGTCTGATTTGTGTATAAGCTTGGTTAATGTTTATATCAATCGTACAGCACAGCAGTTCAAAAGGTCTACCCTCGACACAATCAGCGCCGTGGTCTCTGAGCAGCCGGCTATCAGAGTCTGGGCAGTAAAATGTGTGGTACACTAGAGCCCCCTGTGGGCACATGGAAGTAATGCTGGCTGATAGTAATGAGCCCCACTTACTTATGTTTGGATGAGGATTTGTTGAGGAGAATTTGCCCCAATGTTCATGATGAACATGATCTGACTGCTGTAATTTTATTGTTTCCAAGTCGTTTTCGGTAATATTCTGCTACAGTTTCTCAACAATCTGCATTCTTAACGTAAGACTAATTACTGCATTTAGATATAAATTGAGTCTCTTTTGTCTTTTTTATGCTAAAAGTAACTTAATCAGCTATTATTGTTACTATTATGCTGCAGACATCAAACACAAAGTGTTGCTTGTTAAACTTTTTTGCAATCACACATCATTTTTAAGGACCAAATCCTTTCCTAGTTTTCTAAAAATGTTCCATTAATTACTCTTGTAAAGTCAGTCGGGCTGCCAAATATAAATTTGATAATGAATTAAAATGGCACATCAAAATCAACATAATGCTACTTTGCTGAGAAAGATGCCTGTAGAATGCGTAGCACAGTAACAAGGGGAGGTGATAATACCAAAGCAAACAAATCATTTAGCTGTCATTCTACAGAAACACCCCTCCT
>JAPZEB010000005.1:14405621-14417036 GCA_029783705.1 Chaetodon striatus
CGTTGAGTCGTAGAGCAGTAAGATTGTAAGTTTGTCTTTCTCAATAGAATTGAGAGAATCTCAACCAGATCTCAGTGCTCATAGGCTTATGTGACACCGCATCACGCAAATATCTGGTACATGAATAGCGCATAAAATCATTCACATCATGACATTCATGTTACTCAGTGCGAATTTGCGTCTGTTTCCATCTTTGCTTACTAAAAATGCTTATTGTAATTTCCCAGAGCCCAAAGTGACACGTTGAAGTTTCTCGTTCTATCCGAATAATAGTCCAAAACCCCTAAATATTCACTCTACTCTTATATATGTCAAAGAAATGCAGCAATTCGTCACAGCTGAAAAGCTAAAATCAGACGTTCAGCGTTCATCGATTCAGATCAAATTTGTCACTGATAAACTTTCCTATGATTGACCGTTGATTAATTGACCATGCTGATGTGTGCATACATTATCATATATTTGAAAAGCTCTTAAGATGGCTTACGAAATGTTCCACCAAGCCAACAATTCACAAATCCTCCCTCTCTAGGTCAAACAGCTTGCACGCAGCATATGCAGATTAGAGCAAAGTGTTGCAATCTACACTGAGACTCTTCATCATGACGCTGTCGGGCGGATGCTATTTTACAACTATAGCCTCTAATGCAGGATAGATCCCTCCCTGTAAGGAATAATACCACTTTAATGTTATGAATATCAAGCTAAGCCCCCTGCAATGTGGCTGTGGCCCATTTTCTCCTCCTTCATTCTCAATCTATCTGCTTAATCTTGATTCATCAGTTACTGCGGCTTATTATGGGGCCCTGACAGCATGCTCGGGTTCTTGATAAATGACACTGCTCAGGCCAGATTCAAAATGTGAGGCTCAAGTGCCAATTATCTATGCAGACCTGGTTAATAAGGGGATCTCTTGTTAACTATCTGATCTCAGCATGTGCATCATTTGTCATGAAGGCCCGTGTTTACCTCAGAGACAGGAGTTCCCGAGACCTCCCCTGCCTAACATATGTAAAACCTGGATCTTTGTTCCTTTAATAACCTTTTATTAACAGCCTGACATCATGATTAAGTTTGGGTCCAAACACGCGCACAATGAGGTACACAATTACCCTCACCCACTCACAGAACTGCAGCAGATCACAGTCAGAGAGAATAATGAATATTGAGCCGGCGTTTGATCCATCCCACATCGAAAGCCCAATTTGCTCGAGCACCTGGAGCTGTGCCACTGCATGCAGTTTTTTGAGGTGATGATGGATACTCATGGGAGCTTATTTCCATGAGCACATCTTCTCCTGATTTGTAAAGATGATAAGTGCTTTGACCTTAACTCATCATTACAGCTCATTAAAGCTTTTGTTTGTTCCACCTTGGAAGAAGAAGCCGGTTTTAAATCAGCTCGTTGCAAAGCATTATGGCTCTTGACTGTTAAGAAGTTGGAAATGCTGCGTGTCTGTGTTTTAGTTTTCATTCAGCAACTTCTCCGAGGTCTCAAGGTCTCAGATTAATAAACACTCGCTGTGGTCAGAAGTGTGGAGCAGCCGAGGGAGGTGAGATGCCCCCTGTCCTCTCTGAAACCCAGCATTGCCATCCTGTCAGCCACCTCTTGATGTCTGGCTCACAGGCTCGCTGCTTGCTCTTAGTATGTATTCTCTTCCTGGGAAAGTAGCAAATAAAACATTTTGCAGGTCTGCGTAGCCAAGGGACTTTGTCTTCCATCAAGAAACACCTCTAGCTCGTAAGTGCAGAAGTTGTAAAATACTTCCAGACAGCACTTGGAACATTCCTTTTAACCTTAGTTGTCCAGCGTGAAATATAGAAAAAAAAATGATTCTTTGAAATAAATAATTAATCAGTGTGTTTTCTATTATTGCTTGGATATGGAGTCAGTAGGAAGCCAGGTGGAGCGATCAGATCTTCACAGCATCCCCACTTCCTGTCCCCCACAGAACGCTAGACTGTCTAGGCAGCATCTGCTGAGGAAAATAAAGCCCCTTTTCCTTCTCATGTAGAGAGGATCATTTGCATAATATCCCCCTCTGTAAGGTGAAAACAGAATAATAATTGGTTTGCCCTTTTCTCTCTGTGTGTTGTAAAACAGTTAGGAATTAATTTGAGGATAACTGTGCAATTAATTCTAAATGCTAAAGATGGTGTGGGGGCTTTGATTCAAAGGAGGGGAAAGGATATACAGGCTGAGGTCATGAAACAAAGACTTTGTGTTTCTGCCGCTGCTAGAACTTAGTGCGTTTAAAGAGTGCACACGGGGGTCTTGGAGTATTTGGTTGACAAACAGGGGAAACTTGCACGCTCATTTACCCCTCCACATCTATTATTACTCTGCCAGTTTAGTCCCAACTTGCTGTATATATGTGTATAGACTCGGCTGTGTTTGGATATTCTCGTCTTAATGATGAATAATAGTGCTGCAGGAAAAAAGGGTGCATGAATACTAGGATTCATGAGTCTGTTTTTAACCTCGTTACACATTGCTGTAAATTCCACATGCATCCCCATTATAGCTAATGAGCAGCACTGTAATCAGTGGCTGACTGGGTGTTATGTTTTTTTTTTTTTGGGGAGGGGGGGTGTTGCATATCTGCTTTGTTTAGAGTGAAGGAACGTGCTCCACCTTCCTCAGACAGATGTCAACAACATTCTTGAAGGTCAACATCAAAAAGGGTAGTCTGACATGACAATAGAGTTGGTCTGACATTAGAGTTAAGGGGATTTGAAACAAGCACATATCTGTTGAGCTCCCATTTAGGCCAGTCGTGTGATACTGGGACATACTTTTAGTGCCGTAGCAGTGGCCCCTGGACGTGTCTCCCTTCTGTAGTTCGTCCTATTAGGAGTTGCGGCTTCATTCCCCGATACTTCCACAGTGGAAAAAGAACACGCCTCGCCATGAGTCCCAATTACACCTAATGATGGCGAAAGGATGGAGCACATGCAGATTGTGCCGCAGTTCCTTTGTCACGCCAGCCACAAGGCATGATCATTTATCACACCAGTCATATCCTGCACTCCTCCCCGAGCGCAGACAATGAATCCCAGCACATCATCCATGCTGTTATTTGTGTTTAACTGCCAGGAAAAGGAAAATAAAAGCCCAGTTACAAGGCGTTGCAAGAACACGGCTGTATCCTGTGAGCAAACGTGAGAGTCTTCACCATCGGGGAGGAAATGCTGCCGTCTTCCAGACCTCAGAATAAATCTGTCCTGACAAAGTCTACACACAGACACACACACACACACACACACACACACACAGGAACACACAACCAGCCGTCTTCACCCCTTGTGTTTAGATAATTTTGTTTGTAATCAATTTTGGCTTTGAAATCTAAATGAGATGAGTGTAAGGTCTGTGTGTTACATGTTGAGAGGCGGGGGAGAGCTTAGTGTGAGATTTGGGAGGTGCTGTGTGAGTACGCGTGCTGCCGCAGCAGAGAGGCGGCTCGGCGCTTGTCAGTGGCTTTCTCCTAATCCGGGCCTGATCTTTGTGTTTGATCCGCAGCATGGTCCTGAGACAGCATGAGCAGCAGCTATTGCTGTAATTTAAAGTCAATATTGTACTCATGATCCCTCTCCCCGGGCTAACCGAACAGCCTCTCACCGTGATGGTGAAAGTCATCTCTGCTGCTTAGAGGGAATCCTCAGCTTGAGTAGTTCTCCTCTCTCTGATTCTCAAAAGAAACCTGGATGGTGGGTTGTGTTTGTCTCTGGAAAAAAAAAAGATTTGGGATTATATGTTTCTCTTTCCTGACTGCTGACGTGCCATCTTAACCTTTTGCTATAAAGTACTCAACTCTACAATAACACAGAAAAATACTGAACTAATAATTTCATTGTTCACTATCCTGCGTAAGTGAAAACATCAGATGTTTCCTAATCTTTGAGAAGCAAAATGTAAATACAAATATGCTCACTGTATATATATTCTTCAATAGACGATATGACAATTGCTCATAAAAAGTTACTGTTTGTGACCGTTCCTACAAACCCCATCAGAAATTGTTATTGACTCCAGGATCCAGCTAACAAGCCCATAGTGACATCAATAGCTTTGATGATTCATTCAGAAGCGCCTTAATAGATCTAAGATTAGAAATGGGGGTCTCATCCACAAATCTCCTCCCGTGTTATTACACTGAGAGCCAAGATATTATCCTGTGTGAACGTGTGAGATATATAAGGGTGGCTCAAGGGCCCGTTAAATCCATACATGTCATGATCTGCAGTGTGTTACACTAAAACTTTGGACAAAATGCGTTGCTGACAAACACTTTGATTGAGGCTGTACAGAGCAGTAAATTTAAGAGCCAGGGTCAGTGAACTCTCCATAGATGGAGGTGAAATGTCAAAAATTGATTCCTTTAGTGGCCACAATTTGTTTTGATATAGTGTGATCCTTTTATTGTGGCGTGGTTTTAGTATCTGGTGTGGTGTTTCTAAAGGTTTGGTTTCACCCAAAAGGCTGCTGAATGCGTCAATTACCATGTGCGATCAGAGGAGGAAGGGACCAATCATTTTGATTGTTGTGGCAGTCTACGATTCAGAAAGGTTAAAGGGCCTTGTCCTATAGGAATACACCATGCTGTTGGGAGGCTGGTTGGCTGATGAAACCATCCATGCATTCCAGTGCTTCATGATAGCAATTAGCATTCACTGAGGTGGGCATGGCTGCAACGAACAAATATATATTTCATCGTTGATAAATCTTTTAATTATTTTCATGATTAATTGATTAGTTGTTTGGTCTATTAAAGACAAAAAATGGTAAAAAAAAAAAAAGTGCTTGTTTTGTCTGCAACCCAAAGATATTCAGTTTACCGTCATAAAAGAAACAAGAAAATACTCACATGGTCAGATCTTGCATGAAATAAGGCTGTAACTAACGAATATTTTTTATTGTCAATTAATATACTGATTATTTCCTTGATGAATCGATTAGTTGTTTGGTCTATAAAAGCCAGAAAATGGTGAAAAAAAATGTTGATCTGTGTTTCCTAAAGTCCAAGATGAAGTCCTTATATGTCTTGTTTTGTCTACAACCAAAATATATTCAGTTTACTATCATAGAAGAATCAAGAAAATAATCACACTTATGAAGCTGGAATCAAAGAATTAAAATTTTTTTTTTTTTTTAATTCAAACTGATTATAAATTAATTGGCGATTAACTTAATAGTTGACAACTTATCAAAAACAGGTTGCAGCTCTAGTGGTGGGTGTTACTGACTATCATTACCTCAAAATGCGCCCCCAAAGTTAAACGCTCCTGTTAGTAGTTCATAATTATACTCTATGTGACGAGTCTGGCAGACAGTCTCCACACTAACAAATCATTGTTCTGCCTCCGTGCCAGTTATGTTTTCTGGTTGTCTTCCAGCCATTTGTCCCTTTTTCATGAGCCCAATATTTCAGGAGAGAATTCCTCCAAATTTGGTACAAACGTCCACTTAGTGGTAAAAGGTCATGACTACTTCACAAAACAGGGTTTGGGCTGAGAATTCATACGCTAATAATGACAAAATTTCATACAAATGTATAATAGGATAAATTGATGAAGTGATGACATCTCATGTCCAAAATGTCAAAGGTCAGCTTCACTGTGACATCATAATGTTCTACAACAACACTTCGCTGGCCATTAGTCAACGTCATAACTCGGGAACAGAAGGGAGGATTATGTTGCGCTCATACTGAGCTAGCTGCTTAGCTAATGTGACGGAGTTCTGTTCTACTCTGTATAGTAAATAGTCTCCAAGTGAAGACAGCTCGTTCAGACAGGTCAATGAAGTGATAAACTTCATTTAATAACTTTTATTGAATTTCTTCAACATACAACAGCAAATGCTGTTTCACTCTAAACAGAACGTTGAGCTCAGGTCATCAGGATGGTCTTACCATGCTAGAATCTGCTGGCCATGTTAAGATGCTAAACTTCTTATTATACAGGAAGTTAGCATGTCGCTAACACTGTGAAAGAACTCTATTGAATACTGGAAGCAGATAGACAGCTCTGTTGTCTGTTAGACAGCTATCTCATACACAAGTAAGACAATGTATTTCCCCCAAAAAATAATGTGTATTGTTCAACTAAGTGAAACAAAACAGCAAAAATTAAAATTATACTAAACTTGCAGTTAATTCTGTTATTCATCTTGTCCCAACTTGACCATTTTGACCACTGCATGACCACCAGGAGTGGACAAAGTAATGGAAACACTACACAGCACATACACTTCTTGATAAACAGTTGTCCTTGTGATGTTGTCATATACAACCTGAGCTGTGCAGTGGGCTAGTGGACTTCAGTCTCTTTATTGTTATTGTTTTGATCTCATATGAAAGCATCTTGAGTGAACAGCTCTGACACCCCAGTGTGCGCCAAGTCCTGCAAAATATTCCCATATTTTTTGCCTATTTTGACACCACATAGAGCTAATTATCAGTTCTAATGGCTGCTGCAAAATGGCTGCTCTCAACGCCACAGATCCACCAGCATCTCTAAGTGTTTGCATCTTTTAGTTTTCTCCAGTGTTCATAAATAATTTCATAAGACTTCCTAATTACTTCCTAAATATTATTGCATTAATATTTTTAAGACAAATAGCTTCAGTATAGCAGATATGCAGCTTTGTGATAATCACACTGCACATATTGTTGCAATAGCGTCACAGAGATGTTCAAAACTTTACTGTTGTTGTATTTTTTTTAAGGTTGCAGCTTTGTAGACTTCAATAAGTACTTTTAAATTTAGGATAACATAAGATAGGCTTTTATTGATCCCCAGAGGGAAATTCAGGTGTTGCAGTAGCAGAAGGAAAGGAATAAGTACAGATAAATGGAGAAGTAAAAAGTGAAAATAAAAAATAAGAGGCAGAGTATAGGAGCAGAAGTAAAAAATATAAACTTTACAAGAGCGATTAATGACAAAGTTACAAGGTAAAGTGACAAGTATGGTTAATAGCAGCAAATCTAGTACATCTCTGTCAGTCACCACTAATGTGAGCTTTTCCTGCTGTTATAAACAATTTCAATTATTTTGTCTACCTTCTGGCACACAGTTAACCTTTGCCTCTTTCTCAGTGGCAATTTCCTTAATTCCCCCATTTAGCCCTTGAGCAAATCTTACCCTGTAACACCACATTATTTAAATCAACACTAGGCTGAATGTAGGGTCGTGTCTATAAAAACCAATTGGAGTTACTGCGGCACAAAGCTTAATCCATATCTGTATGCGCGGACGTACGCCAGTGGCCCACTTATAACTTAAATGACTAGTTTAGTTAACCTTCCTGTTTAAGTCTAACATATTGTTATGACAGCAATAGTGCACTGCATAATTTCCACGGCATTAGCATCAGTCACGAGCCCGCCTGCTATAAATACACCTGACAGCAGGACTGTTTCGGAAGTGTTCTTCGCAGGATAGTGTACAGGACTCCAGAGGTGAGGTACTTTGATAGTGCAGCTCATGAAATATTTGCTGACTTCTATCACCTATGGGACTACTGTTCTGATGGAGCCAATGATATGTGCCCCTATTAGTCTCTAAGGAGGTTTCCTAGCCCACTTTCACCCGATCCGTGCCAATTAAGTGGCAGAATTATGTATATTAGTTGGAGTCACTTGCACTTCCTCGCAAAGGAATGCATATAGGGAAGGATGACAGAGGGATAGCGTTGAATAATTAGAGTGAATTTTCAGAGCCCTGGAAACTCAATCATATGCTGCCATATGCTAACTATTTTTAACCTATTCTTTCCTCCTCTTCTCCTCTTTCCTTTATATATTCCACTGCATAAGTGGAGAACAAACTCTCGGTCTGCACTGCTGTTACTTTGCCCAAAGTAATTGCTAAAAGTCCACATGACATCTAAAGAGGTTGCTTAAAAAAACACCTTTAATTGTAGCTATTTTGAAATTTTAAAAGTGCACTTTAGAGGAGCTCTGTATGATACTCAGGACATTAATGTAGTAGCAAACAAGTATTTGCTATGTAAAGATATGTGGAGATGTAGTAGACACAGTTCTTTGTTCAGCATCCTAAACAAAGAATGAAGTCACACTCCCTCCGTGTGTGTTGTAATCTGAGCTTTGCTCTTCCTTTGTTGTGATAGACGGTCTGGCCTTGTGAACATTTAAGTGCATCTTTGTCCGTGTATCCCACTGGCTGAGCTATGGTTGGGACCAGTGTTGGGCTCATTACTCAAAAAATGACTCATTACTCTTTTCCAAAGCAATAGTATTACTTTACTTTTTGCTCCCTGCCAACAATAATTTGTTACACTACTTGTTATATTACTTTTCTATTACACCTCATAAAAGTGGTGTGCCTCTTTGTGAATGTCTGGGTAATCACCGGTAAGTGTAGCTAAGACTAGATAGCGTGCAAGTGATTTTTTCTTTTATTTAACCTGGGGGTCTCCAGTTGCTAGTGACTGGTATTTTCCCAAGGCTTTGCCTGAAAGACGGAGAGTCACTCATGGAGCAACATTTCATCCACAACATATCCAACCACAAACTTCATTATGTCTTTGTAGCCTGCTTTCTATGGGGGAAAAAAATCCAGTTTTGGTTGTGTAGCTAGTGTTGGGCTACAGCCGACATCCACGGCTAAGAAGGGCTCACCTTTGCTGGGGTGTATTTCCAGGAGTCTTCCATTGTTGTACTGTCAGTCGTAGTTGGTGTTTCAAACCAGCGTTTTTTCACAGTGCAAAGAGTTTTAGTACGACTACAGTATCTGCAGCAATGGTGTTGTTATCATCTTTCCAAAATCAAGTAATAGGAATATTTCCAGCCTAAGATAAGCATTTCCATCCCCCAAACTAGCTTGCTGTTCCGTGCCATGCCTGTGCAGTGTGATGATAATGAAAATGAGTTTGCTGATGTGATGTTGGATTTCATGTCAGTAGTGATATGATAGCAAAAGTAAAGAGTTCTTTGGTTTTGGTTTTGATAACTGTATCATTATTACTGAAATTTTCCTAGTAATTAGTTACATTACTCATTACTGGAAAAAGTAATATTATTGCTGTAACACGCTACCTGTAACAATGATTAGGACGCTGTTGTCACGGAAGTATGGCGCCCACCCTCTGGTTCCCTCCTGTCAGCACTGTCAGCTCTGTTAGCACTGTTACTACTGTTTGTGCTGCTAGCACTGTTAGCTGCTAGCTGCTGGGTGTGTTTACATGGACACGAAAAACCCATTTGTGGGGCTTATCCTGGTTATGGTCATATTCAGGATATATAGTTTGCACGAGTACAGAGAAATCTGGTTATTCATATACATGACGAATCCTACTGACTCTATAGTCGTCGATATGTGTAGGCACTGTGATATTTACAAAGACAAAACCATCCTACTGTACATTTATTATTAATGTTAATGTCTTCTTTGCTCTGATCGCCAACAACTGCCTGTTCTGAGTCCATCCATCTTCTCTCCCCCTCTGTCTCTGTCTCAACCACAAACACACTACGAACTGAGCTAACGTTATTCCTGAAAACAGCTACACTTCTCTTAAAACACCAGAGCCAGCTTGTTACTGTCACTGCCTCTACTAGATAGAACAGGGGAGCGGTGGATGACGATTTGCAGGCTAGTTCATTACCAAAAGATAAAACTCTGTTTCTTCTTTGCTCCAGAAGTGAGACATTGTGTTTCTGTTACATCACTCGGCTGAAGCCACGCCTGTGCAGAAAGTTAGCGGTGCTAAATAACCAGGATAAGGTGTATACATGCAACAGTATCTCAGTTTCTTTTGGACTGCTCCTTGTAGCACATTCAGAAACAGGATATCAGGTTATTTAAAACAGGATATGGTGTTTACATGCTCAAGCACATAAACAGGATACCTCAAACATGCAGTCATAAACAGGTCATTCATGCCCACGTAAACACACTCAGTATCGTATAGGGCTCCTTTAAATAGACTTGATTTAATAATTTGTGTGTATGACAACAACTTTCATTCTCTTGTCTAATTATCATTTTCCCTCCATCAGTGATAAACAAGTAAATGGATCCCAAAAGCTACGCATGAAAAAGCATTAATTGAGCTCCTCAGACTTTCTGTAAACTCATTATGTCATGCTTGGTTTGTCATCCATACAATGCTCACAGGCAATGGCTCTTTAGTCTTCTTTATGGAGTCGGGTGGTTTGTGGAAATATGGAGTGTCACAGGCAGACCTCTAATCCTCACAGACACTTCCCACAGTCATCAGTATTCTAATGACTCACCACCGCCGTCCCAGGGTGTTTATTTTTAGAGATAGAGAGATTGATGAGATGCTCATATCATCCTTAACCACCAACTAATTAACTAATTAGGACATTCAAATGAAGACTTGCTCTGGATAATGCAGCGTGGCTTTGGCATGGGCAAACAGCTCTTGATTCTAACTGCTTGACTCAGCTTCAGGACGGTGGAGGGGGCGGGGAGGTTCAGCATCATGGTCTCTTGCTTATGGTTCACGTTGGCCTCATTGGTGCCAAATAGTTCTGTTATATTATTGATGAGTGGGGTATTGATCAGACAAAATGGTGCTGCATTGGATGACCACAGCAGCACCAAGCACAAATACCAAGTATTGGTATACTAATCTGTGTGCCTCCTACAGTTTCTACATGAGGCCTAATGTAGATCAGGGACTATGTTTATATGCACATAATATTGTTTTTGCCCTTATCTTTAGGATCCTCGCTGACTTCAGTTGTATGTAGTTTGATGTATTTACTGTAATCACGTAAAGTCTGCACGGGCAAAAATGTACCAAAATGCCAAATGAACCAAAATTTAGGCTATTAATATATCTCTATATAACAGGCTACACACCTTCAAAAACAGAAGTGATTATGAATAAGGACAGGACTAAAACTCAAATTGGTTAATGCTTCCTCTGTTGTTTTTCGGACATTTTTTTTGGCCTATTACACTGTAGCCTGATGGGCTACAATAATAAAATGCATTTTCATTCCCTCTACAGCCTGGGCCTAAACATATCTCTTTATCATCGTGTAGAAGAATATTACTTCTGGCCAACACAATTTAAGCAGCTTTTTAATAGGCCTAACTATCAATAACTATTTTACACATTCATACATTTTTTTTTGGCAATTAAACAAAAACCAAAAAAAACAACAACACAACATCACATCCATATTGCAATGGATTGTGGGTTATTAATCAGTGAAGTCTGCTAAAGTCTGCACACTAAGCAGACTCTGTGGAAGTCTGCAGAGAGTCTGCTTGAGGCCCCTTGTGGACTGGTTGAATTGTAGATTTATACAACCCTAAACACTCCCAGACTTCCAGGGAACGCGCCCGCAAAGTCTGTGAGTCTACAAGTGAGGTGCGGTGAAGTCCGGACATTTGGATTCAGCCTTTGTCATA
>JAPZEB010000005.1:14417136-14432553 GCA_029783705.1 Chaetodon striatus
CCCACAAAGTCTGTGAGTCTGCAAGTGAGGTGCGGTGAAGTCCAGACATTTGGATTCAGCCTTTGTCCTTGTATAGATAGATGAGGGCATGGTAGTATGTAGATTGCTAAAAATGGGCATGTGCCTGTCAGTTTAGAATGATTCTGATTCACTAACATAGGCAAGGTGGCAAGAGCAAAGTCAGCCAGTATGAACATGTCATGAATATGACCGGAATTTTGCACAGACTAAAAACATTTCTACGCTCATATTAGTGAATGCAGCCCAATATTCCCACTAAGCTGATGACATGGCAAATGAAAATGAATTTTTTACTCATATTGCTATTAAAATGCAGCCGTGCATACTCGGATTACCACGCCCTAACATGACGTTTATCACGTCAAAATATGGAAAAGTGGAATGGCTGGAGCCGCTTGTGCCATTTTGATTCTTTGCATCAAAATAGGATTTTTTAAAAGCTTCCCACTGTTTGTGGAGTTGTTCGACCATGCAGTCATTGCCGTCCTCTTCATTACTTCAACCACCTTCTTAAAAAGGTCAGTGTTTTGATATTTGTGCATATCCAAAAACCTGTTGATATCCAAGTCTTTCATAATGTTTTTAAAAGTAGGTTTGTTTCTCCTTACCACCAGAAACATGGGCTTTCCTTTGGGGCATGCATCTTTATGCCTGCCTTGCAGACTGTTGGCAAGTTGGTTTGTGTACTATGCAACCATGACAACACACTGAGCTAACTGTAAACGGGCAAGAGGCTGTGTGTTGCAAACTGTGGTAAAATGCCCATCTGAGACGCATATTCCCAATGCTCTAAAAAATCAAATAATACTGGCATATCTCATGTCTTTTTTGGAAATGCTACATACAAGAAAATTCGTATCATATTCAGAATATTGTCATTTTCTGAATAATAGTGAAATATTAATGTGCATGTAAACACAGTCAGTGATGGTATCAACTTATATCTTTTATATTCATGTATTCGTGTACTAATCAGAGCCTGTCTGCCTCCTTACAGTTTCTCACACACGTGTACAGAGTCCTTATGTAGATTGATGATTTATCATCAAACCTCGACCACACCAATCCATTCCCTTCATTATCTGAAGATGCACTCTTGTTTTCCTAGAGCTCCAATGATTTCTAATCACGCTCCACTTAGGCTGACTTTGAACTTTGAACTCACCTGCCTTGGAGGTCGCAGACCTTGAGGATCTTGCTGTCTGCGTATTACATTTAGTCTTTTTACCATTGACTCAATCACCCTTTCACCTTGTTCTCATCGTGTTTACATTCTCTCTCAGTCGGACCTGTATCATTATCCATCTATCTGCACTGATTGTTAGCCCACCAGGAGTAATGTGTCAGCATTCTGTAGGAGATGGAGATGATGGCTTATTGCTGTTGCAAGTCAGCTCCCTAAAAGGGCTAACGTGTCGAGACCAGCCCACAGTCTCCTGATTATGATTGAAATGATGTACCTCATTCTCAGCTTGTTTTGTAAAAGAAAGCTTTTGACACTAACATTGGAGGGTTTAATCCCACATGGCTCTACTTTAAAGGTTAATAATCCTTTTAATTAAAGGATAAGCCTGGTATTGAACACAAAATGTAATCACCAACGGATTACCAGTGGGATGAATATAGCCATAGCAATTAGTCCAATAATTAAGGTTTTAGTGCTGGACAGAGATGAGAGCGCTCTGGTGATGTGTCATAAAATTCATAGAGTTGTTAGGACGCTGTGAATATGTTGGTTGCAGCTTTACAGCAGCGCGCCTGCATGTGCGCTCGGGGTGGTGGTGAAACATGGCGTCCCAGCGGATGGAGCCGCAACAGCTGTTCTTGCCCGAGCCTGGTGTTTCGCACAATATGATCGCTCCATCAGCAAGCCCACTCTCCAAACAGCCGCATCTGCATTCATCAAACACACTTATCAATAAACAGGGCCGCGCAACAAATAAATGATCTCGGAGAGGGAACAAAACAGCAAGCCTGGAAAAAAATGTCAGCCGTACACTTTAATCACTGATGTTGTTAATCAATAAAACAGCTTCATATCTTTTAATTAAAGTTTTATTCGCAGCAAATGTTTGCTGAATCTGTCTGCATGTGTTTTGTTTTTTTCATTAATGGGACCAGTTGGGGCTGGGGAATGGAGGTGGCAGCTGCTGATGACCAGTCACGACGGGGCACTTGTGTTTGTAATTGCATTTTGTCACCTACAGAGGGTGTTAAGAATCCTTGTTAAAAGCTGGGGGAAAATCTCACAGTAACAATTATTGTAGAGCAAATTACCAGGTAGGCAATATCTAAGCTGTCAGGAAAGGTTAGGAGAAATGAGAGGAAGAGGATGGACTATTCAGACATTCATCATGGCCATAGTTGCCACTTCCAAATTGAAAATTGGAGGGAATGCATCCTTCATTTTCTCAAAATTTGAATGAGTTAGTTCTGATTATTGCTGTGATTGACAGAAAGGCCTGGATAAATAAATAGAATGGTAATTCATTTCTGTGCTTGTGTCTTAGATCCATTCCCACATATCACTTCATCGGCGTTAACAATAAATGATGAACGAGATGCGGGCACGTGTGCATCTGGATCAGACTGCCTAAACGAACATGTATGTGAACAGGCACATGATAGATGCACATGAACATGTATTAATAGATCTAATCTGGCCTTGGGTAGTTTTGGGAGGATTTCTTCATTGGCACTGGCTGCAGCGGTACCATTGCACAGCGTTGCCACATGAGACTTTCACTCTACCATCTGTCTCTTTTAACTCTGTATATTACATTTATACCGCACGCGCTTGGAAATGCAGCTTCCTCGTTTTAATGGGAATGTGAGGCAACCGTAAAATAAATATTCTTCTTTCCTCTGGCAAACGGGATGTTGCTGGAGCCAAAAGCAGCGTCCGTGTTCATTTGCAACAGCATTGTCCTTTGAATTCCATTTATGGCGAGCTATAAATTGAATTATTGAAAAGCTATTGTTTGTTGCATGAAATCAGTGAAGCAGTAAAGGGGTTAAAGTCAAAGAGTCATAAAAACAATAAGCAAGAGTGTGAAAAAAATCTACTCCAATCAGGATTGGGTCAATATTTAGCCCCTCACCATATCACAGGATTTAATAGGACATGCTCCATGTGTATTTATGGATTGCAGACATCTGCTGAAAATGGGAAAAGGTTTAGGCATTATTGATTGTGGATTTTAAAAGTTTTACTCAGTAACACTCAGGTAACTTTAAGTTTCGGGGCGAGAGATTTTGGGACATGATCTAGTTTGGTAGAGAAAGTAGGCCTGAGTCTGAGATTGTGCTTGTCCTGTGGGTGCAGCAGACAGGCTGAGTTTTACCTGCTGTGTGACAGCTTGAAGTTTAAGTAATTTAATGCTTTTCTCATCAACATTAGCACATTTTTAAGCAGAAATGCCTAATTAATATGATGTCAAACATATATATTTGCAGGTACTCTTTGTCGTTATGATATTGAACTTCATATTTGGGGGGGTTTGAGCTGTTGGTCAAGCATAACAGTAAATCTGAAGACATAAGCTTGGGTCTTGGGAAATTGGATGGCCACTTTATGTACAAAATGATGAATCACTTGATTGAGAATATGTGAAATCTGGTAATTAGCCTTTAGCCTTTTTTTTCAAACCCTTATTTAACCAGGAAGTCCCATTGAGATTGAAAATTTTCTTACAAGAGCAACCTGACCAAGTTAGCAGCCAATCAAAACACATTTAAAATGCAGCAAATACAACATATAATACAAAAAATCACAATAAAACAACAAAAATTCAAACATAGTGGCCTCTCAAGAAAAACAAGCACATGTCTCTATCACCACATTCTTTATGATGCCCTTAATGTCATCAATGGACTGAAGTGTTTCCAATTTTAAATCTTGTTGAAGATCCATGTCCAAGGTGCAGAGTAGGAGAATGCAGCGGAGTACACTAAAAAGCAAGGTGGATGAAATACTCAGATCCTTTACTTAAGTAAGAAATATACTATAGTCTAAAAATACTCCATTACAAGTAAAAGCCCTGAATTAAAAATGTTACTGAAGCAAAAGTACATAAGAATTACCGGCAAATTGTATTTAAAGTACCAAAAGTACTCATTATGTAGCATTATTGTTTACAGTGTTATCTTATTTAAGTGTTTACACACTTGTTAGTTGTGCTTATTCATGTAAGAGCATTTTAATGTTATAGTTAATCATCATGTAGCCAATATACTTTGTATACTACTGAGTAGATTAGTATCTGTAAGCATATCAGTTGTTTAATATCAAAAGTACTTTGAGTGTCAAATAAAAGTAGTGACGTAAAAAGTCCAATATTTCCTTATATAATGAAGTAAAGTAAAAGATAAACTAGCATAAAATGGAAATACTCAAGTAAAGTACGAGTATGTGTATTAAATTACATTCCACCCCTGGTCTTTAAAGAGAAAATAATCTGAGTATGATTCAGTGCTTAAAACAAGTGTTAGTTGCAGCTGTAGCACAGTATATTCTTGTAATAAGCTGCTTAGAAATAGCTCATATAGCAGCCCCCCCTCCCACCCCCAGTCTCCACTCTTATCACAGTGTCTCTGTTTAGTCATTTGCAAGCTGTGACCATTGTTGATTCAAGGTGAGACCTGATATTATTGCCATATAGGCTTGTGTTTTTATTGTTGTTATTTTCAAGAATGGGCCCATTTTGTCATTTAATTGAGGCTCATGGGCTTGGCTGTGAAACGGCACACGGGGGAATAAGACGTCAAGTGGCTGAATTTCCACAGCCATTAACTGTTCCACACTCAATTAGAATGCATAGGATCCTGACATTTCATAACTTATGGGTCTCCAGGCTGATATAACCCCCCGCTATAAAAGAAGCCACATTCTGAAGACACAGAGCCAGATACTTACATCCTCTTTGAGATTTAAGCGATTGTGAATTTTTGCTGTGCAAAATCAAGGCTGGTTAAAAGGCATGCATGATGTGATAAAAATCTTCCGGGGGGCTCTCTGTGTTATTGCTGCTGTTTCTGTGTTAGTGTGGCGTAAACAGATCGGATGCCACAGATGACTCTTTAGAAGCTACGTCTTCTCTAACTATCAATTAAATTCAGTTTCATGGCAGCATTCTCATGTTTCCATGTCGAATAAATCATGCCGCGTATACCAGAAATAACAAGAATGCAGCATGCATGTGTGACACTGTTGTGATGCAACATAAATATAAAATATGAACGGCAGCAAATTGAGCCACTTAATAAATATGTAGGATTTGTTGTGCTGCTGTGAGCCGTTTGGGGAAAGGTGATCCTGACAATCAGAATTATGATGATAGAAATGTACTTTGATTGCTGTTTAATTTTCTTTGGTGATCTCTCACCACCACTATAACTCAGTTTGGAAACAGACAGGTCCTATTTGCCAGGTAATTAATAACAGGCCGCTGAGGCAAGATTTAGCTATTATTTCTAATATGTTGTGTGATTGTAAAAAGCACCTTTTCCAACAGTACGATTGCATTCATTTATATCTTGTTATTTTGTAAATGCTTTTCCAGAGCTTTAATTTATACAAAGTGAAGGCAAATTTTCAGCACAACCATCAGTAATCTAATTTAAAAAGAATCTGCTGCTATCTGAAGGGTTACCAATTAATTCAAATTGATTGCCTGTATAATTTAGTATATTACAAAGCACAGTATTAAGCTTTCATTATGCTGGGCATGGCTGTTCGCTCCTTTGAGTTTTTCAACTTATTTTTCATCATAACACTTTAAAATAAGAAAGCTAGTCTGATCCTTAATCACTCACATCATGAATACCAGCATGTAATGTAGAGGTGATGAGTTTTAAGAGCGTCACTACTAATCATAAAGTACCTAACATGGATTAGGAGCAGAGCAAAGAAATTGAAGTCAGAGGTTGGGCAATAGATCACACTTTCTTTGGGTTCTCCGTTGGTGGCAAACCAATAAACTTAAAATAGGTGAGGCCCTCTGCCATGAACAACAAAGCGCCATCAGCCGTGCCTCCAAGGTGGAGCCTCCTGTAGGTCACTGCTGCTGTGACTCTCGACAATATGACAGATTAACGACAACAGGTTGAGCCCTGCACTTTCGGCCGCCCACAATCTCAATTATGTCTGTCTTAATGTACACTGAACAGCCACAATCGCAGGGCCATGGACAGGGTAAACACACTTGCAGGAAGCAGACTAGTGACAGGATAATAAAGTGCCATGATTGATTCAGCTTGCTGTGTGCCAGATCGGTTTATTGTGTGGGAGGAGTGGTACCAGATTGTGTAGGTTTCTGTGCTGAGCTATCTGTTGTCTTGCTCACGAGTGGAGCTGAGGCAGGCTGAGGGATTATATGTAAATGTTATGCTTTCATATAGCTGTTGTTGGGATGTTTTTGTATTGTTTTTCTCCCTAGATCTATAAGTATGTATACTTATTTTGTATTTTAGCACACATATCATGACGGTGGAAGTATCCAGATCCTGTAACTTAAGTTAAATGAACAATTTAATCCTCTATTACAAGTAAAAGTATTGCATTAAACATGTTAGTTAAGGTAAAGTACATACGTTTTATTAGCAAAATGTACTTAAAGTAACAAAAATATAAGTACTCAAAGCAGAAAGCTGGCCCCTGTGAGTGTCGGAATATCAGATATCACGTTATTGGATGATTATTATTAATGCAGTAATGTGTCAGAAGCATTTTACAGTTATAGCTTCAGTTTGAACAGTTTTATAAAAGTAGTTAGGTAGTTTAATCTGTACTAGTGTATCATATTTGGGCATTGGGAAATTATGATGGACATTTTTGTACTATTTTCTTATATTTCATGAACCAAATGACTAATCAATGGATTGAGAGTCGGCCTTTACCAATGGTGGAGGAAGTACTCAAATTGAAACACCAAAGTCTGAACATTTACAGTATTAGTACAAGTGTTATCAGCAGAATGTACTTTATGTATGTAAAGTTTAAGTACTCATCATGCAGAATGGGTCCTTTCACTTATATATCATTAAAGTATATTGTATTATTCTATTTTTATCACCAAGGAATACATAAAAAAGCATTTAATGTTATAGTAAAATGTTACTTAAGTAAAAGTACCTAAGGTTTAGTAGGCAAAATGTGCTTAAAATACCAAAAATAAAAGTACTCAGTGCAGAAAATCTGCCTCCTGTGAGTGTTATATTACATTATTGGATAATTATTACTGAAGCATTGATGCATTGATGTAAGACACATTGATGTAAGCATTGATGCGTAAGACACATTTAGCTGATGTAGTTTAAATATGAATTGTATAAAAGTAGTTTAGGTAGTTTAATCTGTAACAGTATATGAGATATGGCTTGTATCATATCATAGATGTTATATATGTATCATCCTGTTTTGCATGTAAAACCTGAGTCTAGAAAAATAAGAACTTACTATAGTTGTCAAATTACTGTACACGAAGTAAAGTACAGTATTAGTTGTGTTATTTTATCTCACCAAAAGGGCTAAACCCCAAGATATTTAGTCTCTTATCATATATGACAGACAAAAGCATCAAGTAGTCACATTTTGGAGGCTGGATCCAGTAAAAGTTTGGCATTTTGGGTGGAAAAATTACTCACAGAATTGATTTATCATCAAAATAGTTGCCAGTTAATTGTCTTTTGGGCATACGATTGGTTAACTGTCTCAGCTTTACGGTGTTTACCTCTGAAATGCAGTGGAGTATATGTATAAAGAAGCATAAACACTTCAGTCCTGCTTTCATTTTTACAATAGGTTTTATGATGCCAAAATTCACTGTTTTAGAAAGGGTTAAAAAAAAAAAGAAGCCTGTTACCTGGCTGATCTGTGGCCAGCAGCGACTGTTTGTCTGTGCGCGTACGTTGGAAAGAGAGTTAATGCATATTAATGGGGCCTGTAAAAGCAACTAATTGAGCATTCCGGATCTTGCTGAGTTGGGGATCTGTGAGTGACATTGTGCAGCCCCAGGACCTCCACCAGACTGCCTTTATTAGCTCTCTGAACTGGGATGTAGGTCATGCCATTAAAAGCAGGAAGGGCTTTTCCACTAAATATTGCTGTGACAGCCTCATATTTGACACCCCAATCTGTGAGCAGTGCTTAGGAGACATTTGCAGCAGCCGCACGCCGGTGAACAGCTCTGAGTAAAGAGACGTTATAGAGCGGATTGCCGCTCCAAAAAGTTAATCCTAGTTTAAAGCGATTTAATTGAGCACAATAAAAAGCAGCCATATGCATCCCATAAAAATCAACAGCGTTCCATATGAGCGCAAAGTAAACATGCCTTGAAAATCACTTCATGTGTAACAAGTCTCATATTCAAGTGTTGGTAGTGTAATTTAGTTAATGACTGAAACAAAGCCTGCATTTATTTTTTGCTTGTATGGGGATTTTTTGGGCAACACTTGACATGTTGATGGAAAATAAGCTCCGGGGCTGAATATTATGAACCCATCATTATTTTTAAATTGTTTTGTTCAAGAAAAGAACAACACTTTGGCAGCCTCCAACAAGTATTTAGATACACAATACTATTTAAATCAAAAGCTCACGCTTTATATTTCGGAGCTACGACTGTATAAACCAAACTAGACAGAGCACACTAAATCACCATCTAAAACAGTAAGTAGTAGGGCGATAATATTTCAATAGGGGGCAGCACACTGCCATTACAGATTGGCCTTTAAATCATATTTAATTGCTCTTTTGTGTAGTAGTCTGTAACTGCAGCTTGACTGGAGCTTGAAACGCATCGTTCTTCTAATCTACTATACTGTGCACACCATATACTGTCTGTCTATCAAATCCACTCTCCATATGCCGTCCTTAACAACCTTCTGTCTGCTAAAACTAACGTGCACATCTTAGTTAGGTGTTACAATAAAAACAGACAACAGCACATCCTAGTAATGGATCACAGTATGAGGTCAAGCAGATTCCTCCGAAGGGGCCGGCTCGTTTTCTTTTCCTGTCATCAGCTTTGGGTGGCTTTTACTAAAGTGTCATAAGCCATTTCATTGTAAATCTCAGTGACCTTGAAGTCACTAGAAAAAGCACAGATCCGTAAACCAATCATCGCACGGCTGCCCCTGTCAGCCACGCTCCTGTTCACACAGTCACTGCCTGAATTTCCTGATGTTAAACAGAGGAAGGAAAGAGGAATAAAGCTCAGTTCACGCCAGTGTTTGTGAGAACACAGTGTCAGTTTTAAACTTTATTTAAAATCCAGCCAATATTGGCATTACGGTGCCGCTGTAAGGGAATTATTTAATAAAATCGCTCTTTTCAGTTGAACATCCCTAAGCACAGGGCATCCAGTGGATATAGAGGTGTTACAGACTTAGCTAAAAAGTCAGGATAAAGACTAATGATACTGCAAGCCTCAGCATTTCTTAGACCACTTCCAACTGCGCTGCTCACCAGCTGCACAAAGATCAGTGTTATTATGGATTTGCTGGAAAATCAATTCTGTGAATGCTAATGTCCTTTATATCTTTCAGAGATAAAGAACGCTCGGTGCATTTCTGTGGGATGATTTCCAGCGGTATCAGAGATCTGCCCGTCTACTCCTACTGTGGATTATTGGACCAGCTGCTTGAAGGCTGTCTACACTCTGAATGAAACGGGTTCTCAGGTTCTCTGTATGACCCACGCAGGTTAAAGAATTCACAAGCAGAGTCTTTGCAGAGCTGCGGTTTGTGTAGCAACCACACATCTTTAAAAAACAAGTGACCTGGATTCAGTCTCCACCTGATTTTACACCTGTTCTCCAGTTTGCTCAGGGAATAGGACTGCAAGTGTTATCAAGGTGTATGGTAATCACTGCTGTAATTATTAACTGTGCCACCCAGGAGAAATGGCACCATCATTTTTTTTTGCCTCACTGGCTATTTAGAAATAGCTTTCTCATGATATTTAGTGTTGATCTCAACAAAGTATACCATCCCTGCTATATGAAATATTGAACTGATCCAACAATAAGTGGAATAAATAACGTTGAAATCAATATGACGTATCATACATCAGAAAAAAGATAACCCACTACCACGAAGACCCTTTGAAGGATGTAGCCGAGCCATACATATGAATGCGAATTACACTCGTGCGCTTCTTAGCCTTACGCCTACTGTACATGTTTGGAGACTTTATGATATGGACACCATGTATCTGAAATACTGCCACATGTATGTCTTTCAAGCAAGGGAAGGTCATGTGTTAACTGCTCATGAAGCAAAGCAAAATGTAGCTGGAACCACTGGAGATACAGAGAACATAGTTTATGGCGACTTCAAGCCAATCGCTATATTTCTCTGAACAGAAAAAACCTGATTTCACTACTAAGCATTGTACTGGAGTTAAAGGTCCAGTGTGTAGGATTTAGGGGATGTATTGGCAGAAATGGAATATAATAAAATGTTTTCTCTAGTGTCAGCTGAAAATGAGAATCAGCTTAGAATGAGATGTTTATATCTACGCAGAGCGCAGATCCTTGTCCATGGAGTCTGCCATGTTGCACGCCATGTTTCAACACTAGCCCAAAACAGACAAACACTTTTTGTGTCTGCCATTGTACTTAGCGGCCCCTTTGTGATGAGCTGCACTGCATCAAACAAAAACAAAAAAAAAGATTTATAGCATGAAACTGCCTTTTTCAGTGTTTCTACTAATTTTAATTACCTGGTCCATTTGATTTGGAAAAGGAGGAGACCTCTGCGGATAATTTGACTCCAGCTAAAAATCTCCTAACCAACGAACACTATAATGAAGCCTATAGTTGTGCGTCAGCTCCATGCAGAGCTTTTCCCAGCAAAAATAGCATGCTAATGTTTTTAGCACAAGCCTATGGCATTTTGCATTGTATAAATTAGCCTAAATTAGTTTGTCGGTTTCATTACAACTCACAACACTGACCGACAAAACAACTGTCTTATCTTAAATTTTCCAAACAAATACAACATGCTAACGTTATTAGCACAAGCCTATGGTATTTTATATTGTACAAATTGGCCTAGCGACCAGCAGAGATTTCCTCTGCTCATATGAAGCCAGGATAAATCACACACAAGACTTAAAATCTTATTTTGTGGAGGCTTTATTGTCCTTACAATTTATTTGTTCTTCTCTGTGAAATTAAAGTAAATAAAAGCTTTGTTTCCACTGAGGGAAATGGCTTTAGCTTACAGAAATAGACAGGCAGTCTGTGTCGCTGCGACATGTAGTTACATTTCCGAGGAGGTGCACGTCAGGCTACGGTGTAGCGTACGGTGTCAGCGCAAAAGTATAAATCCCGCTCAACCCAAGGTTCATGCTTGGCACATGTGAGAAATTTCAGGTGGTTGCAATCGGCAATCCTCACTGCCAGACGCCACTAAATCCAACGCACTGCTCCTTTAAAGGCAAATCAAACTTAAGTTAGTATAATCAGTATGTATGTGTGTGTTTGGACGGTGTGAGTCTTGTTGTGGTGTTACATATATGTAATTTGTGCTCAGGTCTCTTTTGCAAAAGAGACCAAAACAGCAAACAAGTGTCATAGTTAGACTTGTAGTTGTAGTTAGAGCGTGTAGTTTGACTTCTTTGCCATATTTCCTATTGTCCCCACAACCAGATTTAAGGACAACTTGAAATGAAAGCCCAACCAGATGTTTCCATAAGAGGCAATCTGATTTATCTATTAGCTTTAGTTAATACTTTTAACAGAGAGAACTGCCTTAAGTGATGTACGAGAGAGTAAGAAATCATAGGTGGAGCGCGGGTGAAGTGTAGCCCTACAGGCTGTGTATCCTTGGTCTTGACAAAGAAAGGAGCCTCAGTAGTTTCGTGCAGCATCCAGGAATGGAGATTAGCATGGAGCCATCAGCAGCGCTGCAGTCCCTCCCTACCCCGCTTCTCCTGTCAGACCGCCTCCTCCCTGCTTGTCAGGAGCTCCGACGAGGAGCTGTAAAAACCTTTTCCCCTCTCCTTAACAACTGCAAAACAACACGCACACACCCCGGCTGAGGTGCCTGCTTTTCTGAGGCCTCTGACAGGACGTGCTGCAGGCACAAATTGTAATTCATAAAGGTTAAGGGGGTCAATGCCTTTTATTACCAGTCTGAGTGCATCCAGCTTGATGGGGCGGGCATGCAAATGGAATGTCTCAGAGTGTTCTATGCAAGAACTCAGACAGCGAGTGCGTGCGTGCCTCTGAATGGGAGGAAGTAAAAGGTGGTGGGGGGTGCGTGAGATCGGCTGCTCTCTCCACCTTCCACAGCCATGTAGGACCACACAGCCGCTGCCCGGTTAATTAGACAGTATGACATTGACCCCAGGTAGTTAACGGCCACTTTGATATGTGCCGTCTTGCAATTAATATATTGTAAATCTTCATGTTTTATCATACGGCTAGCTCTGACCTATAAGTGTCTGCATTACACTTGGACCTACAATGCATTCTTACATTTTACATTTGCATCAACAGAAATACAACATCACCACTGTGAAATTAAAAACCTGTCATATGACTGTTTTGTTTCCACAGCTCACTCTTTCTGCAAGATGAAGAGGAATAAAGATGAAGAGGTTTAAACCAAACCGGATACAGGATCACAAAAGTGGGATAAAAGTATTTGATCTATGGGATATTTATCGAGACGTATGTCAGGAACATAAAATATTCTCTTTTGATCAAGCTGCCAGTGAATTTTAGGACAATGCTGTTGTGCAAAGTCTATGTTTCTCATCTCTTTTGTGTAGTTACCATGACCCCGGCAACAAAGGCTATGATCACATTAGACCCTATTGCACCCTCTGCTGGGCCTTTATGGAAATGACCTCGTTCTTGGTTGCTACCAGTGTCAGGCTGGACTGGGCATAATGATGCAATAACAGGTTTGTGACTTTATGATACAATAATTACTGGACATGAGACACAGTTTTACCAGACTGTGACACTTTTTTTTCTCTGGTGCCATGATACAGAAGTTTGGTGTGAGTATTGCACAGGTTATCACTAACACATGATGACACATACAATCATGTGAAACAGGAAAGTGCTTGACACACAACGACTACAGCAAAAAGAACAAAATAAACACATGAAACAAACTCAGCCAACAGAACAATAGAACAGATCAAATCAGAGTGAAACACAATAGAACAGGATAGAACAAAATAGTAGAGCTGAATAGAACAGAATAGAATACAATAGACCAGAATATGATAGAATACATCCAAAAAGAATAAATCAGAATAGAATGGAATACCTCAGAACAGAATAGAAAACAGCACAACATATATGATGGACTACGATCCATCTAAATAGAACAGAATAGAATAGAACAGAATGTAATAGAGTAGAACAGGATAGAATAGAGTGCAACTGAATAGAACAGAAAAAAAATAAATAGGGCAGACCAGAACAGAACATAATAGAATAGGATAGAAAAGATCAGACTATGATAGAACAAAACAGAATATGATGGAGTAGAACACATCAGACTATATAAAAATAGAATAGAACAGAACATAATGGAATATGGTAGAAAAGAACAATAAAATTCAATAGAACAGAACATGATAAACTAAAAACTGGAATATAACAAAACAGAATAGGATAGAACAGACTGCTAAAATAGAATACATCAGAAAAGAAAAGAACAAAATAAAAGGGCAGAATAAGTTGGAAAAAAAATAGAAATAGAATAGGGTAGAATAGAATAGAACAGAATATGATGGAGTAGAATACATCGAATAGAATATGATAGAATACATCAGAATAAAATAGAAAACAATAGAACAGATACAATGGAATATGATACATCAGGAGAGAACAGAATATGATGGAGCACAATAGGATGGAATAGAATGCAACTAAATAGAATAGGGCAGAATAGAACAGAACATAATAGAACATAAGAGAATACGGTAAAAAAAAAAAGAACAATGAAATACGATAGAACAAAATATGATAAAAGAGAAATTAGAATAAAACAAAACAGAATAGGATTGAACAGACTATGGTAAAATAGAATATATCAGAAAGAAATAAAATAAAAATTAACAGGGTAGAATAGAATAAAACAGAATATGATGAAGTAGAACACATCAGAATAGAATAGAAAGATACAATAAGGTAGAATAGAATAGAACAGAACAGAATATGATGAAGTAGAATATATCAGAATAGAATAGAACAGAATATGATAGAAGAGAACAGAATATGATGAAGTAGAACACATCAGAATAGAATAGAAAAATACAATAAGGTAGAATAGAATAGAACAGAATGTGTAGAATAGAACAGAACAGGATATGATGGAGTAGAATACATCAGAATAGAATGGAACAGATATGATAGCACACACCAGAATAGAATAGAATAAAACAGAATATGATGGAGTAGAACAGATATGATGAAGTAGAAAACATCAGAATAGAATAGAAAACAATAAAACAGATATAATGGAATATGATACATCAGGATAGAACAGAATATGATAGAATAGAACACAACAGAAGAGGAGAGAACACAACAGACCACGATAAAACAGAATAAAATAGGACAGAGCCGAGCAGTAGAATACTGCTAATGCATGAGCTCATTCGTTGTCTTCTTCTGCGTGTCTGGTACGTGGACTGTGATCTACTGACTGTTTGAATGTGTGGCTTCATGTTGGCTGTAAAACTGCAAAGATCATACCTGAGGAGCCACTGAGACACTCCTCTCTTAAAGCCAGCATGCAGCAAAGGCAGACTCCCTGTGCTCATTACCTTTCCATCACAGACCAGCTGCTGTGGAGTCATTCATCACGATTACAAATCTGCCCTGGTGTTGGTAGCCTACAGCTCCACCATCAGCCTGCGAGATGCACAGACAGGGCCCTGAGCCATCAGTCCCTCTGGGCACAGTGTTAAATTCACACCACAACAGGTGATAGTGCTGGACAGCGGCAGGCAGCTTTTGTTATGAGGGAAAAACTCATTTTGAAATACTGGTTGAAATTCTGCTTCCACTACAACCACAGTATGTCGACCACGAAATGGGGTCTTTTAGATGCTACGCTGGTGTCGTGCTAATACCAGTATTATTTAGAGCACCTGAGAATCAGGGATTTCTCTGAAAAAGGTGTCACTGTGTTTTTGACTGCTTCTGCACTCAAATATACAGGAAAAGGGAAGCACATGGTTTTCCCAAAACTAGTTGGGTCACGCTAACCTCATTTAAACTGACATTATTTCCTGGTTTGACCTGCCGCAATGCAGCCAAGAATTTCCGTCCCTGGAACAAACCCTCGTTCCCACAGTCGAGCCAAGGTCTACTAAGAATGAAAAGTGAGTTAAGGTAGGCTTGCCACTTCTGTTAGAAATTC
>JAPZEB010000005.1:14441922-14454802 GCA_029783705.1 Chaetodon striatus
AACTTCTGTTTGCTGCACAGTGAGCATTCCTGTCTCTGCTCTGTCTTATTGAGATGACTTATTCTCATTTTTCTGTAGTTACCATTGGATTTGTCACCGCTTGCAACGCCTATCATACGCAACAAAACCGAGGAGCCCACATCTCTGGAGGCACATCGAGATAGCCCTCTGCCTCACCCCGAATCCACTACAAATGACGACAAGGTAAAGCCTTTGAATTAACGTGGCTGTCATGAAGAGTGAGTAACAGGTGTTCTCCTGCTTTTGTGTTCTTGGTAACTTACTCTGGAATGACAGATCCACTGGTATGAATATTGATTTAATAAGAGATAAATATTAATTTAATTATAGATCAATGTCTTTGCTTGTTTCAGTTTGACTTTGTCTCAACTGTCAAAGATGATACTTCCCAGAAAAAATGCTAACAGTACTGCACAACATTATTGAATCTAGAGAAATTCATTAGAGATATGAGATGACTTAAACTAAAACTTTTTTTTAAATTTAATTTTTTTTTTTTTTAATGTAGCTCCTGTTATTACAGTGACATTTGGCCTTCCTTTTTTTTTTATTATAAAGTAATTAACTTGACAGTCTGGTGTTCATTAAACACTTCCTGCAGCTAAGGTCTTGTATGATGTTTTCAGGATTTATCTTTGCAGCCAGCCTCACTGCCAACATCCACTATAGTCCATCCTGCATCCCTCCAAGTTCCCAATGTACTTCTAGCAACCTCAGAGGCTAATGTTGTAATACAGCAAGCTCTCCCATCACCAACATCTAGCTCTGTTATTACGCAAGTCCCATCCACTAATAGGCCTATAGTGTAAGTAACTCCAAACGTCCATTTTTTTTTAAATCATAGTTTTATTAAGTCATCTTCTTCTTTTTTTCAAATGTATTTATATTTGTGCAGTTTTGTCTTGGTGAGCTCGTATTTCATGAGGCATGTGCTTGTTTGTTTTTGATATGTTTGCACTCTGCAGGATTTTATTGATTTATTTTTGGCTGTAGACTTCATGAGTCTCATCTTCAAAAACGACATCGGCATTGCTCAAATATGGACTCATAGCTTCAGTTCAATTTCTGAGTGTTGAAACAAAGACAGGGGTTTCCACATAATATTCAGGGTATTTACGGTCATGAAAAACCTGGAGAAGTCATGGTATTTGAAGATAGCAGTTTCTAGGTCTTGAAAATTAAGAAAAAGGCTTCACAAATACCTGTATGATAGAGCATATATATTTATATAAGGTGTTTATGTTCGGGCAGATCGGCCTTGTCTCTTGACGTTCAGTTGTTCTCTGCGTGGGTATTGTCAGACTCCTGATTTGCAGTTTCTGCTTAGTCTAGATGTAAATACCCCCTGTAACGCCTGGCTTCACTTGGGCAAGTGTAAGGCATGGCTTGAGGAAAGACCAGGATCCAGGCAAAATATGGACTGTGAAGTTAAATGCTAAGGGAGTTAACACCAGGCGGCTGCTGCTGCACGAACCAACTCCTTTTACCTGTGTTTTCAACTCGGTGACCAGCTTGACACCCGCTGCCAGCAGCAGTGATTCCCTCTGGTGCACCATGAGAACAGGGACTGTTTCAGGTGCTTTGTCCAAAAACAGTTTCATCATTGCAGAGGTACTGTGAGCGATAAAGGTAGCTTATTCTCACACACCTTGTTCACACAAGTCACGTAAAAACACTAACCAGTTTTTCTAGGTCATGGTTTCCCCAACAGCCAGATAGCTCCCAGATTTGCATGCAGTGAAAACAAGTGCTCATATACAGTAAATGTACTTTTAGACTGACACATTTTTTTATAGAAACTGACTGGTAAATTCTGACATGGATTTTTATTATAATTTTTTATGTAACATTACAAACAAATGTTTTAGTGAACAGGATTGTCTGCTGTATTGAGGCTTTTAACAAAGATACAATAACATAGGATTATTGTTGAAGAACACAAATAGTGTTCAGTAATGCACAAGCTAGCCAGATGAATATGCGCACATGTGAAACAAAGTTGAGATATATTGGATATTAAAAATCTGTCTGAACAGTATAATTACAGTGACACATTGACACAGAATATGATGGTTTTATTCTAAATCTGTGTTTAGCAGCGTCTCCCCCAGGGCCCACTACTCAGCAATTACACACTATGTAGCCTTTTACCCTGTTTTTTATTATGGTAGTGTTGCATCAGTTTCAAAAGTATTTGTGTCTTTTTAAAAATGCAATTTTTCCTGTAAGATTTTTGGTATCAAAATACACTTAAATTGAAATTCAGAGTTAAAAATATCTTGTACTTAAATGAATGTTTGAAAAGTACAGAAAAGGTTAGGGCCACATGCGAAACATTTGCTGGAGTTTTAAGTTAGAATACTGAGAATAAACGCAGAACTTTGTTGAAGGCAAACAGATGATTTGGTGGAAACCCCATGTGTTTTACTAAATGAGGAGTCCATATCCAGGCAGTACTGATGTCACTTGTAGGGCCTGATGTGATACAACATATGTGTTCTAATAACATGGCTTAAGCCTGTTATGCAACAGGTGTATTTTTGAGTTGTATTTTGTTTTGGTTCCACTTTATTTTCCAGAAGTTGTTGCTTGATTGTGTAAATTGAATGTTAGTGTATTAGTAGCCATCCTTGTCTTTAATTTGTGAGAGATTCTGTTTTGTGTGTTAATCACAAAGTTGTTAATTCTTGTCCTCACTGGGATTTCGTCTTTCCCCCTCTCTGCAGCCCAGTGTCTGGCACCTTCCCTGTGCTCTTACAGCTGCCTAACGGTCAGACCATGCCAGTTGCTATACCCGCGTCTATTACAAGCTCAAGTGTACATATTCCAACTACAATCCCTGTGAGTGTGCTGCTGGTTATGTTATGTTAATGTGGTCTTCCTGTGTGTTTGAGTTGAAGCGTTTTTTTTAATGAGACTTTTCTGATAATTTGATTAAAACTATTAGATAATTAAGAATGCAAAGAGTAACCTTTACTTACTGTGTCACAAACAAGTGATTGTTGACAAAACAGTCGCACCTCAAGGGTCATTTAAGATGTGCTTCATATAAACACTTTGCGTATAGCAACCTTAGAACCCGTATGTAACCTGTATGGATGTGTACCTAAACCCTAGATCTGTCTTGCATTTCCATTTCTCAAACAATGGGCTATTTAAAAGTGGCAGTTTTTTTGTTTTGAGCAGTGAATCCTAGTCAAGCAACAATGACGATTCTCTCTTGACCAATCAGCAGGCTGCAGTGCTTCTAGTTCCTCCTTTTGGTATCGGATCAGTGTGCTATTTACCTCAACAGAGGGGTAACGAAAAAAAGGACAGTATGGAACGATTGTCTTGGTATCGTGGACAACTTTTGACAGTGGAAATTAAGAAATAGCCTTTCTAAGGCCTTGCTCACACAGAAAGCGTTTTGCAGGTTGCAAGTGGTATTAAATGCCACTAGTAAAAAAGAAACGCTTGCTGCACCTCTTCATTGTTGCCAGGCAACCACACAAACACATCCTTACACTAACCTTCACGTGTTACAGTGTACCGTTTTTTTCCCAAGGAATTAGTATCTAGGTTTGGTGGAAGGCTGTCAGCGAATAGTTTGTTGGGCACAGGGGAACGGAGATCTGCGTGGGTACATGAGACCCCAAAAAAGAGGGCGGATTGCAGGGAGTACCGCAAGTTGGTCCAGGAGCTTTTGCCTTGATGATGGCTGTTTCCAGGCATATTTTAGGAAGATTGGGGGTTAGTTTGACAACCTGCTGTATGATTAGGCCGTGTAGCTCTGGGTATCCAGCAACTGCCACCTCCTCTACTGTTTGCCAACTGTAAACTTGTTGTTGTGACCACAATGAAAAAAGAGTTGACATGGGGCGCTTTTTCTCTCTGAGTTTAAGTTTTTCTCCTCGAGGAGTTCAGAGCGCTTTGGAAAAAATGCCAGGCGCCTACAGCGCAGAAACACGAGGCGCATCGCAACGAAGAAAACGTGAGCAAGAAGCTTCATCCTCATTAAAAACAATTACAAAAAGGCGCCTCCTGCTGCTGAAACGCTTTCTGTGTGATCGGGGCCTAATGTGTCATGAACTGAACTGATCCAGACTGCTTGGTGAAAACAAGGCTTTTGTAGCCGTTCTAGAGCCTTCATTCATAACACATGATCTTCGTCAGCAGATGAAGTGTGCCCAGTTCTCGTGGAACTGTAAATGTTTATATATTTTTTTGTCCCTTTAGCACTTACAGGGCTTCTCATTTATATTTGCTTAAAAGTTGAGCTTCAGAGTTAATTCATGACCTGAAAAACAGCCAATCCACAAAACTAGCTCCCCTCAAGGTCCATTTAGTAGGTGCTCTGGAATGTTCTATCCCATCCCACAGCTCCATAACAACCACTAAGTAAACTTTGAGGTGTTGTCGACGTACAAGACTAAACTAACTAATGAACAGGATAATTTTAGATGATTATAGCTAAGCCCAGTGTGTAGAATAACAAAATCAGTGGACTGTGTTAAATTATTTGATCCTTTGCCGGCCAGAAGTTCATCGTTTGTTACTCACATTTTAAATTTGAAACAGTGTACGGCCTATTGTTCACATCAATAAAACTGAAGTCCTTCCAAAAGTGACATTCAGACGACTATGCTGTAGCGATACATTAATACTGCGTAGTTTCTTTGCTCTACTTGGACAGAGGGACTATTTACAACTTTGGCATCGCAGATTTGGCAGTGAACTGAGCGCTGTAGCAGTTGAGTGAAATAATGGACTTTAGAGTACAACCGTGTGTCACTGTGGCAAAGACACGGGATTTGGCTGAGGCGCAGCAGGCTCCAGTCCAGGATACTTCGCTGCTATTTGTCCTTGTACAATTAGAATCAACGCTCTTGATTTCTGGCAGAGTAGATAGATGATTCTACTAATGTGTTTTGCAAACCAATTATAACAGCAACCCATGACAGTGTCTCATATATGAAATATGTTGTAAATGAAGGTCTTGTTGGTGCTTTTTTTTTTTTAAACTCCCCCATGTGGAAGCTTGTCTTGTTGTTCACTGTAGCCCTGATTGTCTGTGTGGAACACTGAGCAGCAGATGATTATCTCCTGATAGCAGCACAGCAGGGAAAAAACCTCTATCTTCCCAGTCTGTGGGGATTGGGAAAGCCGTTGACAAGAAAAGGAGGGCAAAAGTAGATGGAGAACATGAGCCACCAGTGGGCCTCCCCTTCACTCGATCAGCCCCCCCTTCTCTCCCTCTCCACCTCTCCCCACCTCCCTCCATCTCATTGTCAGTGGCTGCGAGAGGAGGCCTGGCTCTGGCCTTCCGACTCGTGTCTCTCCATCCTCTCCTCAGCTTCCCTGCCCATATGCTCTCACGCAGGCAGGCAGAGGTTCATTAGCGTGCACACTGCATCTCCATGTGGCGCTGCCTCCACAAAATAACAGGCCATCCAACCTAATGAGGCTGAGATATGAGGAAACTCTGAGAGCCTGCCGTGGCTGCGTGTGTGTGTGTTTTTTGTGTTGTGTGGGAGCGCCGCCTGCCTTTTTACTGCCGAAGACTAATTTTCTCTGTGCTGATCTGTCTCTGTGTCTCTGCCGTCAGCTTGTCAGACCTGTCACCGTAGTGCCTAACGTCCCCGGGATCCCAGGACCTCCCTCGCCACAGCCCCAGCCCGTCCAATCAGAAGCAAAGCTGGTATTAATTATCTCTTCTTTTACATCAGATTTTTTTTCCATGTTGAGTCTGTTATTTCCCGTCTGAGAGAGATAATAACAACCAAAGTAATGAGGGAGGTGGACAATAAGTGACCTTTCTTTGACCAGATGAGGGCGCTAGTGACAGATTGGGTCTGAAGTATTGCAAAAACTGTGCTGTTAGATTTGTATTAGTATACCCTTTTCATGAATGGAATATCCATATAGATTTTACCACCAAATATGTCTTGAAAAATTAATTACTTTTCAGTGATTTATTCAGCTGCAATGATTAATTAATTAATTAAATAATAATTAAATAATTGAATAATCTTTATAGTTATCTTTTATGCAAAATGCTAAACATTTGTTCCTTCTAGCTTCTTTAATAAAAATAATAACTGTATTTGTTTATCACCTTTCATGCAAAGATGCTAGATTAAAAACATTGTTATTCCAAAGAATTAAAATTAAAATAGACTATTACAATAAATAAAACAGTTAATAACAATACCAATAAAAATAAACATAAGGATTTGCCAATCTTTTTTGTCATACATGATAACTGAATATCTTTTTGGTTTTTGACTGTTGGATTGTCAGACAAAACGAGACATCTAAAGAAGTCACCCTACACTCTCGAAAATTATCATGGGCAGTTTTAGTATTTCCTGACATTTTAGAGGCAAAATGTTTTATAACTTAAGTAAGAAAATAATCAGCAGAATATTTCATAAGAAAAAATAACAAATAAAAATAAACATATGACAGATATATCTGTACCAAGGAGATGGTCATAGCAGTCTTGTAGCTAGGTCCTCCTTTATGGAAAGTGATAGTTGAAGGGCAGGGATATGAAGTGTTGTGAGGGAGATCAGTGGCAATGTGATGAAGCACGGATCACAGAACCTGTAAGTGTTCGCAGCATGCTCCGCCTGTGGAAATTAACAGATAAACTGCGGAGAGGAGGTGTGTGTATGTTGGGAGGGAAGGATTGATCCTGACTGGCGAGGAGGAGTGAAGGGAGGGGGAGGGGGAGGGGGTTGTCGAGGATCATGGGGTACGGAGATGACAAACGCGGAGACAGCGTTGCGCTCAGCACGCCGTCACCGGGGCCAACCGGAGGGGGGCTACCAGCGAAAGCCAGCTGGGGGCATCCTGGCACACGCTCAGCGAGGCACATTAAGTCGGCCTCACCCTGCATGGAACCTTTTGTTCAGCAGAATCCTGCCTGACCTGCACCCCCCCTCCCCTCACTCCCGGCGCCTCCCACCGCACTCAGCTCATCAGCAAACACCTAATGAGCCCGCGTCAAGAAAACAGACCCCCGCTCAACCTGCCTGCTCCCCGCCCCCACCCGGCTCTCAGGGGGCGCAGAGACGGCACTTTACAAGGACTGATGATGCTGCAAAGACCACAATAATGATAATTAACTTGCTGAATTTAGAAGATTATGCTGTTAATTAGTTGCAAAATAAAGATAAGTAATATAGTAGCAGATGGTTGAATAACACCCATGAGATGGAGGGTTATTACACTGATGAGGTTTCCATGGCAGAGATGAAATATGAATCTGACTGGCTTTTCCCTCTTTCTATGGGCCATTCCAAGAGAATAATATCTTGTTTCTGCCAGAAGAGCTTCTGGAAGGGTATTACACGATAAACTAATTTGGTAGATAGATTGGTCTGGCAAAGGTAGTTGTTAGAATAATGTGGTCCTCTGTTTTCTCATGTAAATGTATTCCCTCTCACTTTGTTATTGCTTCGAAAGGCTCATTCACTTTCACCTTGTTTGCTCAGTGTTTGATACTAGAGGAATTGGCCTGTGAATCATGGACACCAATCTGTGGAGAAATAGTTTCTGTGAATGGGCCGTGTTTGTGAATGTTATGTGCAGTCCTAGTAAATGTCCAAAAAGCACATTTTTTTGATAGTTTGGGTCACATTGTGTGGTGTAGATGTCCAGTTAGGATAACAACTTCAACATAATAAAATGAGGAGTTTGTTAAATGCTTAATGAGACAGTTCACTCTTACAAGGTTATTTAACATCTACCTCTTAAAATCAGTTTGTTTTTTTATTATTTCAGGGTTTCTTTTTTTGTTTCAGTTTCTTATTTTATAACCTTAATTTTGGGGGGAAATTGAATACAAAAGTAGTTGTAAAAGGAGGATATTTAACACAATCTAGTAACCATCCTTAATAATGTCAGCAGTGATACTTCTCTGCTTGTTCTCTACTGACTGCTTTAAACTCAGTAGCGTCATTGAAGCAAGATTTTACAGTCTGTTCACTAACTGTTAGTGCTATAATAGGTCTGGCGTTGTTAGCCATCTTTAGGTACCGCTTTCTTAAACTTCACACATTATTTTTCACACAAAAGACTTGTGTTTGTTTATGGTTTGTGTTCAGACTTATCCCACATACTGCTTGCTCATTTGCAGCTTGTTACCTTTGTATAGTCTTATTCTTTTGATTTTATTGAGTAAATCAATATCACAGTATTTTCGAACCAAATACCTCGACATAAATATTGCAAGGATTTTGTCGGGTTGACTTTGAGTGCTTGTACAAAATTTTTACGCAGTGAGATTTTTTTTATAAATAATCATCAGTAATGTGGATGTAATGACTAAGTGGGTAAAGCAAATAAGCTAGAACAGTCTGTTAAGTTCTGAAAATTAAATCACTTTACTGTAATGTAGCCTTTTCAACCCAGAAAAGGCGACAGTATTATGATATTCACAATCGATGACCATATCTCGTCACGGTAATATCAATATATTGCCCAACTGTATGTCATCATGACATCTTTTTTACAGTGTTTGCATAGCTGAATATAGTTTCCTCTCGTACTAACCATTTCACATTTCACAATCACGATCGTTTTCTTTGTCCCGAATTCTCCTCCCAGAAACTGAAAGCCACGTTAAGCCAGCAGCTTCCTCAGGTAACCAATGGAGATGGTGGTGAAGTCCAGAGCAGTGCCGTAACCCACACTGCTGCTCCCACTTCTCCTGCTCCTACCCCAACCCCAACTCCAGTCCCGATCGCGGTCCTAACTCCCGCTCCGGCTCCTCACCTGCCCACAACTGAGGAACCTTCTCCCCATTCCCTTCAGCAGCCGGCCACGTCCACCACAGAGACACCTGTAAGTATCCACAGTGGGCAAACTTTGTCTTTTATTTATTTATTTATTTAGGCAAAGTTCTTTTACGGCAGCTTGTGTTTAGGCAACATTTTGAGACCTTTGGCTTCTTTCGTGTAATGAAAAAAGTGTTCTGTGGAAAAACATGTTTATAATGCTCAAAGTACGCTATCAGAAAAGGTATGTTGTTGCTGTTGGTCCCGAAAAGGTATTGGTATACGGTATCAACAGTAGTGTAACCCTACTTTCTTGTTCAGTAGCGTTGTCCGGTCCCTCTGGCTTGTGTGTAATAAGCAGGCTACAATATCTGTTGTTTTATCTTCTTTAATTCACACCAAAATTCAGCAAGACAGCGTATATCCAGCTTTCCTCTCATGTCAGCTGCAGCACATGTTAATCTGCCTCCGTTGCACTAACACCTGTCCCTCGTAAAACATGGCAGGGGGGAACTATAGTTACCTTAGGCATGAAATAGCAACTTACACATGAAAATATATTTAAAAAATTATAGTTCAAGTGCTATGAATGATAATGGAATAATTACAGTGTGTAATAATACAACTTAATTCTGTAAGTCTAAAACAACAAGATGGAATTATTCCTGCTAAAATGCACACCTTTCCACAGAATTCTGTCACAACTTAAATTAGTATAGTGACTTAGTTGAAATAACCCCAAATTATAATGTGTACAGTAACTGTACTGTATGATAGATACATCTGTGTGCTAGTTAGCTTTCTCTAAGAGTTATCACAGTACTGGGATTTTTAACTTCAATAAAAAACCTTTAAAGATATTTATATTCAAAAACATTTTTGATACAACAGGGGACAATTGACATTAAGATTATAGAATAAAAAATTTTTTTTATTAAAAGATAAATATAACAAGGCTGTGACATGACAACAACAACTTCTCTTTTCTTGGTTAGTAGCAGAGAACAGCAGGATGACTAGTAAACATTACCCATAGCAGCTGCTTCCAGTGTATTGATACAGCAAAAAATAAATATTGAAACTGCTTTTAATATTCAGAATTACTATGTATCGATAAATTGAAGTTTTAAACACGAGCTTTCTTAGTGTTAGCTTTCAGCTAACTCCAAAAATCATTCCTGCCCACAAATAAAGCCATAAACAGCAGCATATTATGGCAGCTGTTAAAACATGATGTTAAGATGACCTGAAACTTGATTTGCTGCATCTTTATTTGGGCAGACTGACATGTCAAATGTGTTGTTAGGTGAAGTTAATGTCCTGATCATCATAAAAAGGCAACTGAACTGAGAACATAATGGGATTAGTCACAGTAACTTCAGTGTTTTATCAGTTCAGTCCCAGTTCAGTGACTTAGTGCTGCACAATGACGTCAGCAGCACATTACAGACATGGTGGTGGTTTTGTTCTGCCAGTTATTGTTTTGTGTTATTATTATTATTGTTCAGGCTTCCCCAGCGCCCCCCGCGCCCAACCCTCCAAGCACAGGGGGTCGGCGGCGCAGAACCACAAGTGAAGACCCCGATGAGAAGCGGCGCAAGTTCCTGGAGCGTAACAGGGCCGCAGCCTCACGCTGTAGGCAGAAGAGGAAAGTGTGGGTCCAGTCTCTGGAGAAGAAGGCTGAGGACCTCAACTCCGTGAACGGACAACTACAGGTGCTCTTTACCTTCTCCCATCAGCTCCTGCATGTAACAGCAGCTCCTTCATCTGTCTTTGTTTTCGCGCTCTTGCGCATCAGCGTGTCAGTTTGTGTATGTTTGTATGCATGCGTATGTCTGTTTATCACCGTGTGCTGTATGTGTAAGCGTGTGTACACAGACTTTTCCCTTCTGTGGTGATGAAGTCATTAAAGCCGATTAAGAAGAGCTGCCGTGTGACAGCAGCGGTGTGTGAGCCCTTTACATCGATATGTCCCTGTCAATAAAGATGTATCCTCCAGATGTCAGCCGCGCACAAGCGTGTCTTCGCTTCTGTCTCAGCAGTTTACTGAATGGCCTCAAAAATCTCCTAGGGAAAGGTGTCTTTTTGAACCTTCATTTTGCTGGAAGCAATTAGGATCTGATGCTGACAAGTTCGAAACAGTTCATGTATCTGCTGTCTCTGTTGATAAGTGTGAGCCGGGGGTGCGGCACATCGGTGTTCCAGACAATTAAATGAGATGTGGTGTTTATTTGCTCACTGTCTTATTTTTCTATGAAAGCGGAGTAAGATGTGGTGAAGGTGGAGGAGGGGATAGACAGCAATATAAAGAAATGGGTTCATGTCGTTAATATGCGGTTCAAAAACAAGTTATCACCACTTGTCAGGAGTGTGCTTTTTGAGTTTGTATTTGAATATAGGCAGATGAAAAGAGAAGGATAGGTGAGTGGATGGGGTTATAAACGGAGCGTTTCTGTTAACTACAAAGACGGGAACAACATGTGGCAGAGAATAAAAGGGCGCTTTATATGAAGGCATTAATCAGCAGTGCAGTTTTTGTAAAAACCCCCATGCTGACATGGCCCAGCTGATCAGTGAAACTGCCTCTAATGATGCACAATTATTTTAACATCATCCTTAACTGGCTTTTTAATGAGGTGTCAGACCAGGCAGCTCACAGGGCTCCCAGCATCACCCAAGGCCCATTTGCTCAATTTCGATTAAATCACAAAGTTAGAAACAAGTTTAACTCTCAAAATTCCAGTTAAATCTGATTTCAAATTCCAGGTGTGATGCAGTTTGACGGTACTGTAGGTGGACTCTCATGGTTTTTACCTCATCTTCTGGGTAGATATTTTAATAAATCCAAATCAACCAAACACTTTGTATTATAACTGCTAAGCTGGAAAAGTAGTTTATTTTTTATATCCAGCTAATGAAACAGCATCTTCTAATGGATGTTAACATTTCTGACTTTTGCCTACAAGTCTATCTCGTAGGCTTTCCCGTAGCGGAGTGCAGGGTGAGTTTTAAAGGATCATGTTTATATTGGCTGTAAATGGCAGCAGCCATGGTTGAAGCGCAGTGAATATGGCTTTGGCTACATGTGATACATACGCTCCTTCCAGCTGTGTTTAAATCTGTCTTACAATAGCTCAGCTCTGCCAACACCAGCAAGACTAAACAGATGGAATCAAATAAATTGGCTGCTTTTAGACTAAATAGATTAAGCCGCCCGTAGTCCTTTAAAGGAGAAGAGAAGGAGCTTAAATCTGCCATTGGGTGTTCTGCGGGCCCCTGGCCGCTCTAAATCCAGTTAAAGTCACCTTCAGCGTAATGTGGCCCTCTTTTACGACATGCAGAAATCCTCAGCTCCCCTGGGAGCTGTAACGACACGAGAGTGTAAATCTCAGCAGCATCTACAAAGTTGCACTGACAATCCGAACAGCTCACCTCTGACAAATGTGCTGGTCGGTAGCCAGTGAAGGCCCATAATTATTGTGCAGGAAAAACATAAATGAAGAAGTGCATCATACTTTATTCTGAATTCATTCATTACGGTGTTACCTTTCCCTGCGTTCACTGTGTCTCGTTGAAGAAAGTATGAGTTTATCTGCAGTGATGTAGTGGTCATGTAGCCTTACTGTACAAAGGAGGTCTTGAGAATTTAACCCTGTGATCCCATTAATAACTGGAATTAAAATTACTCGTAGTGGATAAGACGTACGGCTATTCATGTGCAGAGGACACGAGGCCAAGTTACAGTTTGGTGTATATATTCATTCATTTTCCGTAACCACTTATCCGGTTAGGGGTCGCACGGGGGGGGCTGGAGCCTATCCCAGCTGACATTGGGCGAGAGGCGGGGTACACCCTGGACAGGTCGTCAGGCTATCACAGGGCGGACACATAAGCCCGTTTCCACCAAACACTTTCGGTATGGTACCTTTGGACATGGTACCTAGACCCTAGCGTTTTGAACGATGCTCCGCAATGGGGTTTTTTTTTTCTCCAAGTGAGGATTAGAATATGCCGTTTACATAATCCAGCCAAAATTAATATATATAAAGATTGAAGATCCACTCATTACCAGAAGTGTGTGTCATATAAAAACT
>JAPZEB010000005.1:14499340-14509567 GCA_029783705.1 Chaetodon striatus
AAACAAAATCAAACATAAGGGAAATGGTTTAATGGAGTGCATGTGGAGAGCAAGACGACATGAAAAGGCAAAAGCCATCCCAGGTGCAGTACAAAAATAATAAAAAAGAATACAAAAATTGGCAATTTTGCACTTACTGTATTGCTTTATTAAATTTTATTTTATCATTTTTAGTTGTTTTCATGTTGATTTCTCAGCAGCTGTTGCACATGTTCATAATAAATACAAAAAATATAAAAGATATTAATATTAAAAAATATAATGGGGGGAGGGGGACTTGCCTAGGGCGCCTAATGTACTAGATCTGGCACTGTGTTCAATCTGTAATTATTTTGAGTCCCTCATAAAACAGTCTTTTAATTTTTCAATGTGAGTGATGGATGGAACATACACACATTGTTATTGTGAGGTAAATGCCTCTGTTACGTTTGCCCGTTCGCTTGTCAAATACTCAGCTGCGATTTTTGTTTCACTGTAGCTGTTGTTGGAATCCACTTCACATCCCAGAATAGCGCTATAATATAGTCTGAAGTGTGCCTTTGATGTTTTATTGATGAAACAAAGTATGTCACACAAATCTGTGGGAGTGCTGGCGTAAATTATTAATGTCTTGATTTTGAACGTTGACAACAATCAAAAAAAAAAAAAGAGAACTGAAAAAATAGGCACATATGTTTGGAGCCAATCTTTATAAACTCTTCTGCTGCCATTCCTTCAGTCTCGACCACAGCTACCAGAATCTAGGGCAGCAAAGTCTCACATGATGCTCAAATTTGCATACCAAAAAAATGTTCTCCCACCCCCTTTTCTTTTTGTATGTGTGAACTGTTTTTGGCCGCGTGCCAGGGAGCCAGCCTCTGCTTGTGCTTGTTGTGCCACATTTCCTCATCAGAGTACGCCCCCCAGCCTCATCCCATCATGCCCATGAAGGAAAACAAAGCTGGCATGTCTCTTTAATGAGGAGCAGAGCTCGGAGCGTGGGGAAGGAGCTCTGTTTCCACACACATTAAAATTCAGCGGCTTCAACCAAAGAGCTAGGTCAAGCGGCTCAACCCCTATTTAACTTAAATACTTGGTAAAAAAAAAATCTAACAACTACAAGTGGTGCATTTTGTTCTTAGTTCCAGTCAGAGAGGGACTGGTTTTAACTGGTTACTGCTGGTGATAATGTGCTGATTAGAAATTAGCAACCAGCCACCGTTAAACCACATCTCAGAGCCCTTTAGCCAAAACTGAGCTGCAGCCTCCTCGCCATAGCAACCGAGACAGAGCTGACGGTGCAGTAAAGCAGCATCCCCCGTCTCCTGGCTCCCAGTGTCCCTGGGGCCCCTTTCTCACCCTCACCCGCCCCACCTGGGACCCAGCAGGGCCGTCAGTGTGCTCACATGGACAACAGGAGCTCAGCAGACTTGTGTCTGATGACAGGCCGTCCTCTATTATACTGCCTGTCTCATATCCTTAAGAGAATCATCTCTTAAAGTAATTACATTTCTGCATCAATGCATATAAATTCAGGCTGCGTGAATTTCTCCAGGGACCCATATTAATCTCAATATTGTCGGTGGTCCTATAGAAGCATAGATACTTGGCTCCCAGGATGATTTTTTATATTTATATGTAAAATGTAAAAAGTAAAGATTCTTTTGAGAGATCAAAATGTTATTTTTTGTTTTTTGGAATCAAAAAGCAGACATTATTTGTCAAGAAAACCAATTCAGAACTTGGAGACGGCTCAAAAGATCTAAAGAGCTTGAAGAGCTGCCCCATTTTAGTCTGGGAAAGTAGGTCTAGTGTAGCCCGCAGCGCCTCAATTGCTGCTTCCACAGCCATTGTGTGCGAGCTTGGATTTGGAAAAGAATAGAGCACACAGCAGCAGCGCTGACTACTATCCCTCCTCCAGGCCACAGCGTTTTCAGTGTTCCTCTAATTCCCTCCATGCGTCTCTGTTACAAAGCCGAGCTGCAGTCTCTCTCCCTGCATCTGCTCTCCACGGGCTCCTCTGTTCCCGACAAGGTGAATCCTGCCCTGAAACAGCTGTGCCTCAGGCCCAATCCGCTGTGACTGAAGACAAAACGCAATGTGGGATACTTAAACTGACATCATGACTAATATGCCATTTGAACACCCAGTGTGGTGCATCCTGCGTCTGAAAATATCATACAGGAAGAAAAAAAAAGGCATCAAAAAGAGAATTTCCTCACGTCTAATAATTGTCAAATGTGTTTCCCCTGTTGTTCCAATGACAATTAAATGCTTTCATACAAATTGAAAAAAGACACAGAAATATTTCATAGATTAATGTCCTGTCTTGTGGTTAATCATTGCTTTATTTTACTGTTTTTAATAAACAAATGGCCCTTTTAGAGGTGACTCCAGATCCATCCAGTGCTGAAGGTGACTCCAATGCCATGTGTGGTGCAGAGAGAGAAGCTCTCCAGTGGTCTAGTGACATTTAGGGGAGCAAACACCGAGCAAGGGAATTAACACTCCTCTGCCAGCCAAAACACACATAAAACCAGCCAACCAAATCCAAATGAACCTGATGTTGAATGTGAATTTGCATAATAGTCCTCAGTTTAGAGATAAAATGGCTGACCTACAAGGAGTAATTCAGCTGACTTTGTGTTCAGATTTTATAGTAAATAAGAGCTCTGCAGTACACCACTGCTCCATTTTCACTGTTTTAAAGCTGCAGATATTCATTAACTAAACCTGTTTGTGTCTCTGTCTGTAGATTGTGGTTTGAACGTCCACAAACAGTGTTCATCTCTGGTCCCTAACGACTGCAAGCCAGACCTGAGACACATCCGTAAAGTCTTCAGCTGTGACCTCACGACCCTGGTGCAAGCTTATAACACAGCACGACCCATGGTGGTGGACATGTGCATACGAGAGATCGAGTCAAGAGGTCAGTTTAGGATGCATGTGTGTGTTTATGTGTGTGTGTGTGTTTCATATGTATAGCTTAAAAGGAGACTATTTTTCCCAAGCTGTAAATGTACTAAATGCATTTTATTTTAAATATTCATCAGATTAATTTGGAGCCATAAAAGCAGCAAAAGTGGAGGTTTTCCATGAAGGATTATTGCTGAAATGCTGCAAACAAACAAAGACAGGCCATAATAATTAAAAACTTAAAAGCAACTTAACACTTAATTGTCTTTTTTTTCACTACTGAATATCTAATATTCAAATGATTATTAATGGTGGTCTGAATGCTCAAGTTAACATATTTCATCTTGGATTGGGTGTCTGAATTTAACTAATTCAATCTGAGAGACTTAAATTTTAGATTTTTGATAGCGGTGTGATAATATTGGTATGTCAGGTATCGGCAGAGTGGGGTTTAAAATGAAGTGTCGGAATTGAACATTTCTGCCTATATTACAGGCCCATAAGATGATGCTTATATAATCTATTTTTGCAGTTTTGTTTAAATATTTTGTATAAAATAAATCTGGCATATTTTATATGTAACTTAAGTTCACTAGTTTCCTTATTCTGCCCAATGGGTGGTTACATTTTGAAAAGCATTGCATTTTATGTCTGCCTCTGCCTGTAGGCAATCATGATAAGAGTATAATAATAGGCTACGATTATTCCACTGCAACAGAGACTCGATGCTCTCTGCAGCTAGAAAAAAAAAATCTGTGCTTATATCAGTATTAGCAGTCAACCAAAGACGTTGGAAAATACCTCCATATCAGATATCGGCCAGAAAAAATATTGTGCCCTAGTAATTTCTAAGAGAAGGGCAATTGAATCTGAGCAGCTTGGGTATTAAATACTTTAAAATTAAGTCTGTGAAACCTAAAGAATAATGATATAAAGGTGAATATGAAGTTTTGGGTGCTAATTAAATGACCCTCTGGGAATGTCCACATTCAGCTTGATGGTTTTATATAACTAAAGTGGTAGTTATATTTCAATATTATGTCTTCAGTGGTGATTAGATATCATAAATAGGTTTTCCATTTTCTATAAGATCCAAACCTTTACTGCCTCTCTGTGCTTACATGAAGACATTAAGTAATTTAATCTAGGACAACCAATCAAGCTCATGTCCAGTCAGGTCAGGAACTCTGAAGTTATTGTGAAATGTTTGTGAAATGAATGTTTTGTTTGTTGTTTTAATGCAACAACTTTTTAGCTGATATTATACAGGACCCCCGTCAAGACAGTCTCCTCCTCTTCACTGTATTCATTCCTCTAATTCTAAAGGAATCTACATTAGATACTACTCACTTTGGGGTGTTAAAAGTCTGCTTACATTACTAACTGAGTTAATGTTTTTTGGGCGGGGGGAATGACTGAGAGGAGTGATGAGTGTGCTGGTAATTGTGAACGTGTAATGAGGAATACATTACTCTGTTTCCTGCTGCCTTATTTGATTGCTTTTCAGTTAAATCATTCAACTATGTAGGAAACTCATTGCTCCCTCATTGTCTGCCCTCTAATATATGTCTGTAGCTAAGTTTGATTTATGTCTTTATTATTTTGCCCGCTGATGCGGAAAACTATTTGCATCTGCCCATGTTGTTCCATTGTGTGACATTGTGGACATTTTATCCTTAATTTCTTATGCATATTTAAGGGTGTTTAATGGCATTTCCCTAAACTACCCAAGGCAATATGAGGTGGTGAATTTTTCTGCATTACTTATGACAGCCCTGACGACGTCTGAAAGGTTGTTTTCTAATTTCTTTATTATGTTTGTTCCTCAAGGACTGAAGTCTGAGGGCTTGTACAGAATATCTGGATTCAGTGATTCGTTGGAAGAAGTCAAGATGGCGTTTGACAAAGGTACGTGTACCTTTATAGATTTCTGTCAGCTCACAACATGACGACTGACATCATGTGCTTTCATATGTTTACACAAGACACACATAGAACATTTCAGATTAATGAGAAAGTGACACATTTGTGGAGGATTAATGCCCATCTGGGAGCGCAGATCCCATCCTGACATGCCCCTCTCACGCAGGGTTTCACAGTGTGGACAGACAGGGGGGGGACCTCAGGGGATACAAACCATGGATGTACTCTCACTGCCTTAAACATAGCTGGAGAAAAAAAAAAACTCTTCCGCTGTGTTGGGATTCAGTAGTAGACTTAGTGGGAATGAGCCTGTCTTGGCCCAGTGCAGTGTGAATTTTAACTGTAAGAAAAACCCTGCAGCAGTGGGCTAAACTCTTCGCCAGATCCGCATGTGGGAGATCATCCATGACAGAGTGTCATTCCAGCTCACAGCGCTGTGATGTTCAGTCTGCCAGCACAAGTAGGCCATGGCCTGCTATGGAAAGCATGCATAACTGAGGGAAAGTCAGAATAAAACAGGCCAGGCGGATGATAGCAGCTACTTTGCAACATACAGAGCGAGAGGAGATTTTTTTTTCTTCCCCACAGTAGCATAATCTCTTTATTCCTCAATTCACACGGTGATGTGAAAGTGTTGACATCAACCACTTTCACGGTGTGGAAACTCTCTTCTTCTCATCTCCCTTATTTCATCACACATCCAACAAAATGTAGCACTACAAGTAGGACATTTGATGGAGGTGATGTGGCATTTTTGGGGTTGTATCCACACGGTTGAAAGCACTTACTGTAAGTCACTTTGGATAAAATCATCAGCTAAATGAATGTAATACAATGTAATGTAACATCTCCACAGATGGCGACAAGACAGACATCTCAGTGAATGCCTATGAAGACATCAATATCATCACCGGTGCACTGAAACTTTACCTCAGGGATTTGCCCGTTCCCATCATCTCTTATGATGCTTACCCCAGGTTCATCGAGGCTGCAAGTAAGTCACAACAAGACAGATTATTTAGAAACACACCTGTCTCACTGCGTTGTTGCTGCACTTAAAGATATGCCATGCAGGATATTCAATGTATAGACTCATGCAGAAGTAATCGTCACCTCTCATCATCAGTTATGACCCGGTAGAAGTGTATGGTGGTGTTTCTATCTGCAGAGACTCTGCCCTCTGCCTTTATTTCCTTATTTCCCCTTTTATGTTCTGTGCTCGGGACATTTATGGACCCCCACAGTGCGCAGGTGAGGTTAGGGCTTTATAAAAATGTTGTGACCAGGTGCCAGACCATAAGCAGCAGGCATCCAAGAGACACAGTGCAGAAAAAAAGCCAAATGAGAGTGAATCTAAGGTTGTTATTTACTCTCACTTTCTCTGGCGAGTGTGTTAGCAAAGAGTAACCACCAATCCTGCATGGTATACCTTTAAGGATAGCACACAGTCACGATTAAGCCTCATGTCGTTTGTTTCATGTGGTCACACAGTGGGTCACATTACAGCCATTAATCCTCAAACATATTTTATTTGCAGAAAATGCTTTGATACACTCTCAAGGCTGTCTTTGCAGGGCTGCTGTGTTCGACTGAACTTTGCTGCCTGTTATTTGACTATATGTGGCCACTGCCAGCATAACCCGCAGTCCTTTGATGTTGTTTGATACGTCGCTTGCACAGATTTTATGGCTGTTATTGGAAATAAAGGAAAACATTCATTCATAATTTTCCTCAGTTGCAGCTCAAAGACGACTGTGAAAATGCAGCTCATTCAGCTGACTTCCCAGAATTAGCCAGTGACTTTCTAAACACTGACCCCAAGTCCTGAATAAGTATTCAGCTCTAACTGTGGCCCTAATTTGCCAAACACAAGTCAAGAGCGCATTCACAATGTTTTTTAGCCATCTCAAGCAGCCTCAGACCTCCTCTCAGAGACTAATGGCTTTTATTGCCCCGCAGGAAATAACTACATCGATTCCTGCTCCTCTGAGGTCAGAGAGTGTATTGTGGACACTTTTAACCCTTTACTCCCTTCTGTTTCTGCTCAGAGCTCACAGACCCAGAGAAGAAGCTGGAAGCTTTCCGAGAGGCTCTTGCTTTGCTGCCGCCATCACACAATGAAACTCTGAAGTACCTCATGGCACATTTAAAAAGGTGAGCAATGCAGTCAAACTCTGCAGAAGGTTAGGGACTGTGTGACAATTAATAGGAGGAAGGTTGTTCCAAAAAATAGGGGTCGATAATGCACTTTTTCTTTTTGAGGAAGGGGGAGTAGTATATTAATGTATCATGGAAATAGAATGAGAGCAGAATGAACACAACACATTTAAATCGATGTAGCAGGGTGGTCAGAGCAGCAGCCAATATTCTGTGTACCATCACCATTGCGGGCTAACATCTGTATAAACAAACGGACTTGCGGCAAGTCGAGAACTCACCAAGAAAAAGTTTTGCGGCAACAAATAATTGAGCAGTGGAGTAGTACGTTTTCAAACAAGCAATATGTTACTTACCACCATAACTGTTATTTCCAAGTTTCTTTTGCCATTAATTGCATGTTTGTTGAAAAATGATGTACCGTGGCTGCCTTTGAAGAGCCTCAGAGCCACTGCTCAGCCTGCAGCTGAGAGGAGAAAGACATCACGGGCATTAACAGCATGAAAAGCCAAGGTTAAGGGTTTATTTTCACAACCAGAGTCTGTGATCGTTGGAACAGTGTACTACTCTAGTGAGTTACTTTTTTTTTTCTGTTAAGTTTGAGTCAAGTGTTTTACAACGAGTTAACAAGGCAGTTAATCTAAAATTAGTCTCAGTTCGGTAAAAGAGAGAAACTTGGATTGGTGTATGGTTTTATTTTTTGGTCTAATGAGGAAAACAGGAAAAAAAACAGAGTTTTCAAACTAGTGAATGTGACTTTATGGCCCCACTGATGTGTGTTGTCACCATAACAACAAACAAAAATTGCCTTTTTTTGTACCAGTCAAATGACCATTACAAACAGCTTTCTATAGTCAGTTTCGATGAGCATTGTGTTACAGTTTATTTAGAGTATATCATCTCAAGACATCTTCAACACATTCTCAATATGATCTCGTCACATATCGACGGTTGGTCATGGACCTTCCACGTCCAGATACAACGTGAAAGGTACCCTGGGTGCGTTGGTTGTTGACGTTCTGGAACACCGGGTCAAGTTCTGCCTGTTACATGCATTGTCGTGGTTAGGTCTAGGAAAGTCGAACATGGTTTTGCTCTATAATCGTAGAGGACACAAATGCTACCTCCTGGGTGAAAGTCGGTATTTGCTGGACCCATCCACCAGCCCTTGCACCCACTCAAGTTGGACTTTTGCCGCCTTAACTATTGTTCTTGTCTCGCCACTTTTCTCCCCGACGCCACTGAGCGCCATTTAGCTATAACAGCGACCTCCCACATATCATGCCAACATTAAAGGACGGGTTTTTTTGTCAGCGGCTGACACCGCAAGCGACTTTGGAGTGAGACTGGGTCGCTAAATTAAGTGCACCAATCAATAGTGTTACATTACTTATTAAGGTCCCTCACCAAAATATATTGGTAACAGGTAACACTTTGTTTGTTTGAAAGTAATATAATGTTCAGTCCTCCTCCCCATGAAGTAATTTTCATACAGTCCCTGAAACTCAGTTTATTTCCAGAATCCATATATGTTTCTAACTTTTAACTAACTTTTTTGCTCTTTTAATCTTTATTCACAGGGTGACACAGAATGAGAAGTTCAACTTGATGAACGCAGAGAACCTCGCCATCGTTTTCGGACCCACCCTCATGCGCGCGCCAAATGCGGACGCCATGACAGCGCTCAATGACATCCGCTACCAGAGACAGGTGGTGGAGGTGCTCATCAAACATGAAGACGTGCTCTTCTAAACACAGATCAGGACTTTTATAGAACAGCTATCTAATCATTCTTTTGTGTAAAGACTTGAATGACAGTTTGTATTACACTGATTGATACAGTTTTTTAAATGCCCTGCGTATGGACTAGTGCTGACCTAACATCTGTCCTCTCCTGTATCGGGTGTGGACGATGAACTTTACACTTGTACGTACTCTACGTCTCCCCATTTTTGTCGGGGGATTTTCAGAAGCTGACAGGCCAGCATGCATGGTGCGAGGTCTTTGTTGCTTTGTAGTCGTAACCCAGCATGTGTTCAGATCGTGTAGTGCTGTGATTTTGCTTTTGTCTGCTCTGTAGTAGTTGGATAGTCCACATTCCCAGCTGCCTGCTGCGCAGTTTCTTTCAGTTCAACATTGTATAGCTGGATGTAAAAATAAGCTACTGATGTTTCTGGGGTAATTTTTATGATGCTGTATTTTTTTATCTCCTCAACTGTTTTTATGTAACCTGAAGTAGTTGAATGAGCCTTTCCTGTTAATGTGTACACACTGGTGCGTTTGCCTGACCTTAACATTTTTACTGTTATAAACAGCATTATTTGTGAATTTAATTTTTTTATTGTAATGTTTTTGTACACAACTTGTGCATGATCACTTTAATTTATTAAACCTTACTCTGAGAAATTAGGTGCTTAATGAGTCATCTGATTTACCATAATAAAGATCAAACTGTGCGTCATCCTGAATTAACTATTTTTTATAGCCAACTGGAGGCAGCAGAAGCAAGCTGTGCAGACTTATAAGTTAATATGGCAAACATGTTAGCAAACAGCTGCTTTATTGATTCAAGGCCGTAATATCCAAATATGCTCAACCAATGTATTGATAAAGAAAAATATGTAAAATTAGCTGTGCTTGATTAGCAACCATGCACTGCTGTCTGAAATAATAATTTATTGCATGTTGTATACTGTATAACTTAGACTGTTTTTGATGAATAAGGCAATATAATCAAAAGTGAGTTTTCTTTTCTTTTCTTTTTTCTTGGGGTGGAGGGGGGCCCAGACGCCCTGGCATCCCACCGATGTTGAGTCCATGGCTATAAACTTGTATTCAGCAGTTGTGGAGCAACATTATCTTTTGTTTGGAGTTGTGTTTCTGGCCACCTGGCAATCCTGAGTCCAATATTTGCCCCCTTTTTTTCTGAACTTTATTGCCCTTAACAGCAATGAACAGGCTGTTAACATTGCAGAACAAAATCACCTTAAGACTGGGTTTACTGAACATAAATGCACATGTTGATGAAGATTCATCATACAGCACGAGAAGACACACAGCTACCCAAGTGTACACCCTCCATGGACACACATGCATCCATCCATATATATTACACACATATATATATATATATATATGCATACGTGTACATACAAATATGTATGTGTGAATCCACAAAATAATAATAATAATAATAATAATAATAATAAGTGTAATATATATGGATGGATGCATGTGTGTCCATGGAGGGTG
>JAPZEB010000005.1:14509667-14521262 GCA_029783705.1 Chaetodon striatus
ATAATAATGATAATAATAAAAGGGTTTTCTAACCATGTGATCAATAACTGGTGCCTATCTCCTTTTGAAAATGGTGAATTTTAGTTGTAGCTGAGCTGTCATGCACTCCATCATGTGAACTTGTTTGACTTTTTGCAACCATCGAACAGTCGTGGGAGGGTTAAGCTTCACCCATATAAAAGTAATTGATTTTCTTGCAGTCATCAGGAAAACATGCAGTGTATAACCCTCATTTTCGGTAAACTGGTGATCAGGCAGTACATCTTTCCGGCAGTACACCTGTAAACACCTACCTGCTACATCTGAAAACAACACTATGAGCGACCCAGTTGCCAGATTGAACGCTGGCATTGTATGCTTCTGCAAATCACGAATATATTAAATTTGTATGTTTAATACGTAGCTGATATGTTGGAACTTTATGTTTCTTTACATGTCAGTGATGTGACAATGCTGTAATTAACATTATGGTTATGTTTAGGCACAAAAACCACTTGGTTAGGATGAGGAAAACAATATGTGTTGGCTTAAAATACCTGGTGTGGTTGCCACAAACATGGCCAGAAATGTTCCAATGTCTTGTAAAATATACACAGTTTTGTCACTAAAAACACAGCTGGAAATGATAGTGGTGTTAAACAGTGGTCTGCTGCTTTTGTGTCACTAAAGTGTCCACCATCCACCATCCTGTTCTCATCCTGATGAGAAACGCAGCACATATACATGTAATATGTACTGCATCACATACAAAGCCAAGATTTTATTCTGGTGGCTGGGCTGCTATATGAGAGCAGTGAGAGCAGTGGTGTTGTAATAATTGATTAGGTGAGTATACTGTAAGGTAGATGAGTAAGCTACCAAGGACAAGGTAAGTATACTCTTCTATTTATTCCAATGGCTTTTTGGTTGATAGCTTGATAAACTGTAAAAGGCCAGATAAAGACGTGGACATATCCTATATACCTATGTGTCCCCTCCTCTACAACACTGAGTGAGAGTGAACCAAAACAGTGAAGTTGTAGGCCAGACAACCAAAACAACAATCTGTAAATAGTTCAAATAATCATTTAATTTAATCCATTGTTAACATCAAAATAATGCTCAAAGCAGCTTTTAGCTTTTGAATCACAAAGTTTTGTGTAGCATATGTTTTATAGTTGTAAAATATATACGTAGGCTCTGCCAAGAGATGGTGACGTCTGAAATGATGTAAATGTAATGCTGCTTCTGAAATCACACGTGACCTTCGGTCTCCCACACGTCTCTCTACACCTCCTCACTCTTCTTTATATGTGTCTTTGGCCTAAAGGATAAGGCTGGCAGTATTTTATATTCGTCATATTGGCAAAAGATCACATGAAAAGACCAAAACCAACAATTTATTTATGTTGACAGTGTGGCTGAAGCTAATTAATCTGTGCCATTGGCCACCATTGTTCTCAAAAACACCCCTGTGAACTCGGTGACATGTTCCATGAATATCATATACGTGGACAATGTATTTATTTTGGGTTAATCTCACTTACTCTGTCCTGCTGCCATGGATACTCATTGAGCACCAAGTGTGTAGTAATCCTCCGCTGAAAATAGTCCCCGACAACTGCACGATTTAGTCCTGTTTGAGTAACATCAGATGGAAACGACAGTGACCAGCTGTTTAAGGAAATTGTTATGACTTTTTTTTCTTTTTAAATAAAGCTACTTGAGGCTGAGTGCTGCAGACAGAAGAGAGAAGTCAGAAATTATCAAAAGACAGACACATGTATTTTAGTCTTTTCATGGGATTTGTTGCCAATAGGAAAAAAATACAATAACAGCATCTGTATCCTTGAAAAGACTAAAGAATATGTAAATATTTAATGCTGCTTAAAACATTTGACCTGAGCAACATACTTGTTTGTGGCTGCAACATGACCCTGGCAGATAGGACTGATAGTCGTCCATTCTTCATATTCAGAATGACAGGTTGTGCCTGAAAGCCACACGACATGTGACTTTCTGAAAACCCCTCTCACAACACATCCGTCACACTGATTCACCGTGAGATTAAAACCAAACACACAACACCTAAGGCAACACCACTCTTGTACTCGGGAGACTGTTAATTACTGGGTATATGTGCAAACAATGTCACATTAAATTTATGCATTTTAGCTTTATCACCCACAGGTTATGTCTTTCCAAGCAATTTCTACGAACCAGCCATGCACAGCCATCAGGGGCTCATCACATGACTGCTGTCTTGATTTTTTTAAGCTCCAGGAGTTATTTGAGTTTTTGGATAGTGTCTTCAGTCCACATTTTGTGTAAAATATTTTTTTTCTGGACGTGAGAGCTTTAAGTTGTGCTTGTCATTGACAGATATAAAATCTGATGTAACCGCAGTGTTGGGCACCTCATGTTGTCCGTAGTTTCCCACTCAGCCGTCTCCTGTGTTTAGGTTTCTGTGCTTTAAATCCCTCCACAAAGCGTCTGAGCAGCAATCACTGCTTGACATTTAATCACTTGGGTTTTGTGACCACATCACGTTGAGTTAATGCAAGCCAAATTCAGACTTGTCTCATGTGATTGTGTGGCAAAATTGGATTTTCATCCAACCGTTTAGCCTCCCCCGCCATTATCAGCCATTTTAAATATATCATACCTCCATCTACATCAGGCATCTACTGTGAAAGGAGGTAAACCACACCAATAAAGCTATCGAGCTTTCTATCCCTCAGTCAGACGCTGTGATAACACCGTGCTGGAGTAATGTCTGCCAAATGCATTGTGCGGTGGGTGTGCCTCATTCACAGTAATGAGACTAAATTTGAAAGGCTGTGATCCATGAGATAACTGACCTTTCTCTGTTGACTTGATGGTAATGCTCTCCTCCCTGCAAACAGCTGACCTGAATATATTTTCAAATGTTGAAATATAGGAAAAAAATCAGTTCAACCATGTGAGGTATTTGAAATGGAAACCTTTATTTTTTGTATTTTACATGGACTAGCAAAGCTGTAACCATGAATGTTGCTGTGCTTGAGATTTAAGGGGTAAATTTATTATATTACATTTTAACAAAGCAGTAGAAATACTCCTAGAATATTAAATGTATACTTGGCAACAATAACAAACACACATTTAATGGTTTAAGATAATGAAAATATAAGATTGCCTCTTTCAACAAACCTCACTAACGCTGTCCAATGTTAGATGTTTCTATATTTATATTGCAGTATACCACTCAACACACATCATAATCTCTCCTTTGAAAACTCTAATCCTCTTAATCTTCATCGAGGCATAAACACCCAGTATGTTGTCCAGTTTTCAGCCACCCCCCTGCAGATATTACATGGACGCTTTCATTCAGATTCAATGAACATTTAATCACTTTACAGAGCAGATATAAACACACAGCTCATCGTCCTCTAGAGGCTGGAAGCGCTGTGTGAGCCTTCAAAGTGTTTTAATTAACACTGGACAGAGCAGGGAGACGCCTGGGACCACAGGTCGGCTGAGCAGATACAATGCTGGCTTGTCCCCGTGTTACATGACAGACTGGAAGAGAGGCAAAGCGGTGCTTACATGGTGTAAATTCAGGTGGCCTGAGTGATTGGAGATAGAGAGGGGGGTGGGTAGAGACAAATCTCTCTTAATTCAGACATTGCCAAAATGGTCATTTGTCCCTAAGTGAGATGAATGAGGCGGGCGGTTGAGTGACTGGCTGATTGAACGGATTCGGGATGTGAGGAAATTGAGTTGCCTGACCCATCACGGGCCCGACAGGGTGGGGTGGTGCAGAGCCAAACAGGGAGACATGGGTGTAACACCTGGCCCCCATGAAACACACAAGTCGGTTTTAAACATCTGAATCGTCTGTTTTCATTTTTATTTTATTTTATTTTACCAGGAAGTTAAATTGAGTTTAAAAATCTCTTTTACAAGTGGGACCTTTCCAAGGTAGCCCCCATGAAAAGATCACAACATATTAAAACACAACAAGCAATATGTTTAAATAATTCCTAATAAAACAAAACAAGAGGTTCTTTTATTGCCTTTAAATTCATCAGTGAATATGAAAGTTCCCAATTTTAATCTTAACTAGCTAGATTATTATTGCATTATTTATTAATGATAATAAATGAAATAAAGCTTCATCATTGAACAGCTACTAACTACATTACTAAAAGATTAGCAGTATTTTAACATATAATACATTAAAATGTTGTTGTAAGTAGATTTAAGTTAGTCAGACTGACCGTTTATTACATAGCGACACTCGAAAAGAAACTTTTCCCTATCCCCATCATTCACCTTCAGTTAGACTTAATAAAATAAAGTGGAAATAGAAAAGTTTCTTTGCTTGAAGTCATAGCAACAGCTATAGAAGAATGACACCATCTGCGTTTAGATTAATTCACTACAAACCTTGCATTCACTCTGCAATTCTGTCTGCCGCCAGGTACGATCTCCCAGGAAAATGAAGGCCTAATTCACGGCAAAAAGGAAGTGCTTCAACCACTGCTCAACCAAAAGAGGAGGAGGGCAACACTTTTGTTTTCCTCTGTAGCTATCCCCAATCATCAGAGAGTATCAAGGTAAGGTCTTTGCAGTTACTATCCCAGTGAAAATGGCAGACGATGGATCAATCAAAGTAACTGTGGAAAACAAAATGCAGCATGACCTGGTTTGCTCGCAGTTAAGGCTTTGAGGAAAACTGAAAGTGGTCAAGTGTCTTGCGCAACATGTCCACATACAATGGTTCATATGATATCCTTGGCAAAGTTATGCACATGGTTCATATGATATTTTGCATTTAGTGACATTATATCTTACAGATTTTGAGCCTCTATTGGTTAAGCAGGAAAGGAATCATGCTTGGGCATCGTGACGCTACCTGACTACCTTGACCCATTTCGACATTTCCACGGCCAAATAGGACATGCAAGGTACCCTAGCTGCGTTGGTTGTTGACGTTCCAGGGGCACCGTGTCAAGTTCTTCCTGTTAAATACACTGCCTTCTTTCAAAATACACTTCTGTGTTAACAGGAAATGTTACATTTACATACAGTCCATAATAAACATACTACATTGGTACAACACCACAAATTTCCTTCTACAACAAACACACATGGTTATGTTCAGGAAAAAGAGCAGGGTTTGGCTTTAGAATCTCACAGGACGTGAACAAGTCGTTGGAGCCATTCACCACCACCTTCTGTCCGCCCTGCCCTGACTTTCATCACCTTAACTTTCATTTTTGTTCTGCCACATATCACGCCAACATTAAAGGTTGGCTTTTATCGGTGGTGTCTGATGCTGCAAGTCTCTGCCCAGGCACCGGATTTTGACACCTTACATGCATGACTTAAAATAACTCAACACTGACTCGACTTTTGGTCACGGGACACAAACCGTGGACCCCTGGATCAAAGTCCTGTGTTTGTTTGACCCGTCCCCCACCCCGACCTACTACGTCGCATGGTCTTTATGGCTCTTTATACTATACATGACCAAACTTCCTCCTTTGCTTGCCTTATATGAGGGAGGACAGTCTGCAGCACATCCGTCACATGATCACAGCCTCCTGACTCACAATTAAGTGAATTTATACAAATTATAAAGCATGACTTTTCATAGGTATAACTAAAGAACAGTGAATGAGAAAAGACTGCTTTACAACAGTGGCGCCAAAAAATAACATCACTTTGAAACACTAGGCAGGGGGAGATGAAGAGTTAAGTACTTCTACTAAAGTACTTCATTCTATTTGCCTAAAGTGTAACTTCAAGGTTAAGGAATTGATGTTCAAGGGAACCTTTCATAAATTTACAGATGTATACAACAGATATGCATATAAATGTATTCATTCACATACATCTGATAATGTTTAGAAATTTCACAAGAAATTCACTTTTTTTTCCCAGTAACTCTACTAGACAAGTAATATTCTGGTGTTTTCTTGATACCAAACAGTGGATATTTTCCCTATAAAATAAATTCTGACATGTTGAAGAGTATTACCAGATCTGAATTATCATAACCTCATTTAAATGGTTTTTGAGCTTTCAATTGCATCACATGATCTTCCTTAGAAAATGCATATTGATCATGTGACACAATTTAAAGCTCTACCAGCTACTAAATGGTCCTTGTGCAGAGAGTATTTTGTTGGATACTGTTTCCAAGTTCAAACATCAACTTGACTGATTTAATTCTAGTTAGGGTCCAAACCTTTAAAATGAGGCCCAATATGTCATCCAAACTAAAATAATATATCACACATTGACAGCTTTGACTTTAAACTGAAACTATATCCATGTAAAATCATTATTCAGTGTGTGTCTTCAGGGGGCTAAACATTATATGGAGCTGTGTGTATGGATTTAAAGACCGACAGATAGTTTATCACTGACACAAGTAAAAAAAGGCGGCAAGCATGTACTGCCGCGTCGCCTCTCACCTCGAGGTTGTGTGTGGCCAAGTTCACGATGGGATATTTCAGTGGTGGATTACTCTGGCATGTTGATCTTATAACACATGACAAAGAATGTGGCCCTCTCAAATGACAAGCATTGGCAGCCGGTCACTCACATCCGCTGTCAGACAATAACAACAAGGCTGCCAGTGGACAGCTTGGAGCTCGTACAGTAAGTCATTTGCCAGTGCTGAAAGAATGTTTTAGGTGGGTCAAACCTTTTTAATTCTCAAGTGGTCAACGGGCAGCGTGTCGAAGTTGGACCTTGCTTTTGGATGCCTGGGTTTATTGGCAAGAATGAATATTGTACTTCTCGGTTTCCATCTCGTCATTCTAGCAGGTAAGAACTTATTTAAAGCTGAAGAAAAAGAACATGTGTGTTGCTTACCTGTGGAGATAAGTGCCTGTCTGCTTTGCTTGAGTTAGTGTTAAAGTCAGAGAAAGTTGGAGCCTGTAAAAACAGTTGCTAAACCCTGTACTAAATGTGTGTGTTGAAACTGCTGTCAGGTCGGTGATAGTTGATCCAATTCAAACAACAAAACTAATGAGCAAATTTTAATTCTGCGTGAACCCACTCTTTGATTGACAAGGGCATGTGTGCTGTTTTCATTTTGCTTTTCAACCTTTTGTCTGTCTGTCACCACATGAAGTCACCTGCATAATTACGTTCAGGCGATTCCGTAGTTTACTCAGTTGAATGTCTGGAGAATCATTCAACCATTCAAACAACATGTTGCTGTAAAATGACCTTCGTTTCAAGGTCAGCTGAAAAATGAAAGGGGATCTCGCTCTGGCTTGTGACAGATATGTAGTGGAAAGTGCACAAGAACATCTCTATTAACAACCTTACAGGGGTGCCATTGCACGTTTGAATTTCCAAATTTAGACCCCAAACCCAACCATATATATGCAAATGTATACATTTACATTATAGGCCCACAGATTTGAGAACATGTGCTTGAATGCAGTTCCCTCATGGTCATCTCTGCTATATATCCTGAAAACCACATGCAAAACATTTAAAATAAATAAATGAATTAACATATAGACTTTTTTTAAATCACCAAAATGTATGAATTTAATGCCAAGCATTTTAAAAGCTTTGCTCTACACACCAAGTAAAAGTGGGTCACTTTCAGTCTACTTAAAAAAAAAGCAACATGTACACATACAGTGTATTCACATGCGCCTTACACCTATAGTATGACACCTAGTGTCACATCTATTTTCAACTCATATTAGATGAACTCATCTCAAGTGTCAGATGTTCTTAAAGCAGTATTCTGCTTTGGCACGACATGATAATTTCAAGCATACTCAAGAGGCAGCTTGAGGAGTGAAGAAAAACACACATCACTGTCTCAGTGCCTTCAGTGTGATTAACTGCAAAGAACAGCAAGAACAGCAAGATAAATATGACTAATTCAAATTAATAAAATAAAAATAATATCGAATTTATGTACACTACATACACCTTTTACTTACACAGATACTGCATATCCATGATTGATAGTTGCACAGGCAAACTGTAGTACACACATGGTGTGTGGTATTTTTTACTGGAAAGATATATTAATATTAGTGCTGTCAAGCAATTTAAAAAAATATCTAATTAATTACACGCTCTGTGAGTAATTAATCTAAATTAATTGCATACATTAATTTTTGCTGTGAAAGTATTTTTTAAAAAGTCAGTTGAAATGAATTTTGGCAGATGTGTCGTAGTAAAGAAGCTCGATATTGGACACAATTGTCCCCCTATTCTCTACCACCGAAACTAGCCCACAGTTCATTGCAATCCATTTTGCAAGTTAGTCGGTCACAGGTAGACTGACTCAGTTTGCGTCTGAACTCCTGGTCAAGTGTGGCTTGATGAGGCTGACTGCTAGCGCTAGCATCACAGGCTGTGCTAGCGCAGACCTCCGGGTTTGCTGCTAAATGCTTTGCAGTGAGGCGATATTTCAGGCTTGAAGTTCTCCGATGGTACTCGAATTCCTTACTGCTGAAATTTCAAAAAACAGCGCTCCTATCAACAGGTCCATCTGGGCGTTTTTTAAATGTAAATGTTTCATTCACAGAACCAGGTAGCGTTGTCTCGTCTGCCTCCATCATGTGACAAGGCCGCTGTGGCATTCAATGATGCACTGGGTCCAAGTGCAGCAGGGAACCTGATTAATCAGCATTAATTATTTCAACACGTTATTTTTTCTATGATTAATTAATCAATATTTGTGCATTATCTTTACAGCCCTAATAAATATATGAATATTATTGCACAGTAAGAGTAAAATGTTGCTCATCAGGAAATTGCACAGTCATTTTAAGGGGTTTGCAACGTTTTTCAGGTCAAGAGACAGAGCAGGAAACTCCTACTACATATATTGTACAAAATTAAGTCGCACTTGAGACAGTTCTCTGAACAGTTTCAGGTCTTCTGTCGTTTGAGCTAGCCTGTAGCTGTCATGTCAGCTGCAGCTGTAGCATGGCTAGGTGTCTTAGCCTCACACTTTGCACTTTCGCCTGTGGTTTCTGAGGTTGATGGTGTTTCAGTCTTGTGTTTGAAAGGTTACAAACTGAGGCATTTTGGCTCACATGAATGCCCATGCACTTTACCTACTGGTAATAAAACAGCTAATTGGCCAATATGGTAAAAAAAAAAAAAAAAAGTGCGGCATAGTGATTTAGCATTAGCTAGCTCATATGATTGCACAGGGATTCAAAGTTAGCCTATTATTAATATTTTATAAGTAGGCCAAATAGGCCAGTTTATCTTTGCCAATAATATTCTAGATTCATATTCATCTATAATTTCAGACACATTTTACTTTTTGAAAAAAAAAAAGAAGATCCAGGCTGTAAAGTATACGTACATGTATACAGGTATAAGTATATCTATGTATCCTGCATACACCAACATAATGTATGTATATGATGAATTACACAGTATAAGTATGTGTATGTGTAATGTATATATAGTGTAACATAAATTGAACCTGTGTTTCTTTTTAAAATTTATTTTAGGCTCTGCCTGGGCCTCCACAGATGAATCCCGTCTGGTCAAAACCCTCTTCACTGGCTACAACAAGGTTGTCCGTCCTGTCAGTCACTTCAAGGACCCAGTGGTTGTTACCGTGGGCCTTCAACTCATCCAGCTCATCAGTGTGGTGAGGTCTCGTGTCACGCGCCACATCACCATCATCTGTTTTAACATTCACTGTCATCGACTGTCTAAACACATTTATCTGCTTTCACAGGATGAGGTCAACCAGATTGTCAGCAGCAACGTGCGACTGAAGCAGGTTTGATACATGTTTAATTTTGTTGTTGTCATATCATAAAAGAAAGACACCATCATATTGCATTTAAATGTACCAACTTTCCCAAATTGAAGAGAAAGTCACAGTTCCTGCTTTTGTTGTGCACTATTTTTTTTATTATTATTGTTATTCTCATTTAGTTTTATTTGCTCTATATATGAAGAACACCTTTTCAAACAAAATTACACACACCTTGTTTAGTTACTGTAAAAGATACTGTGTACCACTCTCTCTTGAAAAAATCGGATGAAATTCAGGAAACGGTCATATGGCAGTCAGAGGCAGATCTTTCTTTCAGCAACGTAGGCAGGCGCCCAGGGTGACCCCGGAAGGGAGGGCAAAATGGGGGGGTGGGGCAGGGGAAGTTTGCCCAGGGTGTGCTAGATCCAGACCTGATCGCAATTGGGAGTGAAATCCATAAAATTGGAAACAGAAATGTGCCTAAGAATATGGAATTTTCCTTGAACATGTTTATCGGTAATGTGAAAATGTCGTATCACAGTCTGCATGTTGTTTTCTGTCGTCACTTTTCTTTCACAAAAATAGAACATATCAGTGGTTGTCACCACTGAAGTATCGTCCATTGCTCTAGATGTCCTTATCTGCTTTTTTTTTCAGCAATGGAAAGATGTGAACTTGCAGTGGAACCCAGAGGATTACGGGGGCATCAAAAAGATCAGAGTTCCCTCCACTGACATTTGGCGCCCTGATCTGGTTCTCTACAACAAGTATGCTATCAGGCTATATTTGCTCCATGCCATGCCCCCCTTTTACTTTTCCTGAAAACCTTTTTGTTCATTACAATAAGCTTTACCTGACCGAGAGCTACCAGACCTCTAAAAACAATTAACACACCTATCAGTGATGTTTTGAATCACACTTTCCAATACTCCAGTATGCAGCGTGTGAAAGCTCAGATTTCATTAGGCTAAATCTGGAATCTGTATTGCAGGTCCCCCCCACCCCCCCCTCCTCCCACCATATGCTGAGTCTGGCACGCTGCTTTTTTTCCCTGACAACCAGCTCCGCTGCCACAACAACTTTCGCCAAGCTGAGCGCTGGTTGGCTGGGGTGTGACAGCAGCACTGACCTGTCCTCAGGCACTGATGTCCCCCTGCGTTAACATTTAGCTTATTATCTCCCGTGTTGATGCTGCCTGTGTTTCTCTGTGCCCGCAGTGCTGACGGAGACTTTGCCATCGTTCACGAGACCAAAGTGCTGCTGGAGCACACGGGACTGATCACATGGAACCCACCTGCCATCTTCAAGAGCTACTGTGAAATCATTGTGCTGCACTTCCCCTTTGACCTCCAGAACTGCAGTATGAAGCTGGGCACCTGGACCTACGATGGAAACTTGGTCGTCGTGAATCCTGTAATTCTGTTTAGGCCATTTCAAATCACTTCTTCCCATGCCTGCTAGAGTTAAATGAGATGATTGATACCACCTTCGTATCTGTCTATACACTCACTGGCCACTTTATTAGGTACACCTTGATAGTAATAATAATAATGATAATAAACTTTATTTATAAAGCGCTTTTCAAAACAAAGTTACAAAGTGCTTTACATGTTTAGATCCCCTTCTGCCTTCAAAACTGCCTTTATTCTTGGTGGCATAGATTCAACAAGGTGCTGCAAACATTCCTCTGAGATTTTGGTCCATATTTACATGATAGCATCACACAGTTGCTGTAGATACAAATCTCCCATTCCACCACATCCCAAATGTGCTCTGTTGGACTGAGATCTGGTGACTGTGGAGGCCATTGGAGTACAGTGAACTCATCGTCATGTTCAAGAAACCAGTTTGAG
>JAPZEB010000005.1:14523556-14536257 GCA_029783705.1 Chaetodon striatus
GAATGAGGAAAAGCTTCTTGTTTTTCAGCTCCAGTTTTATGGATGCTTCACATTCCAGTGAATCTGGACCCAGAAATATGATATTATATCTGACACCATGTCGGACAAATCCTTGTCCCTAATTCTGGGGTGTCCCAACATCAGCTGCTGCAGAAACCGCACTGCTCGTGTGCACATCTGGCCGCGTTCCCAGTGTGTAGGTCTGCCTCATTACCCAGGGTCCCTCTGTGCTGTCATGTCTGAAAGCAGGCCTTTGCTTTAATGTATAATACATCACTTGATCCCAGTTTCTGATATGACTGCTGACAGGAAAGTGTGGAGGAGATTGCTGGTGCCAAAAGATGCTCTCTCCGGGATAACTGCTCTTACTGAGCAACAAAAACAACACGTCTTGCATTTTATTTGTGAAATGGTGTCAGAATCTGTTGACTTGTGCTATTGTTAGATTTAGAAACAACAACAACAAAAAATGCCTCTCACTCTTTAAATGTGATTTGCTGGTCTGGGTGAACAGTGCAGTTATTGTGTTGTTGCGTAGGGAAGCATTTACTCACAGAAACAGCTCTCCCTTGTGGCAATGTATTAAGATTGCATGTTGTTGGTGAGCTACACATATTGTTTATTAAAGTGTCAGCTCCACATTTTCCACTCTGGTTTTGGGGTTATTTCAATGTGTTTAAATAAAACAGAATATGCAATTGATGATCGACATTTCTTAATTATATTACATATCCTCCTTTACTACATCTATGTTCAATAAGAAATATTTTTGACAGATGATATGACCTAAATGTACATGTTCCCAGTGACCCCTCAAAAATAAGCTATGTTGAGCCGTGGCCTGTCATCCCCTGGTTTCATACGTCTACCAGTTGTGAACTGCTTATTTTTGGATGATTATTGATGATTATTTGAATGATTTTTAGAGTCATCAAGATGTTATATTATCCAGTAATTAACAAGAAAAAAAAAGCAAAGATGAGAGGAAGGTCTGAGAAAATAAGTAAATAAGATATTGAGTTTATTTAAGTCTATTTAGCTAAGTTGTGACTATGGAAATGGCACATGAGACACACTCACAAGGTCAAGGTCCTTGCAGTAGCTGCTTTAAAGCTTTTGATCATATAAAATGAGCAAAATTCATCTGCTGATGAAGATTATGTTACTAAATGGACCTTGAGTTGAGATTGGTTTGTCGATTTTTATTTCTCCTTCCCCATCCTGTTAGTTACATCTCATGACCCCTGAGATTTGTCCTACCCTTCTGATGGTGTTCTGACCTATTTCTGGATTCCCAGGCTGTGAAATTTAATGATTTGTTGTATTATAAATAAATGCAAATACTTGTCAGAGCAAAAACAAAGTCACTGTCACACTGTGTAATTTTTTTTATTTCTTAGTGCAGGAGAGCAAATATGATATGAGAGGCATTTCAAAGTTCACCGCTCAAAAAGCTAAATAATAGTAAAATTAAATTAAATTAAATTAAATTAGGTGAAATAATATAAAATAATAATAATAATGATGATGATAATAATAACAATAAAATAAAGAAAGATGGAAAATGAAATATTTCTGTTGCTGGGGTTAAATCATGGACAACAATAATCTATTTATTTATTTATTTTATAGTGAAGCTTATACTCATAAGAATGTGGGACAAGCTTTTTGCCTCTGTCTGAGCCTTTTCAGAGACTGCTTAATACACAGACTGTTGATTTTGTTTATTATTTATGTTATTATTATTGTGTAATTTGTGATGACTGTATAAATCACTACTGCTGACCTCCACACTGGGAAACACCTGTCTAAATATTGACATTTCTTGCACAGCTTCTGTGTATTGTGTGATGTTCTGTCAGTAGTCTCTAATGGGAGCAGTGAAGATGTCTTTTGTGTCTCCCAGGTGAGAAGATGACTCTCAGCATCTCTGTCTTGCTGTCTCTCACTGTGTTCCTGCTGGTCATTGTGGAGCTGATCCCCTCTACCTCCAGTGCTGTACCACTCATTGGGAAGTACATGCTCTTCACCATGGTCTTCGTCATTGCCTCTATCATCATCACTGTCATCGTCATCAACACCCACCACCGCTCCCCGAGCACTCACACAATGCCAGAATGGGTCCGCAAGGTGAGCACAGAAGAATAAAAGAACAAATTCTGACTATTATTCTTCTGATTGTAGAGCTGAATGACTAAACATAAATCAGTCCTACTCCTGAGCTTGGAAACCTTTGAAGAGCAAGCCTTAATCTTTTTTTCTCTGTGTTATATTGCCACCTAGTGGAAGCAGAGAAAATATATTTATTTTTTATTTACCAAAGCTGTATTTTCCTTGACATTGTGCATATCTTCTGTCTTTCCCTGACAGGTTTTTATTGAAACCATTCCCAACATCATGTTCTTCTCAACAATGAAACGCCCAGGAAAGGAAAAGCCGGCTAAATCTAACATCTACGGTGGTGATTTTGACATCTCAGACATCTCTGGCAACCAGGCCACCTCTGTTCCCTACCAGTCACCCATTATCAAGAACCCTGACGTCCGCAGTGCCATTGACGGAATCAAGTACATTGCAGAAACCATGAAATCAGATGAGGAGTCCAACAATGTAATCTCCCTCACACAGAAAGTGTCTCTAATGTGGTTCTTTAATGTGTCTTCCTTTTATGTGACTATTGTCCCTCGTCTCTTTCCATGCTGCTGAGGAGTGGAAGTTTGTGGCCATGGTGCTGGATCATATTCTGCTGTGTGTGTTCATGGCTGTGTGTCTCATCGGCACATTAGGAGTGTTTGCAGGCCGTCTCATTGAGCTGAGCATGCTCTAAAAGCCTGCGCCTTATGTAAGACCGGTTTAACCTCTCAAGTGACCAGTTTGTTACTCAATGTGAAACATATGACCTTTGTTTTTGAAGCTACTGTATTCAGCATTCACAGTATATACAGCCTGTGGAAGTCTCTGTTTGCTTTTTGGTGCCTGAATAATGTTTGTGCATGTAAACGTTCATGCTGTATACAGTATCTTCAGCACATTTTATGACAGAGCAGTGTTGTTTTTCTTTTTTTAGGGGAATATATGTGTGAAATTGAACCGTTGAATTGATTGAAAAGAAATTTCTGAGATTTTTTTTTCATGACATGTTTATAGGGATCAACTGAATAAAAGGGGTTTTGTCAAATTGCAGTGCAGTCTTGCTCAGCGTCCTTTCTGTGAGTCCTCATGATCTGTAACGGACCAGTATGTTGCACATTTTTAAATATCCCGCTAATCTAAAGGTGGGTAACGTAAAAATAAAGACTGGAATAGGTCCAATACAGTCACACATACACTCTGATGGAATTTAGACCACTGTTTCCCACTGCACTAGTTGTGTTTATTTTTCTGTCAACCCTCTATTTGACATTCAAATATAAATGCAGATTCTGTTCCCATGCAGTATTCACTTAAAAGTGTTTAGTTGCCTCTTCACACACCTAGTAGACATGAAGCAAAGACACTGATGAGAGCAGTGAGACAGAGCCAGAACAGGACAATGAGCTGTAGGAGACCAAATCACAAAAGCAGAGGAACACTGTAGAGCTGAGATAGATAAGATCATTGATTACTGCGGCTTTAGCTGAATAAATGAAACATGAAAATACTTTGGTGGATGTAGGTTGGGGTGTAGGGTGGGGGTGAGATGGACTCATGACCTGTGTCCAAAACACCATTTGTTTGTTGTTTTTACATGTGACTCATGAGGAGTGGGGATTTTCCTATAGAAGACATTTTAAACAGATGAGCACTAGACTGCAAAAATCTGATCTTTAGAAAATGTTTGATTCCATTTTGACTGTGTCAGTTTTATCTATAAATGTAGCTGGGACAGAGAGGGTAATTTGTTGTTTTGTTTTAGCGATGACATTATTGTTTCCTGTAGTGTTTAACTGCCAATCAAAATGCTTGACGCAAAGTGCTGCACAAAGGAGACAAAGATTTGATAGGTTTTATTGTTTTTGTGTGTGTGTGTTTTTAAGAAAAGATGTTAAAACATCATATGTGGAGACAGTGTGAGCATTTATACTTGTGTGGTGGTGTGTCTGTGTCACTCTGCAGTTACACCTCCAAAACATTAATCGGTGGCGGGGGTTCTGTGAAGTGCTGTAAAGTTTAACTGATTCAAAATCACACCCAAATACACAGTAAACATGGGGTACCAGAGACAATTTCAAACACATGTTAACAAATCAGCTTCACCATAACTCACAGCATTCATAGAAAAAAGAATTTGCTTTTTGCTGGACCCATTTTCCCCACAAATACAACATGCTAATACTTTTAGCACAAGCCTTTGGCATTTTAAAATTAGCCTAGCGACGAGCGAGATTTCCTCTTCTCATATGAAGCCAGGGACAACAGCAACATTTAAAAAAGGTAATGCAACAAAATTCAGCTCCATTACAGCTCACAAGATTCACGACAAAACAACTGTCTTATACTAAACACGTTTTCCAAACTAATATAACGTGCTAACATTATCGGCACAAGCCTATGGCATTTTACATTGTATAAATTAGCCTAACGACAAGCTGAGATTCCCTCTGCTCATATGAAGCCAGGATAAAACCCAAAGTATAAATCCCTGAATAATAAATCACACACAAGATTCAAAATGCTATTTTTGTGGAGGCTTTATTGCCTTTACAATGTATTGTTTCTGATCTGTGAAACTAAAGTAAGCAAATTTTTGTCTCCACAACAGGAAATGGTCTCAGCTTGCAAAAACAGACAGGAGGTCTGCATCGCTGCATTGCGTAGTTACATTTGTGGGTGAATGCACGTCAGGCTACAGCGTGGGCTCTACATCAACACAGGGCAGTTTTCAACACAGCAATCAATGCAGAAGTATAAATTAAGCCTCAGCCTCCACTCATGTACCACTGTCAGGTCTGTAAAGTCATCCCGTGGGCCGGTTTTGGCCCCCGGGCTGTATGTTTGACACCCCTGAAATAAACAATAGATAAAATACTTTTGAAACAACTTACCAAGCAACTCTTTACCATGCAATGTGTATACACGTTTTTGTAATGAGGCTTCATGAGTTCATAATTAAATTTAAAAGCCATTTAAATGAAGGGGAGACTTGGAAAATGTTGCTTTGTGAAATTATTGTTTTTGATAAAATAACAATTCAGTATGTGTGTCCAAATCAATTTGCTTTAGGGGCAATCAAGAACAAGTGTGTGACTTCTTCTGACTCATTAATATAGCATGTTTGGCATGTTAGCATGTTCGGCATGTTAGCATGTTGAATACTGAAAACAAGTTTTCTGCTCGAGGTAGTTAGGTGGTGTAAGCCCCGCCCCCTCTGCCCCTCTGGATAATGTGATTGGTTCAAACGTGTTGACAAATCGGGGATTATGAAAGTTGCTGGGTTTTGCCTAAAGTAAGCTAATACCTGTGTTACAACATATGTAAACAGTCAGGTTTTCCAGAGTTATGTGAGTTGTTTTTTTTACAGCAGTGGACTTTGAAGTGTTGTCATGAAGTTAAGTAAGTCCTAGTATTTTCTGCGACACCGTGAGTCTCCGTTTACAGGCTTAACGCTAGCTAACAGCTAATAGCTGCTGCTCCTGAGATTTGTCTGACACATGGTTCATGAAGGGACACAACCGCACGCGGGTGAGCAACTTTATTAATCTTATTTACATTCAAAGGTTTGTTGGCTGTTTGGTAACAGCTTTACCATCGTTATCTGTCGTGAAGGAGTCAGTTATATGATGGTGTTTCGGTTAACTAATGCGGTTACCTGATAACGTTACCTCGCACCAGCCCATTTAACGGCTGTGACGGCTAACGTAGCTACTTTAACTCCTCCTTTGACTGAAGCTTATTTCCCTCTTCAGTCTCTGACAGTGCCGAGCAGGACATTAACATGACTGCAACCCAGGCGTGACAGGTGACAGTGGAAGGAGGATAAACACGATGGAGACAGCGGGCAGTAACACCAACTTTTCAAACAAGGAGGCAACCCCATGGGAAGACCTGGACCCCCCTGCCCTCTCAGCCAGCATGTCCATAGACAAGCTCCTGCCGGCTCTCCTGGAGTGTTTTGGGATCATATTATGTGGATACATCGCAGGGAGGGCAAACATCATCCCGTCCACCCAGGCCAAAGGACTGGGGAATTTTGTGTCCAAGTTTGCCCTCCCTGCGCTGCTGTTCAAGAACATGGTGCAGCTGGACTTTGGTAATGTCATCTGGCCATTCCTGTGGAGCATCCTCATTGCCAAAGTGTCTGTGTTTTGCATTGTCTGCGTCCTCACGCTGATAGTTGCCAGCCCTGAGAGCCGCTATAGCAAAGCAGGGCTTTTCTCAATATTTGCCACCCAAAGCAATGACTTTGCCCTGGGATATCCCATTGGTGAGTATAATGCATTTAAGCCTACCACCCACAGTGCTTTTCATTCACTGCTGCAACTGTAATCATGCTGTCCCAATGTTTGCCCATCCACCAGACCAAAAGTGTAATTATGTGTGTTGCACTGTAAACTACTTTAGCAAACCAAACTGGATACCACTGCTTTCAGGGCCCTCCCTTATTAACATGGCGTTCATGCAAAATATATATTAAGAGTGGGATCATTTCTGAGCAGAGCAGGATTCGTTATTTTGCACTCACATACATTCACAGATATATGAACACACCTCTGATCATGCTTATGCTGAGCTACCTGTGGTTGGAATGGATAAGTGTACATGATACCCACGGAAACTGGCCCAGTTGATAGATATGTTATTGTGTATTAATGGTGTGTGTACATGTTTGCTTTTCAGGCTGTCTCAGGCAAATTAATACACCCATTTAGGCTTGACTGAATGTCTGACAAGTATGCAAATTTCAAGTAGAGTGGACATAAATTTAAGCAGTTGTTCTTCATTCAAGTGAGGCAGAATTCATGGCAACATCGACTCCCTCCTTAACCATTCTTTTTACATTTGATAATCTAGTGGCGGCATTTCCAAAAAGTTTCTTTTGTTAGCCACTATTGCAGTGACTAAACTGTCAGTTTCAGAATTCCCCTCCGTTTTCAGGAACTCTCAGATATGAAGTGTTGTTCTGCTTCACGTTGAAAGTGAGAAGAGACCCTTGCTCTTACAGAGAAGTTTTTAAATATAACTATTTATTTAGGGCCATTTGTTCATGTGAGATTTGCTGTACATCAGCATTTTACTTTTTAAGAGTGGGGTTTATCAAGGCAGATGTGAACAGTGGAGCGTCATGTGAGGGTGCTCAAATTAACAGATTTTTCTTTGAAGGAGGGATTTTAGAATTTTTTTGACCCAAGCATGTGCTCCCACACTGGATTTCAAACCTAACAACACAGAGGGATCCTGGGTAACACTCCCTACGTCCATTATTTGTAGTCTATGGTAACACTACAACCCAGAGACCTTATGTGTGAACGCGCATTCCACATGAAAAAGTGTGTAAACCAAAGTATGTATGAGTCTGAATGTTCTTGCAGCTTTGTGTGTATGTTTCCTCCTAGTGCGAAATCCATGTGACGTTTCATACATAACTTTCAAGTCAAGTGCTTTTGTGCTGCATGCTCTAACAAGTCAAACGTGCCAAGCAGGGTTTGTTAATATTGAGTAATTTGTCTTCATCTTTATCCACAGTTGAGGCCCTGTACAAGAGCACATACCCAGAGTACCTCCAGTACATCTACCTGGTTGCACCTGTGTCCCTGATGCTTCTGAATCCCATTGGCTTTGCCTTCTGCGAGATCCAGAAGTGGAAGAACCAGGGGAACCAGCAGCAGAGCAAACTCTACATCGTGGGACTCGTAGTTTTACAGGTCCTGAAGAACCCCATAGTGTTCATGGTTGTCATCGGCATCATCGCCCATTTTGCCCTGCACCAGACAATCCCTCCCTTCATGGCTGAGTTTGTGGACGGCTTGGCCAACTCTTTCGGGGGCGCAGCTCTGTTCTACTTGGGTCTCTCCATGGTGGGACAGCTGGGGAAATTAACCAGATCCACAGTCGTGACACTGATATTACTCATTACAGCAAAACTGTGAGTGGAAAGAAAAAACCTGACGATGATGATTTAGTGTTATCAGCTGACTTCTTTATAATAAGACATGCTTTAGGAGTGTAGAGAGTAAGCAGGTTAGAGCTTTGTGATGTGCTCTCAACATGTTGTTTTGAGCTTGTGGTTTGGGTGACTCAGACCTTTCTCAGGCCACAAGCCTTTTACCACACATATGACATGTTAAAAGATCTCATGGGTGCATGAAGTGATAATAGCTAGTGTATATAAATATTTTAGTAGTGCTGCAGTTTTCAGTTTAGTGTTAACTAATCCCTCAAACAATGGTTCATGACACCAGTCTTTTGATTTGACTTTCAGGTTGTTGATGCCCCTGATTTGTAAGGACATGGTGGATCTGCTGGACAATAGCAACAGCACTGCTTTGAACCACTCAAGCCTCTCCAATTATGCCTTCCTTTATGGAGTGTTTCCCACTGCGCCAAGTGTGGCTATCTATGCTGTCTATTATAACACAGAGCTAGAAGTTGTGAGTTGCTTCAATTTACCTACCAACCTCATACCTACCATTCAGATACTGAACCGCTTTTTTTTTTTGTCTTTGTAACTCACCGCACATGATCTCTGCTTCCCAACAGGTTACCTCTGGAATGGTGATCAGCACTTTTCTTTCAGCTCCGATAATGTATGTCTCTGCCTGGTTACTGACAATGCGTTGGATGGATCCTCAGCTTCTGATGAATTCGCTGCAGAATGTCAGCTTTAATATAAGCATAGTGAGCTTGGTTGCATTGGTGAGTCGCGGCAAGACACACAAACTTGTTGTTGGCTAAATGTTTTATAACTGACCCTCTATCAGCTGGTTCATTCGTTTATTTTTGGTTTATATCAGTATGTGGTAACTGAGGTCAAAGTGAAGTCATGCCCCATAAAGCATTTGTCACAGCATGTTCTGCTCCATAACTGAAACCAGTTTGGCCTGCCATGAATATAGTTAGTCACCTCTATAAAATGGCACAGTTCACTATCGCTAATTACACATCTCCTGTTTATTTGATGTTGAATGTAATGACAATACTAAAATTGAGCTTCTAGTTAGATGTTTGAGCAAGTGGGTTGACATTAAAAGGCTCAGTCATGTAGAGGATGTGTGGGCAAACAGATGCTTTACTAACTGACAGACCTACTTCCTCATTTTGTTAATTATCACTTCCAGGGTATCTTTTCTTTACTACAAACAATGAGTAATCTTTGCAGCGATGAAACATGTTCACACGTTTTTGTATTCTGCATTATCTGGCACTCTAATTGTTCATCTTTAGTGATTCTTAAGTAGCCATTCTGTTGAATAATTTCAGTTTTCTTATTCTTTTCATGGAATAACTAGCCAACAATAATTAATATTAGCTGTGTTTAGTGTCTGTGCAAAAGTCTCTTGTAGGTAAACATGAATAATTTGTGTTTTGTCTGGCAGGTGTGGACAATTACTGTCATGTTTTTAAGTAAGAAATTCAAGAGGCTACCTCACATGTTTACAGTCAACCTGTTCTTGGCACAGGTGAGCAGACTTACACTTACACTTACCCTCTAAACTGATTTGATTATCCTTCTGGCAAAAGAAATCTACCTGTAGGTGTTAACTTCACATTTGTAAATGCCTGTATTTGTTATGTCATGGTCTCTAGATTCTGACTTGTGTCGGGATGATCCTGTGGAACTTTGTGGTGAAAGAAGACAACTTTGTCGGGCAGGTCCTGACATTCACATTAGTATGTACTTCCCTCTACAGTACCTATGTTTGGCCAGGTATGATATGTGCGCACACAACCATCCACCTACATACAGCTCACATTACACTGCATGAATTTATCTTGGTGAGCTCTGAAATCTGTAAGTTTGATTGCTTATTTTGTCGTTCTAGGTTTAATAGCACTCTCTCTTGTGCTCATGAAAGGATTTGAGGATCTGAAAGTTTCACCAGGCGTGTTTGTCATCGCAGGCTGGGGGTGAGTCACTTTAAAGAAGACTGAACACAGAAATGAAACTAAGCTTGTTTGTCTGTTCCACTAAAAATTGGAGCCACAACCAGAATACCTGCCATATAGTAGAATTAACATATTGGACAGTATTTGCATACATTACCATGTACCACATAAAACTACAACCAAGAGTACTGAGGGTGATTGTACAGGCGTAATGATGCCTCACTTGAATGTAAATGATCAAACAAACTCTTTAAATTCCTGCAAATTTAATCTGCAATTCTGTGTCGTTAAGCTGCTTTATGTTTTTGCATTTTGATACCGTCAGTTATTCTGTTGTAATTTTTTTCTTTATTAAAACAGGGTCCCAGCCTCAATAACTGCTGTGCTGCTGATTACTGGGCAAAGAATGTCTGACACAATTGACTCAGCTTTCTTTTACGGCACCTCACAGGTAACAACATAAGTGGAAATCATTCCTGTTTCTGTCATTTAAAGGTCCCATACTGTAAAAAGCCAGATTTCCACTTCTTTTCTTACTACAAAGCAGGTATAGGTGCTTTGAAAAGTACTGTGAAAGCATCAAAACACTCAATCTGCAGAGAAATGTACACAGTCCGTATTTAGAAACTGTGACTTTAAACAAGCTGTTGGGACTTCCATGAAGTTGTGATGTCACAGTTATACTCTATAAAGGTAGAAAGTGCTATGACAGTGCTGTTACAGTCATCCCCTGGCTGCAGTGACGGTGCAGACACGCTGAGATCACAGATGTGAAAGACATGGAAACACTAACCAATTAGAGCAAACTGGGCATTTTCAGGAGGGGGCGGGAGTGTTTAAGACAGAGGATGAATACAGGTATATTCAGGCAGACATTAACATCAAAGCATGTAAACATGTTCTGATAGAAACACCAAATACAAGTATGAACCTTAAAATGAGAATAACACGGGACATTTAACAACTGTTTTTGAACCCGAAGAGAATTTTCTAAAAGTCTGCATGTCTGTATTTGTGCATTCTTTGACAGATGATCTGCACCACAGTTGTAGTTTCCCTCGGTATACTGCTGGGAGGAAGCTCTCTAGTTTGTCTCAGCAGAGGAAGCTGGGCCCAAAACGACCAAATCCAAGAGGGAAACTCTACAGAGGATCTTGTGACTGAAGTTGAACCAGAAAACCAGACTCTGTTTGAGCCAGTCACCACATCAGGGGATCCCAACAGAGGTACATGTACTTTCCCTTGTGGAGACCATTACACTTTTATTTGATGCTTCAGCACTTGTTTGAATATATCACCTTGATGACAAAGAATAAATACCAGGTTGCCAAGAACAATATTGCAGTAATAATATCACAGCACACAGTAATCACTGGAGCATACAGAGCCAGCTCTAAAATCTAAAATGACTTGTCAGTTGTCAAAGACTAAGATGAAAGGAAAAGTACAATCAAGAATCCAAAGTCAGGACTAACCTTCCTTATCTATCAATCGTCTACAGCAAACTGCTACGTAGGCAATATAGCTTTGTCACATGTTCTTCCTCCTACAGATAATTTTCAGTTACATGAATAGAAAAAAGCTTCTGCAGTTACAAAGTCACGACTTAAACTAAAAAGCAGGAACAAACTTTTTGGATGTCGTTATCTGGAGGAAACATGATATCTCATAGTTAGTTACATAAGTAAACGCTGAACACATCATCTCACAGTGCAGCCATAGGAACAGATCTTTGGCTTGCAATTGAGCCACCATGGGTAAAGTTTGTTACTTTAAAGGAATGTCAATAAGGGAGTGGTTAGATTCCATGGTCTTATACTCCAAAACATGCAAACCAGTTCTGCAAGTGTTGATGGGAAACATTTCATTACATACGTTTGATGTGTAGGATACAAGGTTGTTACAGTGTATCATGGCTCTAACATTTCATTGTAACAAGCACAGTAAATGTATTGATAATGTTATAAATTATATTACTTCTGTGGTAAATAAAATACAGTTGGAGCTGCTTACAAAATATTCATATCACAAAAGGGAGAGTTGGCTCTGGTCACTAAAGAAGTTGCATGAAAACACTCCTGTTAACTCAAGATATTCAAGATATATTTATATCATTTATTAAAACTATAAACTATATATTACTCATATATTGTTGTAGATACTTTGTGCCTCCAGTGTGAACTGGGAAGATACTGTAGTAGCATGGTAAAGTATCACTCTCACTTTTATCTCCTTGTTATCAGCGTGCCTCATATGTGACTGTGCACCACCCCAGCCCATGCCTGACATGATCATCAGCACAAATATGAACGACACACCGACCACACTCACAGGTACTGTTCTGATAAGCAGCAGACGTGCATTTTAATTCTGCAAGAATTAAAAATGCTTTATAGTTACAATTGGTAGCTTTTATGATGGTAACTTCGTGTCATATTTGCTGCAACTGTCACTATATTCTGTCTTTGAAGAGAATAATTTCCCTCCTCCTTCTACTGCTTTTAACTGCATTAGCAGGAATCTACAGTGACGCACCGACAACGACCAAGCAGAGCCAAGGAGTCTCAAATGCAGCTGTCAATCATGTCAGTCCCAGCTCTCCAACTGTGGTCAAACTGTCAAACTAGGTAGCGCCGAATAAATATGAATCAGGATTCTGTTACTGCATTGCCTATTTC
>JAPZEB010000005.1:14536357-14552733 GCA_029783705.1 Chaetodon striatus
GTCGGTCTGACCAGAGTTCAAGAGCAGGGATTGACAGCTGCGTTAGAGACTCCTCAGCTCTGATTGGTTGTTTTCATACATGTGCCTTAAGGCATTAGAAATGCTACAAGGAAATAGAGTAGGCAGATGAAACATGTTTTTCCCCGCAGGTTATCTGTCTCATTTAGTGCTGTATGGATATAGTGACAGTTTCAGCAAATATGAGGAAAGATTTTTTCGTAAAGGTTACCAACTATGGTTTTTAACCTCAACAAGTAAAACCTAAACATCACAGATCAGCCATAATCATTGAAGAACGTACCGATTTTATTAAAAATGAAGTATTTCTGTGTTCTGCTGCCACCCTCAGGTCATTGTGAGAACAACTGTGCGTCCACGGACTGCCTGCTTGTCCAAGTGGAGGAGCTGCAACAGGTTGCAGACAGACAAGTGGCCCGTCATGTGCTCTTATGTCTGCTTCTGACTGTCAGCTTGCTTGCTGTGAGTAAACCACCACCTTTCACTTCTACAGTGACATGAAGTCAGCCTTACTGCCTGCATCATTATATTTAGTGCATCACAAACCAAATCAGACACAAATGGCCGAGCTGTGTAATTTCCAACTCACTCACTCGGTGTCAGAGGAAGCCTTTTCCCAAGAGACCCATCAGAAAATTATTATGTATAGATCATTATTATTATTATAATAAAAACACGTAAGACGCATAAATAAATAAGCCTAGTAAATACCAATAGATTGTGTGGCATGTGGTTAAATGTTTCTGTGAATGTAAAAATACTGAAAAACAGTCAGCTTAACACACATACTTTTCTGTCACTGACACTTAATGTAGTGAGTTGTTTCACCCAGCTGGTTCTATAAGCTGTTGTTCTACAAAAAAGGGCTTTTCTAGTTTAACATCTCAGACAAAAGATCCCTCTACATCCCTGTTATGGCAGAACCTGTCCAGCTGCTTGTGGCTGCTCTTCAACCCTGTTCCTGGTAGACTCTACTTGGAGCTGCAGTTCTTCTGTGCTGTGGCCAACTATGGACAGGTTGGTCTTCCAGATAGTGTTGTGCTAAAATTGTGAACATAAATCATCACAGCAGCACCAGTTTCACGACATGTTTTCTATCACCAGGGCTTTCTCTCCTTTGCTCTGTTTGGGCTGGACAAGCATTTAATTATAGTGCCATTTAAGAAGAGGTAAAGATCATTTATATTACAAAATGACACCACTCTAACACATTTGATATATATATATTTTTTATATATACACATACATACTGTATGTACTGTGTAAATATACGATGTGTATGTTTTGTTTTTGTGGATGGTTTTTAGGTTATACAGTCTGTGGTATGGAAGGAAGCAAGAAGAGCAGCCGCAGACCGATTTACCTGAGGAAATCAGGATGACTTGCACTCAGTTCACCAAATACCACAAGGACCAGTGTTTTCATGACATTGTCAGAAAAAGAAGGTGAGAGCACGTCGTCTTACTCACTGCAGCTCTGGTCAGAGGTTGATGAGAAATGTCTTGAATAAACATCTAAATGTGTGGAGAAACAGGTCCTGGGGTCAGATGCATAAACAGTGTTTAAGCACAAAATCCATGCGTGTACCTTTTCCCACACATTAAGTGATATTTATAAAGGAAGGATGTGCGGTGAGAATGTGCACACTCATTCTTCAGACCAGGCCTACACACGGTTTTGGCTGAGATAGCTGCAGGTGATGTAAGGACAAGATTAAGAGACGGATGATTGGTTTCAGGTTGTTTGCCAATTTCACTGATGGTGTTATTTTTGGAGGCCACACAGTGGTCTGTAAAGTGTCAGACACATTTATACAGTTGATTTTAAATTATTTATGAATGATAAATGTCATCATTTTCCAATTTACAATCATCACCATGTAAATTATTGTTTAATGTTATCTTGTGAAGCACTGCGTAAAGGCAGTTTCAAGATGAGCACCATGGTTAAATCATTGATTACCCTCCTGAGATATTACCGCGATAATGGTTTGCAGAAATGTAATGAATTACTGGTACTGATGCTACAAGTTGCCACAGCTGTTGGAGAACCTTGCCGATGCATCACCAGTCAGTGAAATTGCACTTTCTTTACCAGATTTCTCATGGACAAATTAAATGAGTGGTGGAGAGGCACAAATACTGATATGCAAACTCAGGTTTAAGTGCGTTTCTACATCGATTTATGGCATAAAACAGAATCAGACTACGCACGATTTTATAAATGTTACGAAAAGATTGCGTATGCATATTTCTGATTTTGTGCAACGCAGTCTTAGTTATAATTCTGCATCTGCCCCCTTGTAGTCATTCATAAAGACTGTACTTTAAAAAATGAACTTTTACTTGTTATAGTTTTGTTGCATGCGGGCTCTGTTTGCTTCTTCTCTCTTCTTTCTAAAAAGTCAACAGACCTTTGGGTGAATGCTTCTTTTGACTTTCAGGTGTGGGAAGAGGACTATGGTGGACTGTTTTCTTGGCTGTGAACTTGTAGAGTGGCTCCAGCAGGTGGGCTTGGCTCAGGACCAGGGTGAGGCAGTACTCTATGGGACGCGGTTACAGCAGGGCGGTGTGCTCCAGCACATCAGTAAGGAACATGACTTCCAAGACAGTCGCCTTTATTACCGCTTCACGACATGAGTTACAAAGTACAGATTTCAAAGCATTTCAGGTGAGAAAAAATGACAATGCAAATACATCTTGTTGTCGCAACAGGAAGAACAATGCTGACATTTAACATTGTATTTGCACTGCCATGCTCTGTACACATCCTGACCTGTACAGTACAGCGTTTCACAGTGCAGCATTGTGCAGTGCAGCATCCTGGTAGAGAGCTGGAATAGACCATACTTGACTGTGATGTTTGGTGTGCTCATGAGAGCTTGAACCTTGAAACCAAACAGGCCAGGGAGGAATACATCATGTGGAGGTGATCCTAAAGGGAATTTCATTTTTTTTTCTTTTGTAACCACCTGTCTTATTTTTGCAGTTTTACTTTTAACATTTCACTCACCAGGATAACTGCTGAGATTTTAAGTTACAGCAACATTGCTACAACAGTCAATCAGGACAGGAAGGTGAGCTGTCAGATGATCATACATACACAGTAAACCCCCATTAGCCAAATTATCAAAGCCATTTATTTTGAGGGAAAACCTAAAGTGGGATTACCTGAAATAGATGTTATATTCTCTATAATCAATGTGTGGACACAGCTATCACTTCGTACTGTAGATTAGAGTTTAATCAGGAAGTCCGTCTTCAAATTCTGACGTCTGAGATTCGCCTGTTTTCCTTGCAGTACACTAGCCAGTTTATTTGCATGTCAGCACATCTGTTTTCCATGTGCTGTTTGATTCTGTTGAAGTGATGCTGCTGCATTCTTTAATCTGCAATGAAGCTAATAAGTTAAATATTAACGGAAAAGGACTGACAGCCAAAACTGCAAAAATAAGAGCTGGGATGCTTTCTATTAATAAGCCTTTTCATGAAGAACATAACATGTGTTACCAGTCTCAAAAGGGTAAAACAAGACTTTGCTGCTTTTTAAAGACTTTTTTAAGCATTTTATGCAATCAGCACATACACTTGGAGTTTCAGTTTTTATTTTATGTTGTGTCATTGTGTGTGCAATAATGCTCTTCTGATGAATGTATAATTTTGCTTTACAGGGACACTTCCGAGTGTTTTATCACTCTTCTACCAAATCCACTTGCCTAAAGAAAAAAGGGAAGATGTGGTTAAATCTGCATCAGTTTTTAGCATCCTTTTGTTGCCAGTAAAGTTTGTGAATAAGTTAGTTTAACCAGTTAGTTAACTGGTAATGGAGCATAAAGCATGATATGATAACATGCAGTTTAACATGACTTTGCACTTGAGTAAAAAAAAGGGATTTATCTGTTCCATATTTGTGGCATCTCTGATGGTGTGAAAAAGAAAAACAAGCATCATCCATGTTTCAATGGTAATTTTTTATTATTTTTTAAAAGCAAACTGCCTATTAAAAATTAAAAAGCCATCATTACTAATAACCAAATGAAATGAGTGTCAGAACTCAGCCAGGGCTAATGCATGTGCTCACAATGACACTGGTAATTAGCTGCTGTAATTCATTTTTTTCCTCTCAGGTATATAGTCATATAAGGTGGAAACTAATTATGCTAAATTATATTTTTTTTCTGGATTTTTTAAGTGCAATGGTTTGTGTTTAATAATAACTCAATCATGATGAAAAGGTGGTGTAAAAATATGTATTTTTAATAAAATACAATTTAATACAGCGTGCAGCACTAAGATACTGTCAAAGGCGAGATATTTATTATGTTGTTTTGTTTTTTTAATACATTTTATTACAGAACCCTCAAAACATGAATCACATAATGAATTTATTCTTAACTGTATTTCTGGTCAATAATTTAATACTGAACAGTCAACATTTCAGTTCAGATTGTGCAACATGGGATATGTATATTTTACTGCCTCAGCACTCTGGGTTGCTTAATTTTTAGGCAACACTGTTAATTACTATTCAGTGTGTTCTGATTCATTATACAAGCATGTCTGTACTTATACCTAAATAAAAGGTAAAACTAGTGCTACTGTCACCCTGGCCTGGAGACGTGTTTTGTGCTTTCAGCTCTTGCCGTACACAGCCATCTCTTCCTTAACAGAGCTCGGGAACAGATCTGCCAATTCATCAGGTTCCTCTATACCACGTGAGAGAAACTCCTCCACCTTTGTCATCTTTTCCTTCTCCAGCTGCCTCATACTTTCAGCGATCTTCTTTCCTCTGTCCTATAGACAAAAACATTTTAAGTACATTTAAGAGTAGACAACTAGCACACTAAAGCGAGTGACAGCTTTAGGTGAATTTTCTTGCTTGAATTAAATTGTTAAACCTTGTAGGATTCAATGATGGCAGCAACCAGTTCGTGTTTGATAAACAACTCGTGTTTGCGGTCAGGTTTGCTCTGGAAGCGGGGTTTCTTCTTCACGGGGTCATCTGGACCATAACTGGGAGAAGTCGTCTCCTTCAGCTCATTGACGTGCTTCACAAAGATGAAGGGTTTGAATACAGACCTGTTGTGCAAAACAATGACTCATTAAATCATCATTAACTGCTGTCAAAGTAAATTCAAAATATGCCCAGTCAGCTGGAGACCGATCAAGCGCTTTACCTTTCAGGGTCTGGAGTTGCTGTAAAGAAGTGAACCCCTGGCAGAGCAGGATCTGTGGGTATCACAGACACCATACTTCCTGTCGACATGAACATGCCCTCCATGTTGATGCCACTATCTTTATCCCTCAGGATATCCATCATCGTCTCAGCAGTGATGTGACCTTCAGTAAACATAATCAACACATGCATAAACAGTAGTAGAAGTGGTGTAACTTTTTGCCCCTGCATGTCTTTCCTTCACAGTGAAGTGTGCGTTACTAACCGTCGCTCTTTTGCAGCAGCTTCTTCCCCTCACAGTAGCGGCTCCCCGCGGCTTCTATCCTGGCTGTAGTCATAAAGGAGTAGACCGTGGCGAAGTTGAACTGAGTCTTTCCATCCCACCAGCCCTTGCTTCGTGCATATTCCCTCATCTCTGGATGTTCCTTGTCTATCTTAGTCGTTATGCCGTACTGGTTTGAGATGTTGCGATATCCACCTAGACAAGTGCAAAACAACATGATTAGCCACTAATATTAAAATATAACATTATTCAATGCAACCTAAGCTCTGCAATGTGTTGTAACAAAACTAGTTTTGAGTACAGTAACAAAATCAAAAGGAAGGCAGCTCTTTAGTGCAGAAACTGAACAGATTTAAAGGCATGATGATCATAATGAAGGCTTCGATTGGCAGCTACAAGGAAAATGACTATAGACTGACTTGAAATATGCATGTAGGCACTGTGACGTCACCCACTGGTTTGTCGACTATCATTTTGAAGCCGTAAGTTTAGTATTTTGGCCGTCGCCATCGTGTATTTTTGGAGCCAGAAATGTCCCGAGGTGACCATATTTGGACAGGAAGGCGGATCTGACTCACAAACTGTGGCGACGCCTCGCAGACAACCTGTCACTCAAGCGGCTATGCCCTCTATGTAAATTTAAACCTTAATAAAATGCAAACAGGTGAGTCATATGAAAATTCATACAGCTGCCACAGGGAAATTAGCTATAGAGAACAGAGCTGTTATTGTACCGTGCTGTTAACATGTTTATTATTGCTGTAAAGTCATTTTAACATGAATCTTGATGGGGACTGACTCGCTTTTGGAGGCAGCCTCAAGTCACCACTAGAGGACCTTTAGTGTAGAGCACTTCCACCTTGGCTTCATTTTTAAGCCTTGGAGGATACTGCTTAACAAAGGCTGCAAACAAGATGGCAGATGTCAAGTATTTTTCAATTTTACTATGATTTTCCTGTTTTAGTGAACAAATACCCAGAAAGGCAATTTAACACCGAATATGTTAAAAATGTTTCTCATAATCCATGATTTTGTTTATTGTTGAGTACAAAAAATTAATGGGAGCTCTACTGTGAAGCTGGAGAATCTTGTGTACAGATGTATCTAAGAAGATATAATTTTAATTAGTTGTTACTGAGGTAAATGTGGCAGTTAATCCTGATACTAATACACCTGTAATATCGTCCAGCCCTTCTAAAATGAATAGTAAGACCTATCAATCCATGTAAAAGTAATTCTTTTTAGTATTTGACCTTGTGTTAAATAATGTTTTGTGTTTCCCAAGTGACAATGAGAGTCCTGGAGACCTGTGAGGGCTTCAGCCAGTTTGACGCTGAAAAAGCTGCACTGATGAAATATGGTGTTAAAATCATATGAGGTGTTGAGTGATTTTTGCACCCCCACACAGACTGAATAGATACTTGTAACGTAAAACTTTCCACTGATTTTTTTCCCCAAAGCTCACTTGGGATAACCTTTACATTGTCACATTGTCGAATCAGGTAATTTTGATGTATCTGATAATTTGCACGACTGCTTATTGAGGTATAATGTCATCATTTGACCTGCTGACAGGAGGGTCAGCTTGAGTGCTTACAGAGGTGTTTTATTATGGTGTGATTGCGCTACATTGCCAGAAGTAAGTAGACTCTGCTGTTCATATATATTGTTTACTCCCAGTAAGGCCTATTGTTTTGGATTTACATGTTCAACTAGTGTCCATACTTTTAGAACAGACACAGTGTATGTTGAGCTTAAGCCTGGTGAACAATATATTTTTACTGTAAGTTGTGGATTTCAAGTGATAAAGCTTATTAAAATAAGTGATTAGGCATTATACATTTGGTGAGTTACACCATGTATGATTTTGTATGGTCAATGAAACATTACAAACTGGACAAAGTCGAATATTAATTAGTGCCATAACATATAAAATGACAATTGATGTCTCACGTAATAACATTAATCAAACTAGTTAGTAAGAGCTGCTCCAGTTATACAAGCTTTTTGTCTGTTGGGACAAAGTTGGGACAAAATCAAGACATAGATGTTAATATGTCTTTAAAATAAAGCTAAAAAGTTACTCATATTGTTTCAAATAAAGATTAAAAATGAACCAGAGACTATATGAAAGGCAGAAAAAACCTTGGCTTCAGTAGTTGTTAGTAATTTATTCAAATAAAATCTGCAAGAAAATGGAAGACACGGGTCTAAATCTGCTATTGATAGTTTTCAAAAAGCAAAAAAGGCCCAACTTAAAGCCATTTAGGTGATGTGACCGTGGCTGTGGCTGCACCTATAGGCCGACAGATACTATTTTTTTCTAAGGCCAATAATATTATTGATATTTGAGAGTTTCAAAATCAGTTAAATGTGGTTATTAAAGAATTGTAACCACAATATTGTACTGAGAGGAACATTTTACAGCTGAAAAATGGACCTGCCAGTGCTCTCTGGTGGACAAACTATGTAATGGTGACACTGATTCAAAACAACCTCAAACACATCTTTGGCACTCTGTACAGCAATATATTAACATTTCTCAGGTGGCATTTACACAGATAATTAAATATCTGATATATTTTCTAATAAAAAATACTGGTTAATGTAATTAACATCTTCATCAGATTTTCCTTTGGAAGCTTCAAGCTTAATTTACCAAAAATGTAAGCGTGCCATTATTGCTTGATGGTTAAGGTTTTTGGCTGACATAATTATTATGTCAGATATAATGTCCTCCTTTTTCTGCACTGCATTGGCCCCTTTCTCTTTGTGTCGCTGACCACAGACTGTATATAAAGCTGCTGACGGGTTTAGGACGCCTACTTTTCAATGGTCTCTTTGTTGTTTTCGAATTACAGCTCATACTACTGCAAGCTAAACAATAAAACGCCTTTTGAACTTATTCCATTGCCTTGTATTACAAATTGACACCTATCCTTTGTATTCTTTTTCCATTACCTTCCACTCTCTCTGCTGCCCAGTGTTTTCCAGATGTTTCCAGCAGCCATGCCTCCTTCCTGTCTGAGATGAGGAAGCTGTTGTGGTAGGTGAAGCCACACTCATCCTCCATGCAAGATCCTCCCTGGCCATACTTCTCCAGCAGCTCAGTAATAACATCCACAGCTTTTTCAGCTGTATTGGCTCTCTCCAGTCCAAGCCTGGAAAATTGTAGAGTCCCAGATTTATGTTTTGCTTCGCCTATGAGTGTCTCTCACAAATGTATTCTGAACTGACAAGTAGAGGAAAAAAACACCCCAAATTGTTTCTGGTTGGTACCATGTCATTAAATTTCCCTTTACACCTCAAGTTGAGGGTAGTTTGACAAGAAACAGAGGCTTGGTAATACAAACAATTGCTTTTACCTGACAAGATCCATGCCGAGAAGAGCTTCGTCATCATCTGCACTCTCTCTGCCCCACACTGCTTCATTTCCAATACACACTTGATGCTCATTTGCACCCATTTCTGCACCCCACAGCCATGCTGGTTTGCTCAACACAACTGCATAAGTGTGGGCAGCCTGCTCAATCTCTATGTATGTACACTGTTCACGAGAGGAGCAAAACACAAGGGCAAAACTGTTAATGGTTATCTGTAAAGGCACTTCAACCAACCAAATTGAAGGTTGGAGGGCAACAACAAGCTGTCTTTGTCACCTACCTCAACTTTCTCCCCTGCATCGTAGATTTTGGCAGGAAAATACACCACCTCCTGGACTTCATCACAAGGCCTGTCAGAGTTTTTCCCAAAGATGATGCGTTGTCCCTCAGTGGAGGGGGGCAGAGCCACGAAGGTGTCACAGGAGGATGGGTGCATTTTGAATCACACTCTTGCAGAGAGTTAACATACAGAACAATTAATTTCATCACTTATATTTGCTGAACAGCAGCCAGTGCACCTTGCACCTTCAATACACCTTAGTGATATGAAATCAGATTTAAAGCTAAATGTTAGCGTCAAGTAAAGCCAGACAGACAGACGAGCCAGTGTGCAGTGCAATGTAAGGCTGTGAATATACTCATTATTAAAACAAGGTAACCTTACCTATGTTTGCCAGTCTTACCGTGAGCTGTCACTGTAAGTTTCTATTCCCATGTCTGTTTCCATATGATCACATGGGTCACAGTCCACATACCCGGAAACAGTAGTCACGTGACCAAGCTGAAGTCAGTTTTATATTCGTGGTCAGTAGCGTAGGATCATATACTGTAGAAAATTACGCAGATTCTCACTTTAATTCATTTTCCCTTCTTCTTTTGTCTTTTTTTTTTTTTTACATTATATTTGTTTGTTTGATTTGTATGTCTCATCCTCGATTGTTTCGATAGCAGTTGTTGCTCCAATAGCCATTATTACTTGCTTAAAAAATAACAAAAACTCCATACTAATATTTTATTGATGTTTTGCTGACAGATTTATCCTCCGATAGAAAATTATTTTACAGAAATAATTACTCTGTCATTTAATATGCAGTTTTCATCATCGAAATACATCTGTGAAGCAGGTGTCCATTTAACTACAACGGGAAAAAATGACGTAGCTTATAGTTTATATTTCCCAAATAATATAACTATATTTTAAGCTGCATATACTAACGTGACATGGCGGTTTAGGTATAAGATTTAACCACGCATACTGTCATTATAAAGCTTCTGCAGTACAGCGGCTCCCCGTAACACCAACCTGGAACTATCTTCACGCAGACGGATCTGTTTACATGCGGAGGAAAGTACGCTAACGACTCTGTTAGCCAAAATAACCGCTACGTTTTCCACCTAGTTGACTTCATAGGTGTCAGCCATGGGGAAGTCGTTTGCGAATTTCATGTGTAAGAAGGATTTTCATCCTGCGTCGAAGTCAAATATCAAAAAGGTGAGTGCAAGCTACAGTTAGCGGTGCTGCTTCATGCTAACCTGGATTAGCCTGTTAGCTTGCTACTTAGCAGCTGCTAACATTAGCCCCTTGGATGTTCACCTGATACAAAATGTTGACCGCAGAGTTGTTTTTCTGTTTGTACTCACGACCAACCGTTAAAGATGGCTACTGTACATTGTTCACTCGCACTGTTAAGTTGATAAATGTCTTTTTAAAGCTGTAACTACAGTTAAGCTAACGGACGCAGCTAACCTAAAATTACAGTGGTAATATCAAGCTGCTTTAGCCCACTCTGTTGTCGTGGTCTGTAGGAGGAGGGTTAATGTTATTATTCTGAGCAAGCTGTTTCATTAAAATCTCCATATTTCAAATCAAAAGCAGTCTGTTTTATGATCATATGTTACATTAACTACACACAAATGCTCACTCAAACATATAAGAGAGAAATCGTGTCCAATGAGTTTAGCTGTAATAAATGAAGGTGGTATTAATACAAATGACTGTCTTAATATTTTTATAATACATAAACTAATGCTTTTTTCCTTCTAATTTCAAATGTTATTTTTTATACAATGTGTTCAATACTAGTATTGTATTTATTTAGTAGTCTTTGTCCTGTGTATTGGCTTTGATCGCCCTCTGGTGCACATTCAAATTGACATTAGTTATACACCTTACAGCCTACAACAAATACATTAAATAAGCAATGAATTTAATGTTTGTATGCCTTACTCATTCATGTGCTTAAAGCCTGTAACTAGCAATGACTTCTCTGTGTTGATGAAAGTGTCTGTTACTCTCCTTTTTAAACATTGGTCATTAAATACAGAAATTGTAGTAAAATGCTCAGCACAATTTCCATGAGCACAGGTTAATGACTTAAGATCGCCATAAAGGGGAATATCACCTAAATTAAGAACTTCAAAGAGTTTTATTCACGGTCTAGAAGGAGATTCAAACAATATTTGTGAGCACGAGCTACTCTCTCAAAGACAGGCACTAGAGAAAAAGTCTCAAACATTTGATGTCATCAAGTATAAAGTCTGGAGCTGCTCCTTAGACAGTGAATGGGAGACTGATTTTTATGGACCCACTGAATGTTTGTTTTCTTTTTTTTTTAATACCCAAATGAGCTTTATTTTCTGTAAGTGTTTTCAGGTCTGAAGCAGAAAATGTACTCACATATTCAGAACCTTCCCCTGGATGATCTCAGCGTCGTCTATAATATATTTTCCAATTCATTGTCTATGGAAGCAGCTCTAGACTTTACTCATTATCACAAATCAAACACTCTAGTTTGGGGATTCGAGAGAGTTGTTCATGTTTATTAATGTTTTGGGATTTTCTTTGTAGAAATAACATGTATACATTTTGAACATGGGTGTGGTTTCCCTTCATTATTCAACTAACACTCCAGAGCCAACATTTATTCAGATTACTGCTATAGCAGTAAACATTCAAAAAGCTAAAACTAGCGCACACACAAACAAAATAGGGTAAAACATTCACTTGTTTTCAGAATTGTGTGTTTTCAGTCAGTCAACTCATAAATTATTCAGTTAATTGACTAATTTTCTCCCTTCTACTACTCTGTCAGGGGCCAGTAATTACATATAGTGCACCAAAATTGAACCTTTTATTCAGTGAAATTATTTATATAAGTGTTTGTGTGTCAGGCAAGTAAGCTGACACCAAAAAAATGGATGAAAAAGAAGAGAGAATATGTGCAGTAATCCTCCTTATGTCTGTATTTTACAGGTATGGATAGCAGAACAGAAACTGACCTTCGAGAAGAAGAAGCAAGAAGAACTTATGCAGGCGTACATGAAGGAGCAGGACTCTTACAACAACAGGTGAGATACATTTACAAGGGATATTTTGTACCTCCTAAAAAAACTGCTCTTTTAATATCAGATTTATTTCAAGCACAGTGAGTTTTAGTTTATTGATTGAAAAATGCTATGCAAATGTTTATAATCACCATTTCAAAGAAACAAACATGTTGTTTTCTCATCTCTAGGTTGTTGATGGGGGATGATCGTGTTAAAAATGGCCTCAATTTCATGTACGAGGCTCCACCTGGAGCATCCAAAGGTAAATGATCACTTGAGCAGCTCTTATCCTTACTAAATATTGTGCTTAATTTCAAACACCTGATTCTTAATTAAAGATGCTTAACATTTTAATACTTTTTTTTTTTCAACATAACTGTCTTCTGTCCTGAAGAGGAAACAAAAGAGGTTAGTGGAGCAAGTATACATGTTCTGCATTTTGAATTTGCTTTACATTTGTTTCAACTCATTTATTACTAAAAAATGTTACATAATAAAATTCTTAATAAAAATGTATCTGTATTTTCAGGAGGGGGAATAAGAGTACAAATTTGAGTGGCAGAAGGTGGCTCCTCGAGAAAAGTAAGTAGCTGATTTTTATATGCAGTTAAATTTACTCTGCATATTGTGCAGCTCTCCCAGGATTTGTATTCTTTTTAATCCTTCATTTTCTCATGTAGATATGCCAAGGATGACATGAACATCAGAGATCAGCCATTTGGAATCCAGGTGTGTGATGATTTTTATTTATTTAAGGCATATAGACAACACCAGTGATCCCCCACCTGGACGTTAAATCAAAGTGGGTCACAAGTTGATGAAAAGATTAGGAAAGAATATGAGACATGTCTGTTTTTCTCAGATTTTTGCTCTTTATAGGGAAACAGTGGCTACTTTCATCTCCTTGCACACAGGAAACTAAACACGACTGTAATCAGAGTTACACTGACAGTAAGAGACAGCAACATGTGAGTAGAGACAGTGAAGATGAAGAAAACTGCAAACACGTAACTGTGTTCACTGTCCAAGTGTCCAGCTGCCGTTAATTCTACAGTCCCGTTGGACGCACAGCGTGGAGGTCGAAGGTCAGTGTGATTGAACCAGCGTGCTGCTCACTGCTGTCAGAGCCTTCCTCTGTGCAGAGACAGGCCTGCAGTGTCAGTGTGAGAGTGAAGCAGCTTCATGTGAAAATAACTTTTAGATATGAATCTGATGTTTGATATTTGATTTTGTACTTCGTAGTAAATATAAAGAATTAAATCATGCTGTGAAATGCACAGCGACACTTCAGAGGTTGTTTTGCAGCCCAGAGGAAAATGTTGTCATTGTTTGTTTCTGCACACCCCAAATATATTACGTTTGTGTGTTTCATATGTGTCACATCAGAGTTTCTAAAGTGACGTAGTATCTGAGCTGACTGTGTCATCGGGAGGTGGAGGGGATGGTGGATGGTGTGACACCTCAGAGAGACGCCTGCTGAGCTGCAGACACTGTTCAACACCAACAAACTACAAACCCTCTGTTTTATAGTGAGTCATCGTTGTGTTTCCAGCGACTTTTAGGCACCAAATGTGGGTGTTAATAAGAGAACCATCACTGTGTCTCCAGCAGGGGTAGGGCCATGAAAAAACAGTTGTTTTTTATGAAACATGGCGGTGCTTCCTGACGGGACTGTGCCCCTAAAACTGGGTGTTTTTAGCCAAATCATGATTTTTTTCTAACCACAGCCAAGTGCTTTTTGTGCCTGAACATTACCACATGCTAACCACTGCGTTGTTTAAACACAAAGTTTAATGTATCCGCTACTGTTGATTTAAGAGTTGTTATTTCTGACACTGGACTTATGAGAACCTGTAACATCTGATGGGAGAGTTTTTCTGACTCTGGCACAGGGTGACATCATCTCTCCTGCTCACTGACAAAAGAGCCAATCAGACCTTTGCAGGCAGGATTAGAAAAGGAGACGCCATCTTCCTACCAGGGCCAACAAATGTCTCCAAGTGTTCAGATGAGATGTGTGGAGACTTGAATTCACCTGGCTGGAGTTAGGAAGGTTAAGGCTCAGATGTACTTTCTGCATTGAATGACAGCGGAGACCACACGACTCTACTCATGGTACAGCTGGGAGAGTCTGCTTCAGGAGTACTGGGAGGTGAGCTTACTGTCCTCCTACTGTGGACATCAGGTCAATATGAAATTCAGAAGATGCTGCTGGGTCTGGAGTGAACGTCTGTTAAATGTCCAACTTAAAACTACCTTCACACTGGTGACGTGGCTGCAGCTGGCTGGACTGCACTGTTCTGACCTGGAGTGTGGAGCACCATACTGGAGCATGTGCATTCTGCCTGCTGGCCGTCAACACAGAAACTATGACGTGACAATGACGTGACAAACTTTCATTCAGAAATGAAATTTATCAATCAATCAATAATCTGCAGATATTTTAACATCTGATAAACAGTGTTATTGTTCAGCAGGAGCTCCGTCTGTTCTCTGCTGTCGGTTTGTCCAAATGTTTGAGATGTTCTATATCTCAGTAAACTGGATGTCTTGGATCTGGATCAGACATTCAGAGACATTTTAAAACATCAGATTGGATTCATTTTGGAGCCATTTTACACCTTTAATGACAAGTCAGTTCATTAATAAAATAATCTGCAGCTTAATCAATAATTAAAATGATCGTTTGTTGCAGTGATTTTAGATGAACTGAGATTTACAGCAGAGCGAGCGTCGAGCTGCTGACATGAAGCGTTTCATTACATATGACCTTTAATTCAGATTATGACTGTAATAAATGCAGCGGGTGATGTCATCCCAACAATCAGGGAGCTGATTGGCTCGTTGATGTGGTGACCACAGCGTACCTGCAGTCAGGTGAGACAGAGAGAGAAAAGTAGGCCAGTGTCTCTTTATCTCTGTGTAAGGACAGTCTGTCTTATCAGCGCTGGAAATTACTGTGATACAGCACACAGGAAACACAAAGCAGCAGCAGCACGGCTGGTATTGTCCACCTGACGGCCTTTGTGTGAGTATCCAGGTCACTGCGCTGCTATCTGTGGGATTAATATTTAGACTGCAGGGACCAGAACAGCTCTGAATAGAGCAGGACCTGCCAGGCTCCGCCCCCTCCTCTGTTTACTCTGATTAATTGTTCTCACACACGCCTGCTGGCTCACACACTGCACGCAGCACACAGTCCACAGGTGAGGCCTCCAGGTAACGTTTCACCTTGAGTCCAATAAGATCAAAGTGGTTCTTCTGACACATAAAATAATACTGGTCAGACTGGGAGACTGGGCGGGGCTCTCAGTGCTGCAGGAAATCACATTAAATCTTCAGAACAGGAACGACTTTGTCTGAACTTTGGCCATCATGATGTGTGGAGTTCCCCAAGGCTCAGTCCTCGGTCCTCTTCCACTGGGCCACGTTATACTAAACATCATCAGAATTATGTCAAGTTTAGTTTTCTCTGTCACCGGGCGACTACAGTCCCACAGATTCTGTCTGCGAGGTCACTAAACAAATAAATGACTAATGCTCCTGAACATTCTGCAGATACATGCAGACAAACTGAGATATCTGCATGAAATCCAAAGTTAAAAAGACTACCTCTTGGCTCTTAGCTGTGACATCCTGGAGTTTCCACCAGTTTCCTCTCAACTGGTCCCAGTCAGCTTTCCTTTTATTTCTGTATGAATAAAACAAACCACATGTTGATCAGTGAGCTTTAGAGGAGCTGCTGCTTGGACCAGGTCACCTTTGGATGGAGCCAGGCTAGCTGTTTTCACTTGTTTCCAGTCCAGTTAGCTACACTAACCCAACCTAATCTCTAAAATAATCTAAATGTGAATTTATAGTCATACACAGGCTCTATCCAAAGCCTGTGCAGGCAGCCTATGCCGTTGCAAGCATTTATACTTGTGCACTTTGGACTGCCCTCGTGTAATGAAAACATACTGATGCACAAAGGCACCTTTCGTTTGTGTTATGAAATGCACAACTACTGTAGAGAGAGAAGGTCCCTATAGGGAAGGTGGAGTGGAGGTGGATGTGTCAAACACACTCTGAACTTTCACCCAGAAGCCCGCTGTCTGTTTCCTGTGTGAAACTAAGGCTGCTGTCAGCCCTGTGGTGTCTCCTTTGGTCTGAATCAGGGACTCATGTTGTCCCAAAGTTGTATAATTGCC
>JAPZEB010000005.1:14552833-14564560 GCA_029783705.1 Chaetodon striatus
TAAAAGAGATTCTCAGTCATTCACAGCTTGAAAAAATCCGATATACATTGAGAGGCTCATTTAATCTTATCTGCTAATTTTCTATCGTATCTTTATTTTTATTGTAACCTGAAGGGTGACGTTGTTACGTTTACTTTAATATGTGAAATACGATCAAACTGACCATTGTTGTGTTTTCAGTGTAGTTTTTATGTATTGTATCCTGTGGTTCTTTCTACTACACTACTATAACATGATGCTGTCACTTACAAGGGCTTTAACATTGTCAGTTTCTGTAAAAAATCAACAAACAGAGTTCATGAAAAAAAGCTAAAAAGATTGGGAACTATAGTATTATTAAATATAATGTGTATACATTACTGTACATTACGAAGTTTAAAAAGTAAATCAGAGTTTGTCATGAATTGAACACATTAATGGAATAAATTTTGTCTTATAGTGAGGTGTTGCTTGGTTTAAAAACAAAATCGTAGAGTGCTGAGTTGTTTAAATAATTATGCATACATCGCCACAATTTGCAGTAATGTCTGTTGTTGTTAACTTCCCAGGTGCGCAACGTGCGATGCATCAAATGTCACAAATGGGGCCATGTGAACACAGACAGAGAGTGTCCTCTCTATGGGCTGTCGGGTATCAATGCCAGCTCTGTGGCCTCAGAGGAGGCAGCAGGTAGAGTACATAACATACAGTAATTATCTAAAACAGACATTTTAAACACCTTCCCCTGCAGTTTCTTTGTTTATCGATGTAATTAAATTTTAATTTGATACGTGTGTAAACAAACCACCACCATTTTGATATACAGATTTTATTTTGTAGCGGTTGAATTAAACAGGAGTAATTAATTAATTGAAATAAGCATACAAGCATATTTATATTATAAATATAAAATAAAAATAAGTGATCCTCCATTATTAATGCATCACTTAAAATAAGTAATCATGACAAGTTTAAGTGATATGTAGAGATTTTACTTGCTGATATCTATATTTCTGTTAAACACGATGGTTGTTTGTTATGCAGTGAAAAAAGAGAGAGTAATCGTACAAAAGAACGAGGAGCCAGAATATCCGTGCTGCTGGATATTTGTGGCGAGTGTGTTAGCTCCAGTCAGACTTTGCAGCAGGTACACCTACTGTATCTTTCCTCTCGGGTTTCAGCTGGAGCTCCCAGTCTTGAGCTGATTCTGACTTCTGCAATCAGCGAGTTGAGTAGTAAAGTAATAATGTTTACCCTGGGAGAGTCCAGTCTGCGCATGGTGTTGATGGTGGAGTGCTGTAATGGTCCCCCTCCTGTGCCGGGAGAAAAAAAATGTAATTATTGTGTATTCTGATTCCCCTAACTGCTGCTTTGGCAGAGAATGATATTGTATGATTTGCTCAGCCGGAAGTGGAGTGAGTTGATTTGATGTCCCATTCTGTTAACAAAGCCGCCCCTGAAATTCCCACTGTGGAGATAGTGGTTGGCATGGGTTTGACATCAATGGGACTCTGAGGCTGTGATTTGTGCTAACAGGTCCGTCGATGCACCCCTCGGAGTTAATGGCGGAGATGCGAAACAGTGGGTTTGCCCTGAAAAAATGTGTCCTTGGTAGGAATGCTACTGTTTGTGATCCATCGCAGGTAATTGTCTGTCTCGCACTCCCATCTTTGCACACATAGGACGATATACGAACACACACACACATATACCCTTCAGCGAGAAAAGACTAAATATATCTTTCATATGTCTCTATAGCACATAGAAACAATGTAGAGGGGCAAGTTTTTGTCGTAGCTTAAATCAAGTGAACACATTTGATAAAATAAATTGTGTTGCTTACAGATGATGTATTCAAATATAGATTTACTTAAATTTGCCTTATGAGAGTCGCATTTATCTGCATGTTATCACTTTGGTTTCAATGCCAGTTTCAACGTGCTGTGTGCTTTGACAGGAGTTTGTTGCCAGTGATAAAGAGGAAGATCCCGAGGTGGAATTTCTGAAGTCATTAACGACCAAGCAAAAACAGAAGCTCCTCAGGTACGAAATGCAGCACAATTTACATTAACCTTAATCTTGATAGATAAAAGCTTCAAGGAGTAGGCCAATATTTTTATTGTTTTTGTAACATTGGATATTTTTAGGCCTCATATTGATAGAGTGACACAAGGGAAGTGCGGATAAATTATCTGATGAATTGCAAGGTTACTGTGATGTTTTCTTACACGTCTATTTCAAATTAAAAAAAAAAAAACTTGTGCATTTTAGTTTTGTTTTGTTTTTTAAATCATATAATTCCATTGCTTTCCTTTTTGATGGTGTTTTTCATGTACCTTAAACGTCAGCTAAAGGCGCTCTCCTTCAACTTTCATGTGATTCATAGACTTTATTATTAAAAGTTCATCTGCGGCTGTGTTAGAGAATTTTAATTAAATGTTTGTGTTCCTGTTTTACAGAAAACTCGATCGCCTGGAAAAGCAGAAGGCCAAGAAAAAGAAGAGCAAAAAACAGAAGAAGAAGAGCAAAAGAAAACACAAGAAAAAGCATGAAAGTAGTGACAGCTCGAGTGACTCCTCCAGCAGCAGCAGCAGCAACAGTAGCAGTAGTGATAGTGGCTCAGATTCAGACAGCCATGGCAAGTTCAAGAGCCAAAAGAAGAAGAACAAGAAAAAAGATTCCTGTCGGGATAACAGCTCTAAGAGCGAGCGCAGAGTCAAGAGTCAGAAAAAGGCCTCCTCTCATAGAAGCAGGTCACCGAGCCCTCACACTGGACAGAAGCGGCCTGAAGAGGAGTCCGGAGATTATAGACAAACAAGGACAGAGAGGGGAAGGAGCAGGAGTCGAAATCACAGCCCGGAGAACAAGATCAAGCTGGAGGGAGGTCAAGAGAGAAAGAGACACAACAGCAGGGACAGGCAGAGACCTAGCAGCTCCAAGTCTGGCTTGGACAGAAGTAGGAGCCGCGAGAGAGGCAGGGAGGACAGAGGTAAAGACGGGCGTCACAGTATAGATGGTGAGAGGAACAGAAGTAGCACAGATGGAAGGAGAGGCAGAACAGCAGATGGGAGGAGCAGAAGCAGGGAAAGGAGGAAAGAAAGGGAGGGCAGGGGAAGAAGTAGGAGTAGGGAGAGAAGAGAGAGAAGCCAAGACAGATCTAAAAGAAAGCACTGACTGTTTTCTGTTGTCTCTCACAATATTGGACAAAACGTGTTGAATGTTTTCATCTTTCTTTTTTTTTTTGCAATGACTGTTAAATAGTATTCATAGTTATCACACTGTCCCTCTATTTAACAACGCAGATATGTCCAGTAGTAGTCCTTTTCCTCCAGTAGAGGGAAGCAGTGGACAGAAAATGTGTAGCTGCAGCTCGTTGCACCCTTGTGTTGTCTTGCTCTGTATAAAAGGCTCTAAATTAATTGATTACCATTGGAAGCAATTTGTAGCTATGATCCGCTGATGAGAAAATATTGGACTCATTTTAATGGTCAGTTGGCCGCTAGAAAGATTATTTCTGTTGCTGCAGGTTTTTTCCTTTTGCTTTCTTTATTGTGTTTTTGGAAATGTCGACATTGTAAGATGTGATGATGAGACGGCTGTTGATTCTCACAAAATTGAGTTTTTAATTTCTGATTAAAATTTAAATCATCAATTTAATGCGTTTGTTTTGCGATGGTTGAAAAGAATATCGGCGTCAAAACTGGGATAAAAAAGTATTTGTCTGTTGATTGATTACCGTTTCCCACTTACTAAATTATCTTAAAGCGCGGGGCACCTGGCAGCAAATTATTACTATTACCTTTTTAAAATAATAATAATAATTTTAAATATTTCATGCCGGTTTCCCTGAATGACATGACACAATATGTTTTATCTCAAAAGCTGTGAATGCGTCCAGCTGGGATTTTGCGGGCGTCAAACAAAACAAATATGATTTCTGTCCAAATATGCAGCGTGTAAATACAGCCATACTGGAGACAAAACAAAATCTGCACTATGTTTTTTATGAATGCATGCTAATATTCTATATTTAAATATGGAGAAAACTGTAGAATTTAAATATTTTTTATTACCTAATTTGGACAAGTGTTTTTTTTTTTTCTGTTGCTCACATGAAATTTGAGATGTGAAAATACATATTTTATTTGACAGGCTCCAAAATGTAGGAAAAACAATTTTGATCTAATTAAAAGAAAAATAAATAAATGTAACTCAAAAAACAAATTTAATTAGATTCCAAAATGTGGCGTCTAAATGCGTAAATTTCAACATTTTTTACTTCACTGTTGCTTCCAGTTTTTATATTTGATGAAATTCAAATTGGCTATCTAATTTGGTAGTTTTCACTATCTGGCCGTTTCCTCGAAGCCGCTGTTGCACAAAAGGAAATGAAAATAATTTCCCTCTATTGCCTTCTGGTCAATTTAACATCCTCTTCAAAAAAAAAAGAGGGTGTCTGGATGAGATGCTTTTCCCTGACGTATTCCCAGTCCTGGACTCACGCTGTAATTATTCCCCGGCTTTTTCTTTGAGAGTCGGACGCTGCACTGGGTAAGCACAAAGAAGTCAGAGAGCATCCTTGAACCCTTTCAATACGGGGCCACTGATATTCAAATAACATGCAGACACCATTTGACTGCGCTGAGCAAAGAGCATTTCAAATTCAAACATTTGCATGTGACTCTTTGCCCCTTCTTTTTCTAAAGTTTAAAAAACTGTTCCCATAACATCTATGTGGCTTCTGGCAAAGAGAAAGACGCCACATCCTTATTCTCGGGCCATCGATTGGTATGCAAATGAAAGCAGTTAATTTGGACAATTAGAATAAATATTCAGGGACCTTTGTCGTCAAACCCCCTTGGAAACCCCCCGATAAAGTGAAACTGAACAAAAGATGTCTCGGAGATTAATTAGATATTTGATAAGACACGAATCCCTAATCGCAAATACAAGACACATGGGGCTGCGATGTGCTCCAAGTCATAATTAATACCATTTAACAAGATTTTCATTTGGGCATGAAATGTTTTTTTCCGGGGCATTAAACATTGATTTATTCCATAGGGGAAATAGTGAAAGTCGAGGTGTTATAGGTGATTTTAAGAAAAAAAAAAAAAAAAAAGCCTTGTGCTCTCAAATAAATTTCCAAATTAATTTTCAAATTAAAAACCTAACACAAATAATTAAAGAAAAAAATATATAAAATCTGCATCACACAATTACAGCCTTTTTTAAAGATGTTTTAATTACGATAAAATGAAAGTCTTATACGTGTGACTTTATACAGGTAAACATTTATATATAGATATTTTTTTAGCAAAGAAATAAAATGGTTAACCAAAGTTGAAAAAGCTGTGTACATACATATCCACAAAGTGCGTCGAAAGTAAACTCCCTGATTTCCAGGATACCAACACGAATAAAACAATCATAGCCTAACATTTACATGAAAATAACACATAGTTTAGTCGTCAATATACAAGATGTAACTCACATTGTCCAACCAAAGTTCAACAGGTTTCGCGCACCCTTAGCAAACATCCATTTCATTTTCAAGTTGCCCCTAAAAATCCCCAAAGGCCTACAGTATAAATCACTGTTTTTCTTTAGATGGGTTTTACGAATGGAATACTCGTTACGCCTGTGGAGAATATATTTTTTAGACTTTGCAATCGCTTCTTGAAATATTTTCTCCTTTTTATTGTCCGTCAAATAAGACCCGTTTTCAATGCTGTGCAGTTTTGAATCTGGTTTGATTTTTTTTTTTTTTTGGGTGGAGGTGAAGCCTCATTAGGGCTCGTCGTGAGGAGACGGATCCTTAACAGTGATTCTGGGATTTACCCCCTCCAAAATAAGTTCTGGGGACTCGGACCTCGGGGTCTCCAGGTTACTGGTGTCGGTGTCACTGTCGCTCCCCTTTTTGCCTCCTCCACCGGCCGTGTGCGTTTTGATGTGCTTGCTCAAATGGTCACTCCGCATAAAGCGCTTGTTACACACCGGGCAAGCAAACCTTTTCTCGCCGGTGTGGGTGCGAAGGTGTCTCTGGAGCTCATCGGACCGAGTGAACCTTTTGCCACAGAAAAGCCAGTTGCAGACAAAAGGCCGCTCGCCGGTGTGCCATCTCAAATGCGCTTTGAGGTGAGATGTCTTTCCATACACTTTACCGCAGCCGGGAATGTGGCAGCTGTGAAGTCCCTTTCTGCGCAGGCTGGCCCCGGCGGGTCCCAGCCGCTCAGCCTCCTGGCAGTTCGGACAGTCACATGTTGCTCTGCCGGAGTACCGCCGGGACGACCTTGAGGAGCTACTTATTCCTGAACTGCCCCCAGAAATCATGGCGTTGGCGGCGGAAGTGTCTGTGTAAGTGGGGATGACTGTTTTGAAACCGTCCTGTGTTAACAGGTGCTGACTGGTAGACAGTAGATGAGACGCGGTGGGGCTGATTCCAGTGGAGCTAAACGCCGAGTGCGTCAGCGAGGAGAAGTCCGGGTTGTAGCCACTCAGCTGGGAGTGGATGGCTTGAGGCGTCCCGGAGTGCAGTGAGGTCTGGAGGGTGCTTGCAGGGTTCTGGACATCGAGCCACGACCCGGGGTTAGTGTGGACATCCCACCACGAGGACGCACCGTTGGCAACATCGCCAGAGATGGTCGAGTGGAAACCGGACTTGTACCACGACTCGTACGGGTGCGCCATCCCCACCCGCGGGTATAGAGTCTCTGCCGATGTGTGGACTTTGGAGATAAAAGCTGACTGCCCGGACTCTTGAGACGTGACGCTGGCAGAGTTGGAAAACAGACCGCTGTACTCTGTGGAAAACGCAGACGAGGTCGGGGAGGTGGAGGCTAAGCAAAAGGCGCTGTTGCCCGTGCCACTGGTCGGTGTTAGTCCTGTCGACGCGCGGCTTGTTGCTACTGTGAAACCGGGCAGACTGGATCCCAAGTTGCAGCTGGATGAGGATCTTTTCCACGGGTGAAATCCACCTTTTGAGAAAGCGCTCGAGTCAGGTAAAGTTGTAAGAGGACTGGTGTTACCAATTTTGTTGCAAGTTGCAGCCAGCATAGCTAGAGGTGTAGTTCCAAACCGTGGCTCTTCCTGAAAACACACACACAAAAGTTGGACTTAAAACGGGCAGCAACAAATATTTCTCAAAGACTTTCGTTTTATTCAGATACCTGGGAAGCAAACAACTGATCTGAAATAAAACGGGACTTTAGCAAATAAATTATAACTACAGTAATTATTTAAAGTATAATCTGAGCTGAGATAAATGTGTTTGGAGGGAGTGGAGACGCGCGTTTTAACAAGCGTATAATATAGATAATACCTAACATACAGGTAATAATTATTAACATTTTTACAAACTTTTTCACATTATAAACTGCGTTAGATGCCTGTTGTGAATATACAGCGGGTAGAAAATATTAAACACTGCAGAGTTTGATCCAGACGTCTTTATGGCATTTAAGTGTTTATTTTTAATAATAAATAATAAGTAAAGTGGTCGTAATAAACACAGTAGGGAATAATAGCTGCAAATTTGAAAGCAAGTATGCTTATGAAAGCACTAAACACTTTTAGTTGCAGCGGAACACAACTTTACGCACAACTTTTGCGCATAAATAAAAAAAAGTCGGACTCACCCCAAGTATAGACGTTGCCATATCCAGGGTCTGTGCTGTGTTGAGAGTGTTCGCGATTTCAATGCTGTACGGCTCCAATTTGATTCAGACTCACCGTGTTTGACTCAGGTCACACGGTTTCTCTCTTGGCTCGCAGCTCCCAACACTAGGTAGTTGTAGAGAGCGTGTTCTTTGAAGTACAGCTGGCGAGGACGCGCAGCCAATCTAATGGCAGCATTCATGGCTGGGGATGAAGTCAGCCAATGAGAGACCCGACCGCAGACAGAAACACCAAAAACCCCGCCGTCAATCATCTGTTGTGCAGCCTCTGCTCAGACTGTCATACAAGACACGATTTGGTATTTTTTTTAATGCATACAGTTATTTTTATGTATTCTCACACGAAGGCTCAATGTCTCCTTTCATTGCAGAATTGAGTTCACACGTCAGTTCTCCAGGAGGTAAGCGTTTCACTCATTTTAAAGCGTTTGTGGATTGTGGTGACACTGTGTAGTTCCAGGTTTCCCTTCTGATTTTCAATGTTCAGATCATGCGCAACACGTCATTGAGAAATTGTTGCGATTTAAGCACATAGTATCCTGAACAATGTGAGGGACGCTGTTGTTGCTGATGACTTTATCACATCAGTGTGTACCCTGCGCATGCTGCTGCAGCTGCTGCTGAGTTTGGCACGGTATAGTTAGTGCTTCAGGGGAAACAACTGGTGTTACAAGCTCTGTCCTTAAATCTTATTTATCTTTAAGTGCTGCGTTTCATATTGGAAAATCACACGTGGATTAAGTTTAGTGAAGAAGTCCAGAAACAGGCCTGACAGCGCGGACTTAAACCTCCAGCCGCGGTTAGATCATTTATGAGCTGGCTGAATAAAACCACTTGAATGCATGAAGGAAAAAACACATTATGACTTGCAATGGATCAACTAACCTACAGTTTGTTTACTTCCAGCCAAAAATTTACGCGCGTCTGCGCTCGTGCGTGTGGTACGCGCCCCCCCCCTCCCTGCTTACTTGTTGGGGGGGGAGTGCAGGTGAGGGGTTAATTAAAAATGACAGCTTGCTTTATCAGCGCGCGGAGATGTGTTTTTAAAGACAAGTATTTTATAAGCGGAAAAAAGTTTGAGCTTCCAGAGGATGCCTGCTGTAAGGCCGCCAGTCATCTCCATTAAAACTGCTTTAACAGGAGGCACGGTGCCTGTGTTGTAGCAGGGAAATAAAATCTAATGCCACTCTAATCACTCATTTATTAAATTGTGGACAATTAAGAGAATGTTTCGACAATTTTCCTAAACTCCCGATTCTTATATATATATAATTTTTTTTCTTTTAATATCACAATTCAGTAAGCCCGCATATCCCATAGCTTGTTAAAACGCCCGGGGATAATGGCATAATGTAAAATTGACCTGCTCTGACGTGAACCATCATCCCTTTAAAAGTTAAAGCAATTTTCCAGAGAAAGGCTTGACCGAAAGATGTGCATTACAGTATTCAAAACGGGCAAATAATGCTCCATTATAGAGTATGAATGCTGCCAGTCAACACAGGCGCAATTTGTTCAAATACTCTTTTTTTTTTCTTCTTCTTTAAAACCACCACCTTTGGAAGGGTGAATAAAAATCAGTCTCATCAAATACTGAGCGCTGCCAAGAAAATGATTTTTTTTTTTTGGCAATCATCACAATTTGGCAGAGTGCTGTTAACAGTATTAAATGTCTATTCTACATAAACAAAGTTGCGAAAGAAATCATATTAATTCTAGCGTTAAATGGGAATGAACGCAGCATGTAAGGGCATTTCTTTTCATTTTACTTTAGTATAAAAAAATCGGACAATGCTTTTACCCTTCAATTAAGTTAACAATTATTTTTTTAGATAAAAAAAAACACACAATGTCACCTGTTTTAGTCGCCATTGATAATATTGATATTATTTGCTCCTTTGTTTAAACGTTAATATTATTGTGTACATGATTATTTGTGTGATATTATATCTCAATAAGGAGCAGTGTGACATTCAGATTGCAATAATGATCCTAACAAAGGAACACTGCAGGAATCACAGTGTCTTTATGCACTAATATTCTATTTTTATATGCTGTACCTTAAAGTTATATGATAAGAAATGTGTTTGTCACATTAACCTAGAATAATAAAATAATAGTGATTTTTCAGACGGTGTTTACTTGGGACAAAAGGGGAGAACATGACCTGGCCTTGTCATTCAAGTGAGAATTTTGAGTTGAATCTGTAATTCTGGACTCCATTCGTGAGCACTTCTCTGTGGCAATTAGGAGCCTATTACAAGCCATTAGATTGATCAATGTACCTTAAACAATGGGAATGATTTATTTGGTCGAACAAAACGCTCTGCATCTATTGTGATGAGTCTAAGTGGGGGTGCATCCATCAACAAAAGATAAATGATTAATTCAGACCTATTCATTTGAATTCTTTCTACAAAGCCAGCCTCACTTGCCTCAAATCCAGATTATTAGAGCCTCATTTTCTGCATGTTAAACCAGACAGGCTGCTGGATTGGGCGATGGTTTTTGGTTGTGCCCCTGTGTGCTTTAATTTGTATTTCTGCCGAGGGAAGTTTATTTGAGGACATTTAACTAATTGTTGTAATTTCGTGTACTCATGTGGCTACACCTGTTTCTCTCAAAGGGGGGTTGGAGGAAACTATGAGTGCAAGGATGTTTTACTTTATTTCTGTGGCGCTGGAGCTGCACAGTGTTGTCTGACGACTACACTTGTATCATGAGAGGAGGCTCATTGAACAGAAAAAGTGGGCACAAGTATGAAGATTTTGTCAAGATGCTTTTACTTAGGATATCTTCCCTTTTCTTACGGATATCTTTGGGTTGTAGCATTTATTCTGCTCCCTTTTAAAATGCAAATATGATGATAAAAACAATATTTTTTTTAAATTTGTGTCTTTAAAAGGCAAAGTCTGCATCTCATCTGCTGCTTCCCGTGAGTTTATTCTTGCACTTTGAGGTTGTCAGGTCATTGTTTATTTTAGTGGCAGGTAAATAGAGACAACAGCAAGGAAATACAAATGATATACATTGAAGTGCACTGCAAAACATACTGCTTGACAAAAGGATTTATTGCTGTAGGAAGTCGATAAGCTATAAAAGAAGGGGAAGTGGCAAAATTGCTCGGACCTGTCAGTATAGAGACGCAACTCGTGGATGTCTTCAGTTAGACGACTGTCAAGACAGATGATTCAAATGTTAATGGAAAGCAGGCAGCTGTTGACAACACAGTCAAGCCTCTGATAAAGATTAACTACGCTTTCAATACACACATTTCACCCAACAGTTCTGTGTAAGATTGATCTCACAGCAGCTCATCAACCTGCATCGATACTATTGACAGCTAAATTTGGAAGCATAGGTCAGCTTGCCAGCTTACAGTGTCAACTTTCATTTCCAGAGGCTGCATGTTCTATTTTGAGCGCGGGGGAGCGAGCCAGTTAAAGTGCAGTCGACTGGTTGCATTTTGAGGACTTAGCTTAGCACATTTTCTGTCAATGAATGTGGTGTTTTCTCTGAGTTGGTGAGCTGTTGTGGAAGTCAGCGAGAAAATTAACTGTGGGAAATGGCTCCAAAGAAGGTGCAGGTTACGAGGAATGGCTCCATTGAAAAAATGAGCGTGCTTTGTTGATTATGTAATGGTGTTTGGCTCGTTCTGACTGCAGACATTTCCACATTGTCTTTATTAGGGAAAGGGAGGTGATGCACCAAAGCCGCTACCACTGATTGGAAGGTTTGGCACTTCATTGAAAATAGGAATTGTTGGCCTGCCCAATGTTGGGTAAGTAAAGGGTTTTTATTTACATAGACAGTATCGCCTTCTCACCATTCACGCTGCATGCACCAGCATGTGCTCTGTCCACATCTGAGCTATGTCCGCCTCCCGTGATACCAAAAATATAAATGCATGTAAGGCAGGATGACAGCCGAGTACAGTAGAATGCACTACAGACTCTGAGCTGTTCAAGTTTCCCTAAGAGAAGCTCCCATACCTTATTTACACCACACTTTATATTGAAACAAGAAAACTGACATGTAGCACAATGTGATTTTAGTTGCACATAATAGCCGG
>JAPZEB010000005.1:14564677-14576418 GCA_029783705.1 Chaetodon striatus
TCATAGAAAATGTTTCAGTGTTCCTTAATGACCAGGGGAGTGTTCCCGAATGTCTGGAGCCACATGCTCCCTCCTAGCCAAGGATCAAATCCCACAGGAGCTTTCTCTTTCCTTCCCTGCGTCTTAACTTTCTCTCTGACTAAATAAAAGTGGTCAATCTTTAACACAAGGCTTCAAACATGACCTTTTTTAGGGTGATAGCAGATAAGTGTTATAATCAAGGGTAAGCATGTGATCTCAAAGAGTTGTTAAAAATCCTAGTTTTGTCTGTATTGAATTTATAAGTGTTGGTTTTATTATCACAGCAGTGTGTTTTCAATTAGAGAAACTAGCCAAATTCTGTGTGAAATCTTGAAGAGAATGTGTCTTTAGTATGAAACTATATGACAGCAAACAAGGATGATCCTGCCACGCTACTATGAATGCAAAGAAGAATGTCAAATGAATGAAATGCATTAACAGACCCTGCTGCCCATTGGTTTTAAATATCCTCTCATCACTCGTGCCCCGGTCAAAGGTCGGGGTACATCTTAGACAGCTCTCCGGTCAGTCACAGGGAAAACACCTACTGTACACAGTCAAGCGCAGTCACTATCACATTCATATGTCTGGTAATTTCGAGTTTTCAGTTCACCTAACCTGCATGTCTCTGAAGTGTGGGAGAAAATCGGAGGAATCACATCACAGAGTGAACACAAACACAGCACCACTGAGCCACCAGCCAGGCCAGTCTCTCCTGTAGATTCAACAAATCATATGTATCTAATAGTGACAGAGACAGTACACTATAATACATATATTTTCATAGAGACTATATTAAACTTGATTTGGTCTCAAGTTTCAAGATAACTCATTTGTCTCTAGGAAAATAAATTTGTCTTGGACCTAAAGGCTGCCACATAAAAATACACACACAGCTGTCAACTGTCTGATTTGCACTGTATCTGTCCGACACTGTTACACTCCGGCATGAAATAGTACTTTATTTAGGAATTCAACATGGCTATTTGCCTATAGTTGCTTGAATCACCTCCCAGTCTTACAGGTACACAAGTCTAGCAACTTTTCATCTACATTTTAAGATGAATCTAATTGTAATTAAAAAAAAAAAAAAACATCCATAGTTTTAGAAGTGAACAGCACTGAGAGAAAGTCAAGCATGTACAGCATCATAAAAACACTCCTTTGTGTTGTTATGTTTTCTTTTTCATCGATCTCATCTCTTTTTTAAATTGATGTATTTATTTAGTTATTACAACTACAAGAATATTTCTTGTGCAAGACATGATTTTGTGTGTTGCAATTATGACATAAGCTTTTGTAGCTAACTTTAAACTCCAAAGTACGATGAAGTAAAGGATCACAAGCTGAAAAAAAACCCAACAAGAATAAGTTGCAGGATGTAAAACGGAGTCCCGGATCTCGGCTCTGTCTTGCAGGGTGCATATATGTTGTGAGCGGTTAGGGTGTGTTTCAGGAGTACATGTAAATATAGCTTACAATGAGCGCAGTGAACTTAAAGAGACTTTAAGGACAAACTGCTCAAGGCACAGATGCAGCTAACGGGGAATATGTCCGTTAAGGTATGTTCAAAGTCTTGTTGATCAATAACTCAGTGTAATTAAAAACAGTGAGTATAGAAGGAAACAATGTGAAGTAGTTAAGGAATATTTCAATGTTCTGAAATATGAACCAGTGAGTCAAAGAGTTCCTCAGTCTGCAGGTGATTTTTATTGCCAAGGTGGACAACTTGACAAGGATCTGTAAGACATTGCCACAGTTCGTGTTAGCAGGCTGACACACTGTCTGCATGTCAGGCCTGGTCAGACAAATCCACCTTGTCAGCATCTACCAAGACCCTCAGCAACATCAGTGACAGAGCGTAATCACAGGGCAGACCCTACATGACTTTCCTTTGAGCTGCAGGAAAAGGCCACAGTGATAGGTTATCTTCTGCTCAGCTGACAGGTCCTCATCCGTTAGCAGCTCCTTAAAACATTTTTTCGAGTCATTTTCTGCAGAACTGTTGTTTTCAAGTAGACTGGAAAGTTTTGTAAGAGCTGAAAACGGCAGGTTTTGAAGGGACAGAGAGGCCTGTGATGTTGTCCAGTTACTGTACTGAGTAGTGTTTCAAATAAACTGAGGACAGGGTGACGATGTTTTTCACAGGACTCATTTCATTATATATTCAGATACTGGATACTGATAACAGAGAGTAAACACTCAGAGGGTTGTGCCTCTTCACATGTCGTGTGTCTTAGCTGTTTTGTCAGATTTCTGAGCTTATTGCACAAAGAGCCAACTCCCTAGAGTCCAGTGTTTTCATTTCTTACCCCAGCAAAACCACAATTTCTTCCTGGTATAAGAAGTAGAACTCATTGAGGTTGTGGCCTGCCATACCACATTTGTGTCAAAGTACAACTTGTCAACCCTCCCATGGTTTCATCATGAATGAACCATGTTCAGATGCCAGCCTGCTGTTAGTTGGGCGTAACTGACCATTCTTCACACACACAGGAAACTTGAGAGTGTGATTCAGCCAATCTCGCAGCTATTTCTACACCGAGACCGGCACATGTTCTCTTTTGCTCAAAGGCACAAAAAAGTTTCTCCGTGGCCGTTTAACCCCTTACTGGGACACACTGTTAAGTATGCAGAGTATATGGCCTGACTGACTCATGTTGAGTCATTCTTAGAAATCTCCTCCAGGTCACCTAGACATGAAGTTATTTTAATGGGTACCTGCCTTTTGCCTATTGTGACAGCTCAGACTGCATTGTGTAATAGACAAACCCTTTCCTTTTTATGTCATTAGCCTGCCTACATTACATCTCACCTGTTAGAGAGGTTTTAGTCTCAGTGCAACTTCTTAGCTTAATAAAGGTTATATATATAAAGTAATGATGATAATAATAAACTTTATTTCTGTAGCGCTTTTCTAAATCGGAGTTACAATATGAAAAACAAAGAAGTATAAGAACAACATTCACAAAAAATGCAATTTAAGAATTATATATATAAAATCAAATATATGCATTAACACATATGTCCATACATACACATGTATACACATACAGACACATAAAGGCTTCACATACGTACATACACACACGCATACACACATATATATCTATATATGAGCACATACACACACACACACACACACTTAACAGGTGGGTTTTTAACAACTTTTTATACTGAGGAACTGACTCAGCTCAGATGTTAAGGGGGGGTTTGTTCCATAACTTTGATGCTACAATAGTAAAAGCATGATTGCCCTTTGTTTTAAGCCTGGACCGTGTTACAAGCCTATACTTTTTTATTTTTTTCAGAGCGGATAGATTGTGAAACTACCTAACAATGTCATTATGACACTGAATTAGGCAGCTTGGATGAGGATAACCAAGTTGATTGAGATTAACGAGCCATTCAAGCAGAAAAACAAAGAATCTAGAATCTTCTTGTGTGAACTGTTAATACAAACATCAACCATCGCATGGGTCATGTAATTTATTAGGAACATTGAAACACAGATATATGGCAAATGTGACGCTAACCTGTTTTGTTGTTTGCCGTAGGTGGCCAAGCATGCACTCTGACCCCTATACGGAAATTAATCTATGTAGGGAAATGTGTGCATGTGTGTGGATGTGTATGATAAGGAAATTCACAAATTTAAACTGTGTGTGCATTGACTGCACAGTTCTCTTCTTCCTCATTATTCTTTTCTTCCAGCATCCTAACTTTGTATTTTTCTCTTAATCTGTTTTTTCTAAAGGACACAACCTTCCCTTAGTCTCCTTCTCTTTGGTAGAGGGACACATTTTGATGTCAGGCCACAATTTTTTATTATTGACTACCATTTATAACTGCAGAATTAATGAGCTATTGTGGAAAAAAACTGTCATTAATTACGTGTACCCAATTTTTCCATCTCATGATCATTTAAAGTGTATTTGTAACTTTTGAGAAGACATTGATCACCTGGATAATTTTAAATTAAAAACTGTAATTGTGAATTGACAAATTTATATTAACTCAAGAGCCACTCACTGGCTCGTTTCGGAGATTTCACCTGCTTCTCAGTTTTTGTCAGCAGTTGGAGTCAGTCCTCATGTATTCACTGTATTGTCCGTGACATTCATGGTCTTCATAGTAAACCCAGTCCAGGTTATAGACTGATATTTTTGCCTGAGATATCTGTATGTCTCACCTCCCTATAAGAAGCAGTTAATACCAGCCAAAAGTAGAAAAAAAACACTAAGGTCTGGCTGCAAATATGCACCACTTTGCATTTTAGTAATTTGCCGTGTAATTATTTATATCATCAAGAACATTTCTACACCTGATGATATTTGTTCCTGTGGATTGTCTTTCTTTTTCCCCCAAGGTGACCCTGGAATAGCCTTCAAGTATGTTAGAGAAACAATTTAGCTTTATATAAGGAATTAATGCATGCACTTTAGCAATCTTGAGCAATTTCATGCCTATAGGACTTAGCAAACAATCATTTCAATGTGAAGCACCAAGTGAGGGGATAAAAATGGAAAGTCCTGGATTATAGTTAACTGCCATGTCATTATTACTCTTAGACACTTGCCATTGTCTGTAGATTCTGAAGCACACTTGAGCTGCTTGTGCCATACAAAATAAATCTCTCTGTGATCACAACATGGGGCGGCATTTGGCTGATCCCGTTCAACAGCTGAGATCTATCAGGAATGTAATTTGCCCCTCGATTCTATGTACAATTGATCTATTATGGGATTATTTGACCTTGTAATTGGGCAGAGTATTTCATGGAGTATTTTGGGTTGAAGCGCTCAAATATTCAGTCCATTAGAATAACCTTTTCCTTCTTGTGCTGAATATAAAAAAAAAAGACAAACTTGCATAATTTACTGAAGTGTTTCAGGATCATACTATCGAACCATCAGGTTCTGCACACCAGCACTTTTAGATGGATTGACCTCACTGCTGTTTTTATTTTCAGGAAGTCAACCTTTTTCAACGTGTTGACAAAGAGTCAGGCTGCAGCTGAAAATTTCCCCTTCTGCACCATTGACCCAAATGAAAGCAGAGTGCCCATTCCAGATGAACGCTATGATTTCCTCTGCCAATTCCACAAACCTCCCAGGTATGGGGTCTCATCGTTCAACTATTATTCACACTTCAGATCTGTAGTCGCTGACGGTCTTCTCGCAATAGGTATGAGAAAACATATAACAATGTTGTTGACATGTAGCTGCCAGTTCTGTATGATGTATGATTGCTGTTCTACACTAAGGTTTTCTGTTAAGGAGAAAGCTGAAGCGTCTGAACCTCCAACACCTGGTTATCATACACATTTATAGAAGCTGTTAAAGCAGGCTGAATTCAGATTTGGTGGGCTATACTGACAAAGCACTAGTGAGCTATCCCTTTTTGACTGACAAGAATTGGTGTGTTGAATAGCACAGAGCATTTCAGTGCATGAATTTCAGTCACAAGAAGTAAACTCCTGCTGCTCAACGAGCAGTGTGAATCCCACTAGCATGCTCAGCTCTGTCTTACTTATGCTGGACTCTATACTTTAACTTAAATACATGCAGAATAAATTCCACTGCTATTAAATTAATACACCAATAACCATAAAACCAGCTCTACAATTCTTTCCTCTTTACCCACCTGCCTATCCAATGTATTCTCATTCAACAGATTAGCGCCCAGCATTTGACTTTATGTACTTAACGTAGAGCTACTCACTTAATGTACAGTAAGTGTGGTTAGGTTTAGGAAAGGAAACAGGGTGACAACGTACCTTAAATGAGTCACTGAAAGTCCGGTTCCAAACACCGGTCTCTTGGGGAAGTCCCGGGGGAAAGTCCTGTTTTTTGTGACCCATCCACTGCCCCAGCCTGCCTTTTAATTAGACTGCTTCCTGCTTTATTCTTTACTCCTGTCAGCACACTCGTCACATGATCACAGCCTTTCAAATTACATGGGTTACGCACTGATTTTGGTGCACTACTTTTTCGTAGGAAAGTGTATGAACAGTGCCTGAGTACAGCCTGACCTCTCTCAGGATGAGGCTGGTGATATTCCACATAATTCTTATTATATATTGTTTTATTATATTTTCAAAAATGAGCAATGATCTCAAGAACGAAAAATGCCTGAGAACATCAGGGGTATTTTAGTATGTTTTGAGTTAATCCCACATACATTTTCCTGCTGCAATAAATTCCAGAGCACAAAATGTGTATTAATGCGCGATTGAAAATAGTCCCCGTGCAGTCTTTATTCTTGTTTGAGTAACATTTACTAAGAGCAAGTACTGAGTCTATTTTTAAAACTCAAACTGTTTTTAAAGATACATGTCTTCGGCTGAAATTAATTTGCTTGAATCTGAGTGCCACAGACAAATCAGGGAAAGTACTGACAGGCGTTTATCTTGTTTTCTTTTATGGGATTAACAATAATGAGAGTCTCCGAATAGGTGTAGCTGCAGCTGGAGCAGCTATAGGAACCACCCACTATACTTACATGTCAGTCCCCACGCACTTTAACCAGGAAGAGGAAACCATGAAGAAAGTACTACATAAACGTTTAGCTAGCTATGAAGTGTCAGGTTAAAAGAAAGGGAGTTAAGGTTAGGGTTAGGATAAGGGTTCTGTCTCGTTACTTATAAGTTGAATAACATGTATGTTGATTAAAGTAAATTAATAAAGCAGATTATTGCAATGTTTGACCCTATAATTAATGACTACAACCTCACGTTGCAGCAGGGGTTAAATAACTGGCATGTTGTTGGGTGTGGTTTGCAGGGGTATGTTGTAGCTGCAGCTATTCATGTCTCAAAAGAATAAGACCAGCTTTATTTTCTGCAATGTCCACTTTGTGGAAAGACCTCTTCAGGTTTTTTCTGTGTTGACTAAATATTTTAGAAAGAATGTCTCGTATTTTGTTCACGTCTTTTACAAAAATATCTTCAAACACTTTGCAGTTTGATGCAATACAACACAACAACATCACAAACTACAATCTAAAAAAAATGTTAAAATTGTTTAAAGTCTGAAATGTCTGACTTTTTTTCCTTTTACTTCCTGTGTTGCAGCAAAATCCCAGCATTCCTTAATGTTGTTGACATTGCTGGCCTGGTGAAAGGTGCTCATGCTGGCCAAGGCCTGGGAAATGCCTTCCTGTCCCATATCAGTGCCTGTGATGGCATCTTCCACATGACACGTGAGTCACAGGTCGAGGGTTGCTCTCCTCCATATGATTTTTTATCGTCAACAAATCACAGTATTTTATACTTTAGCTAAAGCAGTCGCATTGGCAACATTCGGTCACAGTAAACAGCCCCAGTGCCGCCTTTTTGAAAGCAAATGCCGAAGTTGTGCTATAGCTATCCTAGTAGAGCATCTTGTGTGGTGCGTGCCAACATCAACATAACAGTCAGTGTTAATGAAGTCAGATCAAACCTCACATTCCTTCAGGGAGGCTCCCTGAATGAGAATCCCAGAAGTGAAAGGATCTGTGCCTAGTTCAGGCTTCACACAATCAGTGGCATATTCTGAGGTCTGGAAACATAACAAGACAGTTCAGAAGGAGCCCCACATTAAATTGTAATATGATTCCTAATGCCACTTTTGATTAAGTTTGGGCACAGTGGAGGTAAGTGAGTTATTAACAGACTTAATGTGAGGATGAAGGTTTATTTTTTGCACCCTGCATTCATTTAGAATAATGAGCATAACAATAAAGACATCACTACTGTTGCTCCTGCTTTTGATACTTTCAACAACAGTTATAGTGGTAAGGATAATAAAAATCATGTTTATTAGGAGTGATTCAAAACACTGCCTTGTATATACAGAAGTGATTCTCTCAGCAAATTATTCCCAGTCTGGCTTCAAATCACTTTCCAGGTCTCCCTCAACTTCCTCCGTGTCTCTGACATGGTCTTTGTCTAACACAATTAAAGTGTTACACGCTAGAATAATTCAAATTACAGCAATTGAAATGAATGCAGAGGCTCTTTTAAAAATAGCTGAATTTGGTTACTGATTGTGTGCTGTTATTGACTTTCCCCACTGTGTGAAAGGAGCTCTGATTAGAGAGTTGGTGGTGGCAGGCATGGAACGTCCGGATATAAAGGGTTAAGATTAAGGCCATTTTGCTATATTGTCCCCAACTTGTATCACTGACAAGTGTATTACGTTTGTTCCAACACAGTTTTCAAATAGCCTTTGACTCTGTAGTTTGTGAGAAGTGGAACTGGAAGACCACCCACTGTAAGACTGAGTAATGATTTACAGAGTGGACAAGACATGTGAGGGAAGATAAACGGGTCTGTTGTCAGTTCAGTTTTTAATGATTTTTGGTACAATTTAAGTTAAAGGATGAGGCTGGTGTTATTCTATATCTTTCTAATTGTCAACAAAACCCTTGATAAGATCAAAACCAACAATGTGTTGGCTCATCTTTCAATACTTTCAGACTTCCTCAGCCTGTTTGTGATCCTTTTATACAGGTCACAAATATATAATTGAAGTTTTTTGAAAATAAAAAACAAGGATTTGTAACTTCCCAAAACAGATGGACACTGTTGTTTTAAACAAACTTTACACAAACAGGAGTAAATAGAATATTTGTTGGGGAATCATTTTAGCTGCAGATTAATACACGTTTTCTTCACCAGTGAGTACCAACCTAATTGCCAGGAAAAAATTGGCATTCTACATTTCTGCATACCAAGAGTATATTGCATTTGCACATTATTTTGTTCAATCTATGCTGAAACTGTACATTTCAACAATGCTGTGGTTAGTGTTTAATTAGGTTTCCATAACCACTTCATTTTGGTTTGAAAAGATAATGTTTGGGCTTAAAATATCTGGTTTTGGGGCACAGTCTTGGCAACAAAAGCAGCCATGTCTTGGTTGAAAACAGTCACATTCATGCCATATTCCTGGCATGAAACTCAGAGATGTCTCTGTTTGAGATGACCGCTTTTTGTGGCACTATCCCCACTGAAAAATACAGTGATGGGTCGCTACAAACACCCACATTTGGAGCGTATAGCCACCAGAAACGCAGCAATGACTCACAAAAGCAGCCTATTTTGTTGTTTGTTGGTCTTGAGCGGTGATGTGGACGGTCTGCAGCTTGGCAGCCATCTCGCCTGGGTGTCACACCATCCACCATGCCGCCACCTCCTGATGACTAAGTCAGCTTATATCATGTCACTTTATAAACATTGATATGATAACATGCAAAATAGCATATTTGTGGTTTACAGAAACGTACAATGCCAACATTGTCTTCTAGTGACTGGGATGGCATGACAGTGATGTGGGATTGTCTCAACATAAACTACAGTGCCCATGTTCATGGTAATGAAGCAACGTGTCAGCCAGTGTAACTCAAGCCATCCCGAGAACAACGCCAAGCTTTAAAGCCGATTTGACATAGTGGCTAAACTGTGCAATTACAACTTCTGGAACCATCATGTAATGCCATGGGGCCTAAAATGACTTTCTCCCATAGACTTACATTGTGAAGAATACACATGTATATCAGTGAATACATCAGCCACAACCAATGGTGTAGTGAAAGGTATACGCGGGTATATGGAGTGTATCCACCTCTTTTTCTTGATGTTTATAGTATATTCACCTTGCAGCCAAAAAGCCATTGGAATATATAAGAGAGTATACCCACTTCCTCCTCGGTAACCTACACATCTACCCAGTAGTACACCCACCACATCAACTACCACTACGCCACTGGTCAAAACCCTCACAAAATGACTTGCTTAACCATCAAAAATTGATCCATTCAGTTCGATAACATTTCAAAAGTCTAGAAGAGCTGCAGGATTAAATCCTTTTCTCTCCTATTCAAGTTAGCTGAGAGATAAACCACAAGTTAACCACTCATCTGGTGGAAGTCTCTGGTGTGCTTGCTCTGTGGGCCTTTAGATACAGAAGATCCAGGTAATTTTATACCAGGGAACGTCAAACTTTTTGTCCTCATGTGCCACTGAGCAACTTTCACAATAAGCCTTCAATAGTTTATCCAGCTCTCTCTCTATATATTTATATATCCATGGTGTATAACTAACTCCTGTGTTTTTTATAGTTATGGGCAACAATAGAGATATGTCACAGGGGAATAAGCTATAAAATGTACATGCAATTGAAAAGATCAGGGTTTTGTTGGTTTTGGTCTTTACATGAGACTTGAGAGTAATAAAAACATGACATATTGTTCTTTTTTTTAACGTTACAGTCAGTGTTATCAGAATGTCCAGACTTAATCTGTTCATTTTCTTGTGGTTTGCTCACATTTTGTGATGCTAATTTACATCATGCGATATATACATTATTGTCACTTATGTGTGTCATATGTATGTTAAGAATCAATGTGTACATGGTTAAAAACACCCACAGTTCCTTTGATATGTGCCAAATGTATAGGCCAAATCCTCTCTCAAAACCAACCCTATTGTTTCTGCTCACACAAAGAAGACAAACATCCACAAGAGTCATAAATAGGAAGATCGAAAGCTTCTCCTATGTGTGTGTGCGTGTGTCTGTGTGTTTGTGTGTGTCTGTGTGTGTGTGTGTGTTTACATCTGTCCGCTTTGGCATGCCATTGTTTCCACTCTCATGAAGTCCTTGGAAACAATGTGGTATGTTTCACAAGTTAACCATTAGACATAGCTGGTTTTGTTTTGTAATTATATCTATCTGGTGTGAGGCTGACTGCAATGTTGAGGCCACTACTTTTATATGGCGTGATTATATGGTTGTGGGGGATCACACTTTTTCGTGTCTGGAGCGGTATGTTTTTTTTGTTTGTTTGTTTGTTTTTTTTGTCTGGGAATTAGCAGAAGGGTTTATAAAGATACTTTAGACGCGCAGCCTTAGTAACATGAAACAGTGATTGTTAGTTTAAGCTGAGGACACAGGCAGTTGCACTGAGCCTTATGAAACTAAGTCTGGAAGTCATGTTAAGCCAAAACCAAAATGATCATTGTTTATCAATTGTTCACCCTGTGTTATGTTGAATTTTTGGAGAAAACTTTATTTGATTTGTATGCCTCTGGGGAAGAATCCAAAAAAGGAGAAAATTCTTGATGAACTGAAGTCATAGGGGTATGCGTTTAACAACAGCAAAACCATATCAAAACGTCAGTACAGCTCCTGCAGTATAATCCAAGTCTCATTTATCCAGTCTTATACTCAATGCTTCCCAAACAGACTGCCCCTTCTGACGAAGAACTGGACGTATCTATACTCTCTTCGAAGCCAGACTCTATTGACAAAAACAGTAAGTTTACCTCGCTGCACATGGGAGCTGAGCCTAACCCTTGATCCATGGTTTGTTTGTGTTGTTGCGTGACTTTGGTGTTTTATAGGCAAAGTTCAGATTCATCAAAGTCACACAATAACACAAACAAACTACCAATCGAGGCAGTGGTAGACCAGCAGCCCCCATGTTCAGCGAGGTAAAATTACTTCTGTTGTCAATGAAGTCTGGCTTTGAGGAGAACACAGATAAGTTTCACTTCTAGATCCATTCCCTGTTGAAAAGGTCTGTCTGTTTAGGAAGTACTCAAGGTGCTTTCTTTTATCTCGGAAGTCAGAGGTCGGAGCAGGGGATGACATCACACCCGAGCTGATGGCGTTTCAGTACAAAAAGTTGGAAAATCAAGATATTGTTAGTTCTTAACAAGCCAGTATGCTGTATTT
>JAPZEB010000005.1:14624215-14643432 GCA_029783705.1 Chaetodon striatus
TGTGTGTCTGTGGCCTAATTGTTGTTTATGCATATAAACAGCAAAAAATAAGTACAAGAAAACGTTAAATGCAACCCTTATGACAGTTAAATTCTCAGCTCCTCAGACAAAGAACAATTGTTTCAGTCTCAGGTGCCTCAGAGTTATAGTCTGTAACACACATTTGATATTCTGTCCACACTCCTCCGTGCTGCAACAGTTTCAATTCTCTCTCTCAGGTCCCATTTACAGTGTCCCACGAGGTGCCTCCAGCAGGGCAGTTTCTCTCCGTGGGGTCACTCTCTCATGGACTGGCCTTCATGAAAACAACTGTCAATATGTTAATACGAAACACTCAGAGCCATTGTGGGCTCGCTCTGTTACTCCTCTTATCCTTCACATTTCTGCATGGTGCCACAACAACAACGTCCACTCCCGGAAGAGGAGGCGTCGGGAAATAAAGTTTTGATTACTGTTTCTGATCAATTTACGCTGAGAAGATTTGTTAAAAATAATATATTATTGCATTTCCCCGCAATGGTACTTAAGGAGAGCTGGGTCTGTGCAGTGAGGTCATTGATGCTGCTATTTAGAGTTATATCTATCACACTGATTCCTTATAGATGTGCAGAAACTCCCACTGGGTAATTGCCCCAGACTTCACAGATTCCTCTCATGAGGTGAATACAAGGTCTGTCAATACAGCCTCATTTCCTTTGTTTGCAGCTGGAGCTGGAGACAACACTCACAGGTCTGAAGACAAACACCGTGGCAGTTACATGTCTCGCGTAGGCCACTGCGTCCACCTGGGTGTTGCATTTGAGCTGCTTTTAGGATATTTGACTTTTCCCTTTAACTTGGAGGTCTTTGTAGAAATTGTTGATACGTTTCCAAGGACTCCTGGAGTAAGACAGACACAGCTGCAAGGTTTTTCTAAAGCTGTTTCCATTGGCCTGTGTTTACCTGACACTTGGATTGACAGCAGAGTGATTGGAAATATCCACCATTCACTGCCGTGAGCTCCTGAGTGCACGGAAAGTGCTTTTGTAGTCTGGCTGTAATGGGCCAAGTTTGAATTGAAGGTTGAGAGAAATAGCCTCACTGCGGTCGCGCACTGTGAGGAACTGACACACCACAAATAATACTCAGAAGTGGGGTCCTGATAGCATCGCAGGCGCAGAGCAGGTACAATAGCATGCAGGCTCTCATTTCAATGCACTTTCACAATGTTGTACTGAGCACAATCAGATGGAGGGGAAGAAATCTGGTCAAATACAAACTCAGATTGTGTCTCGATTGTGTTCCTTTTTGTCCTATAATAAACATGCATCTTAAAACTCAATTGCTGATCACCTTCTTATTCACAGGTAAGAAAGTGCCACTATTAGTTTTCGGAGAGAGAGCAAACCTGCCATGATAAACGACACCATTCTGATTCATCGTAGAGTCTGAATTTCATGTAGCAGTGCCTTAACTAGAGTAAATCTGTTGTGTTTACTTAAAAATATGGATACACTGATCTAATCTGCCATCCATGACTTGACGTAACATAATTACATACTGTTTCTTTGTCAGTGTCATTGTAAATTTCAGTGTTTTCTCCATGAGTTACATTCATTCAGTCACAGCAGGCCACAACTCAGTTTTAAAGCCACAGCGGTCCAATGCCTTATGTTACATTACATATTTAGAAACCATTTTAATAAGCACTATGCGGTGAAGTATACAGATTTTTGATGTGTGGAAAAAGAGAGCACTGGTCTTGGATCCCTGAATATAGGAATCAACATGGGGAGGGAAGACATTTTATTTATATATAACACAAATCACAATTTGCCTCAGGGGGCTTTACAATCTCTACAGCGTACAACAACACTGCCCAAAAACCCTTTTAATGTACAAAAAAATGAAGGAAACCTCAGGAGGAGCAACTAAGGAGGGATCCATCTCCTAGGACAGATGTGCAAAAGATGTTGTGTGTATGTAATAGACCAATATAATAAGATTACAATATAGACAATCCATGTGACAAAATGAGGTGGAGGAGGATGTCCAATGTCACCAAGCAGCTGGGAAAGAGAAATGTTTCATTGGCGCATTAAATCTGAAACAATTTATGTGTTACCTTGTTTTGTTATTTAATGTTCAGTCACAGAAACTGATATAGACATCTGCAAAAAGGAGTTCTGCTAAATACTTCAATCCATCATAGGCATTTTGGGACCATTTCAAGCAGTGTGCATTTTACTGACCAACATTATAGTATTTTTAAATGTGTGTTTTGAATTGCAATATGTTGTGTAAATGATAGCAATGCATATAGAAATGGGCTCAGGTTTGGTTTTAATTGATGATGCTGGACGTGGGTTTATCTGTGGGACCATCAGAGTGGTATTTCCCGGCAAAAGGACTTTTGGTTTACTGGTAATTACTCCTTAGGATGAGTCAAATACAGGATGTATTCTGGAAAGCAATGTGATTGCACAACTGTGTCTAGATCTTATATCTACTTGACCTTCTCTGCTATTTTGGACCATATTACAGGCTAGATCGGAGTGACAAACATACAAGAGCCGTCTCGCCAAAGAGTCCAGTCCGGCCTAGTGGGTGACAATGTATATTGATGCATTTGTGAAGCTTAAGAGTTGCCAGGTTTCAGGAGTCAAACAGTGAGTGAACAACTTAATATAAAATGCTGCTTCAAAGCCTTTTGCACCCTGACCACAATATGGCTCTCTGTTAAAATAATGAATAGGCTCATTGTGGTCACATTTAAAGATATTGAACACTGTGCAAAATATGGGGAGTCAGCAGCTGTGTCCAACCTCTATCTCAAAACAATACCGGTTGAACTCTGTGGATAAGGTACTGCTAAAACCTTTGATCTATACGCTAAATGGACTGTAAGGCAGGGGATAACTTCACCTGCTTCCTCAAAAGCTTTCACTTCAGTTTAGTGTGATAATGCCAGCATTACTACACAGGAGTGGAAATGTATGCATGTGAGAACATGATGTGCTGAATGTGGAAAAACAGACATATTGTTTAAATTAAAGATATCTCAGCCTGGTCATCATCTGTTTTGTAAAAGCATGAATGTCTCCACGATGTATTTCTTTACACTAAACATAGGGTAGACATTTGGAGCTCCTGTTATTTATAGGTTATTCTACAATGGTTTAACTGGTGGCCCAGTTGAGATCACACTGAGCTGTGTGTTGCCCGTGAACTAAAATGACTTTGACACCCCTGGGCTAGATCATACAAGCAGCTATCTTACTGAATAGATTTAATTCACTGATAACAGCAATGTAACTTACAGTAAACAATGTAACTACAGTCCTCACTGCCATCAATACTTGTACTGTAAAACTGAACATGCATAAAAAAAAAAACAGGAAAAGAATCCAACAAAGGATGATTGACGTGTCGGCTGACAAATAATAACACCGCGTGCAAAACGGATGACCAATCACCTTTATGAAGAACGGCGGGATTTCCTGTATGTGACGCAAATACTCCCAGTCAACACTGGAGGCCCCACCCTTTGTGTTACCTACCGCCCGTCAATCAAAATAGAAAAAAATTCTGACAGTTATCACCTATTTCTACGCGTATACAATCAATTTAATTTGCTGATCATGTCCGGTGGCTTGTGACTATCACGACTCTCCGTTTCACGACAAGTCACGTAATGACTGGTATGTAATATCTACCTTATTCTTCACCCACGTAAGCTAACAGCCATCCTCTGGCTAAATTAGCTCGCTAGCAGGCTAGCAGGGATGCTTGTTGGTGATATTGCTAATCATCGCCGGCTAAGCTAGCAGCAGAGGCTAACGCTGCGCTCGTTAGCTTAGCTAGCCGTGTTAGCTTGTTTAGGACACATTACTACTGAGCTGTCCTTTAACTAACCATCGTTACGTCCCTGTTTTCTTCATGGTGTTTGGTGTAGTCGGTGGCGGTGGTTGTGGTTTTATTGCTAGTCAACCTTCTGGCGTTAGCAATATTAGCTAGTTCTCTAGTTGTGTGGGTACCAGGCTTGTTTAGCTAACGTTAGCATCGGCTGTTTCACACTCTTAGCTATATGCTTTTTACTATACAGCCCCAGAACAGCCGTTGAAACCAGAAGATATGGCTGCCTTGGAAGTGGACAGCAGTCAGAGCGACTTTCTGCAGCAGGAGCAAGACAGGAGCAATCAGGTAAGGTTTCCCTCTCGGGATTATGATTCTCATTATACGTCGATGCTGCGTTCCCAGAAACTGAGTGTTGCTTACCGAAGTTCACACATCTCAAACTTGGAGGGGGGTATTGTACCCTCATTGAACCTCTCAGGCAACACTTCCTCTGAGGCAGCTTACAGATCCCGCCTCTTTAGCCAGGAGTGAAGTGACAGGCTGTGAAACTCCAGTGGGACCTAAACATTACCTGGGTGCTATCATAGGTGCTGCCTGGGGGGCTCAACACAGGACATGACAGTCCTTTAACCTTCTAACTTCAGACTTTGCTCTTTGGCAATACGTCATACTCTCTATGGCCCAGACTAATGGCCACCCACTCTCTCCCTTTTAAATTTGCCCATTGTGGGAAGGACACTCAACCGTCACCCCTCGACCTGCTAGCAACCACCTGCACTAAGGTTGGGTCACCGTCGTCAGAGGTGGACAGAGGTGCTGCTGCTGCTGATGTGGTAAGTCAGCACCTCTGCTAGATCCGACAGCGCTGCAGCAGATGTGAAGCCTTCAGTCACAGCTGAGCAAAATTGGTGGTGGGAGTGTAGCTAAGCTTGCACTTGCTTTCATAGAATTATAGCCGCTGCTTTTTGGCATAGGAACAGGAGGGTATCTCATTGCTATAGTTGCTGCAGTTCAGATACTGAAGCAGACTCAGTAAGGGCATCCAAATCCCTCTGTCCAATGTGACTGCGTTTACTGGGGCTAAACCCTGTCACCCCTGTATGTAACATATTGAAAGCAAATACAGTTATCACAGGAAGTACAGTGGAAATAGACCTTCTAGATTTTAATGTAGTTTATGCAGCTGGCAACTGATTCTTTTGCTTCAAGCCAAATCTGCTGTATGCTCTGATAAAACAGCAACATCAACCACAAGTGCATCAGGGAAAATGTAGCTCTTAAGTGACTTGCTGTAGATCAAGATATAATGTGACTGTTTCTATAGTTACATTTGGTTTTACATTTGTGCTTACTGATGAAATTGTTCATCAGCAACTGCTTGGCTGTATGTTTTAGCTGGTGCTCAAAGAGCCAGCTGATCATGATGTTTAAAGGTCTTGTTGTCACAACATGTTCCTCAGACCATTATTGGGATGTTTATTTTAACATTTACTTGATGATATACAGTTCTGCCAAAAAGCTGTAGTTGCAAAATTTGTAATTCGCAGAACTGTATTTCACTGGTAGTAAGTTTTAGTCATCATGAAAAAATGCATGTAAAATGATGTGTGTAGTTGTTCTTGTTGCGTAATTGTATTTTACTCTGGAAGAGTGAGATTGCAGTATGAGCTTGGATGACATTCAGGCTCTGGTGGGAGAAAAAAAAGCACTTTCATGTATTCTTCTGGCATTTTTTAAGAGAAATTCTGCTCTATTGTGGTTCAGTTTCTTTAATTTACCAATCTGACTAAAGACATGAAACCAGTAGCACCAGTTAAATGTTTTCACTTTAAAGCAGCTGCACAAGCAGTTACATGTACAGTAAATTATCATTTAAATACAGTCGTGATGGCAACTCAGAACAGAACATATGAGAAAACTGTGAGGTTTCTATCTGACTGTGTTGGCACAGCAATGTTTGATACAGTTGACACAAACTCTGGCGTATTTGCTCAGGTTAATTTTGTCTGACAAGAATGCTGTGGACAACTGCATCAAGACAGCCTGAAAATGGAGCACTATAAATAAATCTTCAAGTGCAGTTAGGTATAGCAGGAATTGAATAAATTCTTGTATGGGTCAGTGTAGCACTGATGATGCAGGATGACAGGTTATTGACATTCTCACAGACAACTCTAGATTTGTGGTGATTCATAATAATCCAGCCAAGGTGGGAACAGAGCCATTGATTACCTATTACTAAGAACAGGAAGGTACACATGAAACAAAACTTAAATTTCTTGCCCACTCAACTTTGATCAACTCAAAGAATTTTGCTCATGTTGCCCCCTGCCCACTCATGTTCTTGTCGCTGATTGTGTGAACTGCTTTGACAGTTTTTTTTTCTTGGAAATATTTGGCTGTGTACAAAGTCTAGAACATCATTTTCCTGTACATTTGAAAAAGTAGGTCAGAGCTAGACTTTTGTGCTTTGAAAGCTTAAGATAATGAACAACAGGTGCATGTAATTTTTCTAATGTCAGACATTTCTTTTCTCAGACTTCAGATCCATCTGCGCAGCTTACTGGGACTGATAAATGGGAGGTGTTAACCTCCACAACAGCAGCAAAGGATGAATCTGGAATGATACAGATCCAAAGTCAAGGAATATTAACATCAAACGGGCAGTATGTTCTTCCTATCCAGAACTTACAGAGTCAGCCAATCTTTGTGACGTCGGGAACGGACGCCTCCTCTGCCAATTCAGTGCCTAACATTCAGTACCAAGTAATTCCTCAGATTCAGACAGCAGATGGACAGCTGAGCTTCTCCACTTCCGGCGTGGAGGGAGCAACTCTGACTCAGGATGCCTCGGGGCAGATTCAGATCTTGCCTGATGGTAGCCAGAGTCTCAGTGTAACATCAGCTGCAAACATCCTTAATAACAACCAGAACCTCATATCACAGACTGGTAATGTCCAGCAGCTCCAGGGGGTTTCTCTTGGCAGCTCCACCTTCAACAACCAGGGTCAGGTTGTTACTAATGTGCCTGTGGGTTTGCCTGGGAACATTACTTTTGTTCCTATTAACAGTGTGGACTTGGACTCCCTTGGCCTCTCTGGTGCTCAGACTATAGCAACAGGGGTCACTGCTGATGGCCAGCTAATTATGACGAGTCAGCCCGTAGATGGCTCAGAGAGTCTGGCGAAGACAGATAATCACCTCTCACAGACACTACCCGTAAATGACTCAAATGCAAATCATGAGATATATGTGCCAACGTCTTCCTCTCAGCTACACATTCCAGCGAGCGAATCAGGTCTGCTGACACAAGACACTTCGTTGTCATCAGTGGCTACAGAGCAAGCCGACTCAAGTTCTGGTCTCCAGGAGGGCTTCATCCAACAGAGTCAGGAGCAGAGCGTCCAGGTGTCCTCAGCTCAGCCCATCATACAGCTGCAGCAGGTACCTATACAGACCACCAACGGTCAGGTGGTCCAGTCCGTGGCGACAGGTGGGCAGAACCTGCAAAACGTGCAGCTGATCAATCCGGGAACCTTCATCATCCAAGCCCAGACGGTCACGCCGTCAGGTCAGATACAGTGGCAGACCTTTCAGGTGCAGGGAGTGCAGAACCTGCAGAACCTCCAACTGCCCACAACGCCACCCCAGCAGATAACCCTGGCTCCAGTCCAGACCCTGTCACTGGGTTCCAGTCCAGTGAGCATCAGCACAGGACAGATCCCCAACCTGCAGACAGTGACGGTCAACACAATGGCCCAGCATGAAGGAGACGCAGACAACCCTGGAGGTACTGTTCCCTCTTTTTATTAATAATGCACTAATATACTTCATCTTTATTTTGTTATATTTATTTTTAAAAATCCACTTTGACATTTTTTAAAAGGGTCCATCTCCAGCAAATTACTTTGAAATGCCATTTTGTACTTAATAACTGCATTTGTTACACTAATACAATAAAGGTGATGCACATTTGTTTGTGGTGCTCAGAGCAGACAATCCAAAGTGCCATCTGGGTAAAATCATCTGTACTGATGTAGAAAGGCTGGGCAATTTATCGATATTATATCGATATCATGATGCGAGACAAGATACTGTACTGGATTTTGGACATTGTAAGTGTTGTCCTTTCCTGGTTTTAGAGTAGAGTGATGTAATTTTCTGAACTTTCCAGACTATCTGAGCTGTTCTGTTATTTGCGTTTACTCACTTAGTTGTAGTAACTGATTATAATTTTTATTGTTAATTAATCTTTTTTTTTTTTTTTTTACCCACTAAATCAGTCAATAGGCCATTTTAACTGAAGACATTTTGCAGTGTCACAGCAGGAAAAGCACAGGTGTAATTCGCAAAATTAATGATGGTTGCATTCCATTCAGTGTGCATACTGGCTCACTGTCACACATTCATGGCTTACTTGGACACCTTAAGCTACCCTATGCAGGGTTTTCTGAAAATAACGACGTATAAACTTAACTTAATAACAAAATGAATCCCTCTCAGTTATCACTTATGACCCTCTAGAGGTGTGTGATGGTGTATTTATCTGCAGAGACTATGCACTCTCCCTGGACTTTCTTTTTTCTTCTTACTTTGTATGTTCAGGACCTTTAAGGGTGTGTGTACCCACAGCGCTCAGGTGAGGCTGAGGATTTATGAAAAGGTAGAGGTAGCGACCAGATAACAGACCATAAAAAGCAACGAGCATCCAAGAGACACAACGCTGACAAATGCAAACAAGAGTGGTTGGCTTCTACTGTCAATGTTGAGTGTGTTTCAAACAGTAACGACAATATTGCATAGCAAAGCTTTAATAACTGCTGTAGGTGGATATGCAGTAAGGTTCAGGTTTGGTATCACATGTATTTCTATTCAGATTCTGTAGTAATTGTATCTTAACTTCATTATTCATAACAATAAAATATGAACTACTCACTTGGTCTGTGTAAAGTTATGTTATTTTATTAGTTTAATTACCAAAGACGATGCTCGCTGAGCAACAGTCACCAAAGAAAGTCAAAACAAAGGATGGTGAGCGTATCCCCTCCACAGAAACCTGTCTGGCACCAGTAGTGTTGTGTTTACCTCCTGAGAGTCACTGCTGAATCAGCAACAACACGTGAAGAGCCCGCTGGTGTTTTAACATGAACCCAGTTACCTACAGACTCATGATTAACAGTTCAGAGCTGAACTCACAGCTCCTGCAGGCTCTCAGAGGTCGCGGTTGTCACGCAGCAACAAGAAGAAGAAGAGAATATCCGGAAAGTTCAAACTATTGTTTGCTCTGTGTTTGTTTTGTCCAACCTACACAGTACACACACTGAACCTGCTTCATGCTAAAATTAGATTCATTGTTCTCACTGATGTTTGTTGACTTTGTGACTCCTGAGCTGCTGAGGCTCTAAATGTTTTGGTGCTGATATGTAGAGCTTTAGTTTTATGGATTTATCTACATCTATTGTCAGGAAACTCTCACTGTGACCTAAAGAAGAAACAATTAAACTTCTTGTTAAATATTTTTACGGCATAATGGATACAGATAATAAAAGTCACTGTTTTTCAAGTAAAAGGCCCACATTCCCTGATTCTAGCTCCTCGAATTTGCTACATCATTGTTAAGGGAGTACTTCGCACCTGAGATGACGATTTGTATTTCAGTCACTCTCCTGCTGTTTCCTTGAATTTGTGAAGAAAGCTTTGCTTTTCTCACACTCCTCCACAGTGAACGCAGAATCCAAACACTGAGAAAATTCTTGATAAATTGAGGTCATAAGGGTCCGCGTTTAACGACAGCAAAACTATAGCAAAACATTGATAGAAAAATGATTTTACCTCGCTAAACACAGGAGTTGCTGGTGTACCGCTTCCTCAATAGGTAGTTTGTTTCTGTTCCTGTGTAACTTTGGAGTTTCCGATCGAAGCAAGGTAAAATTATTCTGATTTTTAACAGAGTCTGGCTTTAACAGAGCATAGATTAAGTTTCACTTTTAGTTCAGTTCCCTGTCAGAAGGAACTATCTGTGTGGGAAGTATTGATTTATTGAGTTAAAAAAGTTGCTGTTGTTAAACATGGACCCACTTTTTGGATTCTTCATTCACTATAGATGCATGTGAGTCAACAAAGGTTTTATTCATGAACTCATTGCAACACAGCTTGAGTGCTGGATATACAAATGATCATTTGAGGGATGGAGTATTCCTTTAGCTGAATTTAATTTGGGTTCACTATGAGCTCTGGGAACATAACAAATGGGACTTCCCATTATTTATATATAACTTAGTCAGATATATGCCCTAAAAACTTTCACCAAATCTCAGCTCAGATTTTGCCTGAAAAGATTCACAAATGTCGTGTTCACCGGGAGTCTATAAACACATTAACACAGACCATTAGAGGTTATTATACAGGTGTGGTGACTGGAGTTTTCTTACCTGTTCCACAGTGAGCGGTGTGGAGATCTCCTCGCCCCTGAGGATCATGGACCGGTGAGTCAGGACCTCAGCCAGCTGATCTGGGTTCAGCCCCAGGAGGTCAGACGTGCGGGTGAGAGCTGCTGTTGTAAAGGACGCAAACTTCATCATCAGTGACTTCATCATGTGTAAAACAGCACAACAGTACATCCAGCTCAGTCCAGTAAAATCACACTAAAACAATGAACATTGCAGTAACTCCAGAGAGACAGGAAAAAACCATAGACTGAGGATTTCGCTGTCTCAGAGGAAAGAGGGAAGACAGAAAGGACAGAAGGAAGGCAACGTTGATTTCAACAAGCTAAACTAAACAACAATATACCGAAGTTCATGTTTCATTGACTTCTAAATTCACACATTTAAGCGCGTATTGTTTATCAGTGTCTTCAAAAATGGCTCCTTAGCTACAACATTTATTCTGACATTTTCTGATATTCCAGCTTTATGGTTACGATTTGGTAAAGTTTAAACACGAAATGTAGTTGGTTAAAGCGAATGATGGTCATGGTGAAAAGACACCAACACTGACTATCAGCAGGAAACTGGAAACAAACAGTCGCCTCCAGTGTCTAAGTCAAATGCTTTTTGACCCAACCATACCAGCCTGTTGGAATGTTATCAGCTCATTAAAAGACTGTTATCAGCTGTCATTGGGAGCATAGATTTAAGGTAGCATGACCCCACTCTACCTCCCATATTTATGGTTATTATTAGACAACGTCTCGTGGCCATAGTAATTATGAAGGGAGCTAAGGAAGTGACAGTGAAGGAGACTGAGGAGAGAAAAGGTGTGAAGCAGAGGAAGGTGTGCTAAATGAGGAGAAACTCTCTAACCTGATTTGGAGGAGACCTGCGCTCCTCCGGCCGTCATGAACTCGATGTTCCCTGCGTGAAGGACCCCGGCCAGCAGGCGCAGGATCTCCCCAATGTTCTCCTCTGTGAACTGCATCGTTCGCATGGCATACTGGGAACCACAAACACACAAAGAAGAAGCTGATGAAAACCTCAGGGCGCAGCCTCGTGTTCTCGCTGCAGGCGGGCTGCCTCTGATGGATCTCATGTTAAATTCCTCACCAGCTGATTTTGTTTCTTTTGGGTCCAGACTGAAAATATCTCTGAGAGCTGCTGTTAGCTGCAATCTGTCTTCAGCAGCTGATTAGTCTTTGGGGGTTTTTCGGAGGTTTGGACTGACTTACAGTTACGTGTCTGTTGGTTTGAGTTTGAAAGCAGCGGTTTGACTTTTCAGTCTCACCAGGATCAAATATTCAGGGACTGTGTTACTCTGATTTATGGTTACGAATAAATGAATAAATGTGTCCCACTGAGAAATATAACGTATTCAAATATATGTGGGAAATCAAGTCAAATGTTCTTAGAATACAATACATACACTGTGCTGGTTAACATAATAATATGTCTATAATTGTTGCTTTTAGCATTGAATGAGACAGTGTATTATGTGAATGTATGCGTAAATGTTCAAGTGATGAAGCCTGTTGCGTCCTGCGTACCAGAACATCCTGAAAAGTGCCGCTGTCGTTGATTGTCTTGTCGGTGAGGCAGCTGGACTGTCTCAGGTAGTGGTAGCTGTCAGGCTGGGTCAACCCGAACGCCTCTGCAACAACACAGACAAACACAGTTACAAATGCACACTGTGATTTTAGTGCCAAATAATGTCACGATTCATATTACTGTTTTATTGTCTTTATATCGCCTTTCTCTCCTGGATGCACTAGAGCTTTGAATATCTGCCTGGACCCAACTGGCTCTGACCTAGCGCACCAAGTTCGGGCCTCTCAAAATTCCTGCAGGCTAGAATCAGGTCGGGTTCACTCCAAATTTGCGGTGATTTTTAAATAAAATGCAGACCCTATGGTCTGAGTAAAGTCATGGATTATGAAAGGGCTGTGCCATCAACCCAACCCAAGCTGTGCCTCATTAAAGAGCAGAAATGTGGCATATTACAATCTCTGGGCTGTCCTGAACATTCGGTAGGAGAATGTGCGTGTTGGACATCATGTCAAATGTCTGTTACTGCACTGAGAAGACCAACATTGACTTCAGCTTGTAATAAATGTCTTACATGAAAAAAAAAAAAAGAGCAATTGGAATTTGGGTTTTTAATCAGGCTTGGGCCCAAAACTTCTGCTGTGGTTCAGGCTCTTCAGCCAAAATTCCAATGTGGGGCCCATGTGGGTAGTAAATGGCCTGAAAAATGGGCCCTATATAGGATTGTCCACGAGTGCCATATTGGCCCCATGCTACTTGACCACACAGGTGAGTTTACCCAAAAGAGGCCCACATAGATTAAGCTAGGGCTACCTGGGAATCAATCAAGTATATGCCCCAAATCTGGGGCATCTTATCTGGGGCCAACTTAGGTAAACCCACCCATGTGGGCAGCTGGCATGGGGCCAATGTGAAACCCATGGACAGTCCCAAACAGGGCCTATTTTTCAGTCCATGTACTACCCACATGGGCCCCACATACCAAAACTATGCAGGATCATGTAGGGTCAGGGCTGATTATTTTCCCATGCTCTAGTATGCACATCAAAATTAGTCATGTGTTTTTTTCTTATATGATGAATCTTTATTTGTATTAAGCGTAACTGAGTGGGACTAACCTCTCTGCTGGCTGTTGGTTCCTGCTAACAGGGCGTAGAAGATGTGGTAGTTTCTCTCCCCTGGGTTCTGCCGGACCACTCGGTTCTGTATGACAAGAGAAGCACTGTTATTAAGTGCTCAAATTTATCAACACAAACACACACACGGTCTTAAGGTGGCACTCCAACCAAAATATATCATCAGAGCGTCTCTGCCATTGTCTGCAAAATGTTTCTCGTGTCACTGCAAACAGAGAACGGACTCTGTGGTCATTCAAACCTCTCCGTGACGCATAATCCATGTTTTAATCACCGTCTTGAAGCTTCAGCATTTCTGTCTTTAGTCACGTTTTGTTAAAGCAATGAGTGTTTGAAACATCCAGATCAGACAGACAGATTAAAAGACCATTATGCTGCAGAGGTGGTTTGGAAAGTTTTAACTGCTACAACATGAGAGCTGCTCTTTGTGGAGGATGTCACTTCTACATAGCAGCTGTTAAAGCCTACGGGAGCTTTGACGGTAGATTTTGATGGAGTGTCACTTTAAAGGCAACGGCGATTACAGATCTGGCAGCAGGAAGGACACTCACCTTTTCTAAGAGGTCTGTGGTTTAGAGAAGTGTCAGTCAAGGCACACAGCAGGTGGAGTTTACAAGCTAGTTATACATGATACCAAATGATTAGTAACTGACATATACTTGAGCAATGCTAAAGAACATGCTTTCAAATGCAGTTAACTTCTTACTGTCCGAGTAGTATTGGTTTGTTAGCTAATGATTATAAATAAGCAGCAAAATAATTTTGCTCTCTACACTGACTAGCTGTCCATCGCCAACTGTGATCCTCCTCCATGTCTTTACCCTTTAAAGCAGCTCTGCCAACCCTTTCAAGTACTTCCTTCCTGTATATTACGCCTGGGTAGGAAATGGGACAGGAAGTGGCTGCCACTTAACACTGAGTGGGTTTTAAAGGATACAGTCAATGATTCGGCCTCCCTGGATGTTGCCCTTCTGGCTGAAATGCAGCTGGACAAACTTCCCAAAGCGGCTGGAGTTGTTGTTGTAGACGGTCTTGGCGTTTCCAAACGCCTCCATGATGGGACTGTTGAGTGGAGAGGGAGCAGGGTCATTAACGAGACGACAAATGAGACTTTGCTGGAAATTAAACTCTTAACTAACTGAGATAGTTAACCCTAAATAAGATAAATAAGTACCTGCTCTCCAGCAGCGCCTCCTCCACATGTGACGTCCGGTCTCTGGACGATGCCTCCAGGGAGTGCTGGCTCATGGCCGACAGGAACCTCAGGATCAGCTTGGTGCTTTCTGTTTTCCCGGCGCCACTCTCTCCACTGAGGGGGAATAAAACACACAAGTGGTAAGACTATTGATCTTCTTAAGTGCCCTTAAGCAAGGCACTGGGCTCCCTGTAGAGGAGAGGAAAATGAGTTTCCGACAAAGTTAGTGAGAAATCACAATATAATAATTCCTGTTCCCTTCATTTGTTGTCCTTGTTATTAAAAATAGTGTTGCGAATATGGATCTTCTTGTTGATGTATTAGCACTTCCTGTAGCAGTAGCAGATGTTGTAGCAGCAGCCAGAACAGAGGTAATATTATTGGTAGTAATAACTATAGAAGCAGAAGGAGTAGGAGTCTCACACAGAAGCTTAGCAATCTACCAGGAGGAGGGGTCAGCAATAAAACATATTTTAGCCACCTAAAAAAAGTTCTACCTAAAAAATCAGTATCAGTGGAAGTGCACACTATATTAAGAATATTTTCACTGTTTTACTTAAATTCAAGACAATGATTTCCAGCTGGAAAGTGAAGCCATTATACGGCTCTCTTCAAAGCCAGACTCCATTGAGAAAAACTCAGGAGCTGCTGCTCATTCAAACAGATATTTTGTCTGTGTTATTGTGTGACTTTGGTGTCGATTATGAAATTCAGATTCACCAATAAAGCTGTATACTGATGAATATTGCACAGTTAAATTACTGCACAGAAACATCTACTGTGTGTAATACACTGACTATGGATAAGTACTCCGTACAACTCTACTGCAAAAAATCCAATAATTTAACATGTTTCAGAAACAACTGATGTCTGATCCCTGTTTTTCATGGTTACAGTCTCTTCCTGTCTCTGACAGCCTCCAGCACCTTTTAAGATTTCAGACAGGAGCACAGAAAATGTGACACGAGTCTGACCTCAGTTTGTCCAAACATCTGAACGCTGTGTGTGAGCAGAGTGTGTCTTTATTTAATTTAAGGTGAGACTGTGTGTCTCTGCCTGCAGGTTGTTTCTGCCGCAGGTTTAAACTCATGTTCAGTCCAAACAAACTGGGTGAAACGTGAACGAGGTGTTGACGACTGACTCACGGCTGTAGGACACAGATGTCATTTTCACACATGCAGCTGATGGGTACATGTTACAGCACTCTGCCACTAGATGGCGCACTGGACACTGCTGATTAGAAATTAGAAACCCAGGATGAAACAACACACCAGCGGGCCTTAAAATCACACATGAAGATCAATATGATGCAAACAGCATCATCTTATTCACCAGAACTGAAGACTGAAACAAAAGTGCAGAGTGACGCATGACAGAAGGGAAAATATGCTCTCATCAAACAAGCTCTGATAAACTCACCACGCACTACCTGAACCAGCAGCAGAGACACACAGTTAAAGACGAGGTGGTAAAGAAAGTTGAGCGTTTATCACCTAAAGAGAAAGACGTTTCCCTCAGGAGCTGGTGGAGACCAACAACAGAGCTACAACAGAGCGAATATTGGACACAAATGCAACATCTCCACCGCATGGTACGATGGGCTCGACTCAACTCAACCTGCTCTTTTTTGGTTTTTCATCACTAAATGTTGTGCATGGTACCTGGTACATGTGTTAGTATCATTTCAGTCTCTTGGTTTGTTCTAAGCGAGCCTAGCTGACACTAGACGGGGGAGTTAAAACACTGCAGACCACTGATTGGTCAGAGAGAACCATCACTTGCACTACACAGATCATCCTGCGCAAACACGCCATTTAAAAAAGCCAAGCTACCATCAATACATCAAACATTTTTGAATTCACTTGACCCAAATTTTTTAAAAATGGCAGCCTGCAAATTTATGCTATGGGCCAATTGACAAAGTCCAGGCCTTCCTCTGTTTGGTTGCCAATGAAAAGATTAAGCATGTGTCGCATTGAAGATGATGTCACAGTGGTTTCACACAGTGTTGCTATGGTGATCAGCTGAGACTCCCGCCTACAGTACACTGAGGGGGTACTACCTGCAGTGGAAAACAAAATACAGAAAAGGACCTGGGGCTGGTTGCACAAAACACCTTAAGTTAAGAATTTCCTTAAAGTCATACTTAAGGTTTCCTTAAAATAAAATTGGTTGCTCAAAACACCCTAAACTCTTCTCCTTAATTTTTTCTTTAAATGTTCACTTAAGCATTTATGGTTTTCTCCATGCATTGGTCCTATACTTAAGGAATTCCTCGACTGTTGACTGAATTAATTTTCGTTGCAATTTCTTCCTACAGGCATTTTCTGTTTTCTGGTATTTGTGGATCAAGTTTACCTTGTTGTTTGTGCTGCTCTGAACAATATTGTTTTCTTGTCTTCTTTCCCTCTGCCATTTTTTCACTATCTAACTATAGACCAACTTTGTGAGATGATCGCAAGCGTCACAAGCTGTAAAAGCTCTTTCAATGCAGTTAATGAGTTAATGTTTTTCCTTAACTAAGGAAACCTTTTAAGGGATTCTGTGCAGCTGTGTAAGTCCCTTAGCTGAGGGGAAATCAAGCCTTAAGTGTCGTACATAAGGAGAAAACTTAAGGTGTTTTGTGCAACTGGTCCCTGGAACCAAAAGTGAATTGAGTCGAGTTGAGTCAAGCCGAACTCTGCAGTGGAAATGAGGCAAAACACGACTCTAACAGGGTGGTAATATAGCTCTGTGTCTGCGGAGAGTGTAAGTAGGAAGCTTTTTGCTAACACATTCGCCGTAATAAAAACAGGCTGGTGATAAGGTGATGAATCAAAACTTTATCTCTGATGGGGCGGAACCATCAGAATAACTGGCCGCAGTCTGTGTAGTAACACCGTGACACGTCACTGTACTGACAGTGATGGTATCGTTCAGGGTTTGGCTGTGTGCACTATAAACTCTACACTTCAAAACAGCTCGTCTCCATTCACTGCAGTGATCACTATGATTTTGCATGTCAAACCACCTGACAAGCTTCATCAGCCTGTAATCACTGGTGTCCCGCGTCACTCTCGTCCAGCTGCAGGCTTTGTTTACACTCCGACTGACTGGATTGGAGACATTTTTCCATTCATTATTATCTGAGCGTCTCATACAGGACCTGGCAGCGGACCCACATGGATTCTGGGCCTCCAAAGACTTTGTTTAACTTTGTAATGTTTTTTTGTTGACTCTTAGATTAAGACGAGTTTGTAGCTTGAGTTATGACGCACTGTGAACTTTCTTTGCATCTTTCTTGTTTTCTGTCTACAAGACAGATAGTTTGAGGACATGTTTTGAGAGATTTGGATGGTTAAATCTGCAAATCTCAATATTAAAGGCCCAAAGTAATGTTTTTTTTTTTAATTGCTCCTTTATCCCATCCAACACAGTGCAAGTATATTTGATGTACAATAATATAAAACTGACAAAAGCAATAAATCTTTACATTTCGGAAGCTAGAACCAGGAATTGTTTGGCATTTTTTTTGGCAATTTTGCTTGTTAAATGACTTAAATTTATTAGAGTTCAATACATTTATCTGAACAAGCTGTTTGTTATGTGAAAAGCAAATTTATAATTACCAAATATTAGAATTTCAGAGGCAAATACATTCTGGTTTTCTCTTGAACAACTTTGTATATGTGAGTTTTCACGAGTATGGACGGTGGTTAAAGACAACACAATAAACAACATAGTAAACTCTAAAAATCACCCACCAAAACTGAAGCTACAACATATTTTTCCATCGCATTAATAAACCTTATGCTACTGTTGAACACAGCGTGATGTCCGAGGAAACCCTTCACACTCTCGTGACATTAGAGATGAACCTGGCAACCCCCAGCCACACAGTGTGAGGTTCAGGCCGGCCACATTAATTATTAACCTGGAAACCAATTACACATGACACTGAGAGCAACTACAGAGCAGTACATTAGACCCCACGTAATAAAACACATTATTCAACACAAACAAGACAGTTCACAGCAGAGGTGTCCTTTACAGGGTGACCCAACAGCCAGGTGGTTAGGGCGTAAATGCCCTGAGCAGTGAGTCTCTGGTTCGATTCCACACTGGCCGGGCAGTTTGCTGCATGTCATTCCCAAACCCTCTCTACACCATCACCATCAAGTAAAGGCATTAATGCCCATAATAATAAATAATCTTTAAAAACAATAGGTTTCTTTTACAAAACTAGAATTACCACATTGTGCTTGTAAGTCTCAGCAAAAAAGTTGCACTCACAGTTTACACCCATGTCTGTAAAAACATGAGCTATGAGATATTGTGAAAAATGTTGCTATACTTTGGGTATAAATTCTTAACTTATGTCCAAAAACACTTTTTTTGAGGTTAGAGTGACCTTGACCATCTTTTCACCAAATTCTAATCAGTCCATTGTTGAGTCCAAGTGGACGTTTGTGCCAAATTTAAAAAGGTTCTCTCAAGGTGTTCTTGAGACATCACATTCACAACAATGAGACGGACAAGGTCACAGTGATCATGACCTTTGACCTGTGACCACCAAAACTGATTAAAATCATTGTTGAATTCAAGTGGACGTTTGTGCCAAACTTGAAGAAATTCCCTCAAGGTGTTCTTGGGATATCGCCAACGTAGTGGCATAAAAACTCAGAGACTTTTAGAAGATCTGCTGGTGTCCATGAACATTAACAATAATTACAACAACAGCTCTTTTGACTTTCTTTGCATAAAGGGCGGAGCTAACATTGTTTGATTTTCACACTTTATTCTGCTTCTATTTCTGGCTGTATTTCAGTACAGCCTGCAGATTATGTCACACTGTCAACATGAAAAACAGACCAAACTATAGCGTCTGCAGGTTGAATGTCATGATCTAAAGTGAGGGCTGGGACCATTCATTAAAACTCTAAAACACTACAACATGTTTTAGGTGAGGTGATGTGTTTGAGAAGAGGGCAGACCTTTGTTTTAAAATCCTCTCTATGGCATCTTAAATGTTAAATGAGTGCTGCTTTACATGTCTGTAAACATTTTATAACAGTAGGTGTGATTCATTTT
>JAPZEB010000005.1:14664094-14675754 GCA_029783705.1 Chaetodon striatus
CAACCTACATGCACCCACTAACAACTGGCCTGTATCTTTAAAGGAAATGCTGCAATCAGCATGTACTTCCAGGACAAATTACTCTGCAGTAGTCTCAGGTATTTATTGGCTTCAGCTCTGATCGGCTCCAACTGGCAGTGATGGAAATATGACACCTGGATGGATGCTACTTTTAGCCCCTTAGCCCCTACAAAATTTGTTTTGTCTCCGTCCAAGCTGGGTTCAAACATGGTTCAAAATTTAGTCGGCACAGAGTTTGAGAGAGACTGAATTAGTAACAAATGTAAAAAAAAAAAAAAGTAACCTTCCAAAACATTTTCACTGGCCTCCATGCTGCTTTCTACTGTTTACTGTTTTTGAGTCCATTTGGGACATTAAAGCTGACACACCAGAAGCTAAACAAAAAAAAAAAAAAAGAAAGGCATACTGGACTGGTCAACTGTTGGCCATGGGTAAACAGTCCATTGCTATTACACATTTTTAATAAGTTTTCCCATGTATTTAAAGAACTTGCGCGATCACTAATTTGGTGGAAAACGGCTATAACAGTGTGGCCCATTGGTTTATTTTTGTACAGTACAGGAAAATGTATACGTATATCAGATTTTAGCTACACAGATAATACTTACTGGTGCTTCAAGTTACTTAAATCCAGACCTAATTAGATAACAGCAAAGACAAACTGCAACAATAACAGGGTTAAGATAAAGTGTCAACCTGTGTCAGTTAGTGGTACTATGTTGTAATTTAGACCACCTCTTGCATATTAGATATCTAAAAACTTGCACATGATTCTTGGAAACCTGTATATTGATCATAGTGGGAGAGGTCCTGAAAAAGAGGCGGGTTCAGATTTGCTGTAATGGATTTTCGGGGTGTAAGAAAATAAGGTACATGCAAAGATTCATGCAGCAGTTCATTTTGTGGCGTGTTTAAAGCCTTAACTGCCAGATAGCAGCGTTGTAATCTATCTTCAGCCATTTGACTCCCTGATTACATAACAACATGATTGCAAGTGTAAACTAAAAGAACATAGGCCCAGAAACAGAAGTCATAACGGGCACAGTGCCAAAATTAAAATTAGATTTAAAGAATTGCAACATATCACTTTGCAAACAGTATGGCAGCGTATTGAATCATAACATCACGATACGTAACACAAGAGTCTTGCCAATACACAGCTCTTATGGATTTAGCGGTCTCTTGTGAGATTAGCTGTCTGAAAATGTCTGACAAAGAAGGCTGCTGTCCTTCAATGATTTGACTCACCACCTTGACAGTGTTGCCCAGTTGACTCCTGTCTCTCATATTTAAAAATCTGTGAGACAACCAGGACTGATCTGTAAAATAACATCAGGTCCCATTAAAAACAGCCTCAATAGAAAATACAGTCTTTGTTGTACTTTCTTTGTATACCAGGATCAGTTGCTTGTTTCGGTCTTTTCGTGGGATTTGTTGATAATAATAATAACATGATATATTATCACCAGACTCGTCCTTTAAGTTTCAGCTGTTAGCAGGTCTGGGAACAGTCCAAATGCACCACCAACTGCAAAAACTGCCAGCTTGTGTGTGATAGCAGATTGAGTTTAACAAGCCAGATGGGTTGTAATTGTCTGATCAATCCAATGTTTGTGAGCTTTTATGCCTTTTATTATGGTTTGTTTTCCTTACGTGCTATTTCCTCTACTGATTTGCCTTCCCTTGGGGAGGGTCTGTGTCAAAAACACTTTTGCTGCCTCACCAGCGTTACTTCTCTCAAGATGTGGAGTCACATTGTGTGCTGTCTGAGTTTGGCTGCACCTCCCATGAAAGTGACTGGAGCAGCATTATCTTCCACGCCCGTCGGCCATGCCGCTGCAGTTTTACTGTTCACCTTTTCATAGCAGTTGTCTGGCACAGCGCTATATGATTAAGGCTGCCCTGCTTTCCTCTGTGCAGAGGTCAGTGAAGGCTGTCTTCTCCGCAGTTTTAAGGAGTAGAAAAGATTAATTTAGACATTTGGAAATGTCATTTGCGTCTGCTAAACCACTTGAATTCTCTTAGCTTTTTTAAAAACTTGCAGGGATCAACCTTTTGCTGTTTTTCCTCACTTTACATTAAGATATCCATTTACCTGAATCATCAAGCTGCTCTTCTCCTTTAACATCTGATTCATCAGAAAGATCAGAAACTACAGTAGCGACATAAATTTCAAATAAACCATTCTGATGTCTCCTCCAAGCCTTATGAACAAAGTTTACCAACTCATAAACATTAAGATTAAACAGCCGTTCCATCCTGACATTATCAGTGCCCCAAAACATTACTGGGATTTGAACAGACATTTCATTATATATACATATCCTTAACCCATTATAGTCAGGACAATACAGAAGAAAATGTGAGTCATTCTTAATTTCTCATAATTCATATAACCTGTTGTCTTCTTTTGTTTTTTTAATTTGCCAACTTAAAGGGCCAGAGGATTTCTGTTCTCAACTGTGCAACTAGTTGAGGACAGGAGTCAGTTTTTTATTCAACTTAAATTACAGTACCACAGACTGTCAAAGGAGAGCTTGTGAAGAGACACATCCCAGTTTGTGTTGACTTTTGTTCTTGATTAATTTTGTTGAACTTATCATATCTAATACAACTGCACAATGTGGAATTTTTAAACACATAATCCTGGGAGTGCTGGTTTTGTCAGAGATAGTTAATCCCTTATTTAGTCCATTTTGTCAGTTTCTAAGCTTGTTTTTTGACTATTTTCTGGCAAAAATGGATAAAATGTTGTCAGCATGTATCTGTATCTATATCTATCTAAATATCTGTCTATCTATCTATATAGATAGATAGATACATGATAAAAAAAAAATCATGATCATGATATCGCTATATATGTTTATCTATCTGGGGCGGGTGAAAATGGAAAGAATTTTAAAAATGAGGACAGGACTTTTATTCTTGACCTCTACATACATTTTTTTGAACTTATCATATCTAATACAACTGCACAATGTGGGTTTTTTTTTAAATCACATAATCCTGGGAATGCTGGTTTTGTCTGGGACAGTAAATTCATTATTTATCCTACATGAATTGATCATTTAGTCAGATTCCTAACTTGTTTATTGGCTACTGTTCAGCAAAATTGGCACAAAATATTGTCAGTGTATATCTATATCTATAGATCGATAGAAATGCTAGTGTGATATTATTGCAATATATGTCGGTAGAGAGTCTCGCTCTCATCTGCCAGGTGTGTGTGTGGAGGGGGGATGAAAATGGAAAGAAACGTAAATGCGGAGTAAATGAAGAGTAAGTTTTATTTTAAATTATGTGACAGCAAACTGTCAAAGGATAGCTTGTGAAGAGACATATCCCAGTTTGTGTTGGCTTTCGTTCTTGACCTGTTGATTAATTTTGTCGAGCTTATCATATCTAACGCAACTCCAAAATGTAGAAAAGAGATATGACTGATTTAAGAGGCACTGGATTATTGAAGCTAAATCATCATATGTGTTTTTTAACATGATATCAATATCTCATTATCATCATCAATACTAATATAACACTACACCCCCTAACATAAATATATACCAGTAAATACACACACACACACACACACACACACACACCCCTGCACACCTACACTTATATGTGTATATATAGATATATATATATATATGTACAGGCATTGTTATTCTCCTGTCACATGTAACAGCAGGCTCTCTTTTCAATCATGACGAAATCTAACAGTTGGCCCCTGTACAGATGTGAAGAGGTTAACCCTTCACTTTTGGAAGCCGCTGACTGGTTTTCTTGCCTCTCCTTTACTTTATCGCAGTAATTGAGACTCTTTCGTGGCACTTCTGTTTCTTTTCCCTAGATATATAATGTACTGGATAGATCCTCAACACGCTCAATCACAGAGAACTAATTTGACTGTATTGTTTGACAAGTGTTCCTTACAGCTTTGTGCGAGTGAGATGCAATCTGAGAACAATTATGCCATTTTCTGAGAACAGTATGGGGCAGGTAAGAACCATTTTAGATTTTCACAGGTTAAATGTAATGACCACTCTGAGTGTTGAGTTTTTTATATTCAAGCCTGGCTGCTTTTGCCACGGGCGAGAAAAGAAAGTGAAAAATTGATTTTGTATGTATGTATATGCAGATATAGCATCATATATTAACTGCTGATACTCGTGTCCTCACACTGGTGGTTTGTCCTTCTTTGGAAGCTGCAGGATCTGTGAGTGTCTGCTGGTCATTTTCATATATGGTGAGGACTTAATTCTAATTCTGCAGCACATCAGGTACCTAATCTTAAAAAATGGTAGGTAAAAGACCCTGAAGGTGCACTGGCATTTCAGAGGTAGTGAAGTAAAAGAACTCAAGGTTGTAGAGGACTGAAACCCATCTGAGCCACGTCTTTGAAGCCCCTGTTGGACTTTTAAATTTTTATCACACCTGATATTTGTTCTCGATGGCAAATTAACAGCCTTCCTTGTGCCATTCAGTTTCCTTTCCGTAGACCAGGCTTAAATTTTGTCTAACTGCCTGAATTTACTACTCTTCTATTTTTCACACGACAGAATCAATACCAGGACTGAAGAAGAGAGGATAAAAATTTATGGTATCTTGCAATTTAATGGTTGAAAAGATGCAATTTGAAAGATCATAAATTGTGAAGGAGCTTATGCTTCATTGCACTTGATTCAGTGCTTGCTGTTAGAACTTGATTTGCGAGTGTCTGCAAAGTGTGATTAACGAGGCGATCAATGTGCAGTGCAGCACAGTATGGCACTCCTAATGCTCTTCATTAGAATAAATAAAATAAATTGACTGCAGCTCTATGAAAACTCTGTAATGGTTAAAAATCAAAGAATGTCATCCCCCAGCCACGATTTAGCTTTTCTCAGCCTGCATCCACCTTGATCACATTACCCTGACAGCCTTGTCTCTGAACCTGCAGGGGCCCTGAGATGAGCTGGCGTTGGGGGAAGTAAAAGGAAGTGGTGTGTCGGCGGGGGCCACAGGCTATTGCTTAGTTGACTGGTAATCATAAATCGGAGGGCTTTTGTACTGAAAGTGTTGGGGGGAATGCAGTTTGTGGAGTATTAATGCATGAAATAGCATTTCAGGCTGATAAACGGTTCGCAGAATGGTCAGTCGGCGCAGATTGCTCGTCCCTCTTTCTTTTTCATGAAGGCATATTGTTTGTAATAACATTTACCAGGAGAATTTATTCCACTTCATCTCATGTTTTCTCGGCAGACAGCTTGGTATTGCTGTTGTGGAGGGAGGTGGGCTGTCAGGCTCGGCTGTAATATTCACTCCTCCTGCCTGTCCTCTTTGGATTATTGTCTTTTCAGATTAGACTATGTCGAATTGGCCACAATATGAGCTGTCACGCAGTCACTTAACTTGGCCCTTCGATTGATTTCTCGCTACGTCTCCCATGCGGTTGTTAAAATCAATTAACTATAAGTAACTGGGCAACAAAACGCGTTTGTAAATGAGCTGGTATTGATATTTTCATCTTTCTCCATTAAAAAGCAAAGTATCGACTCAAAGGTTTATGTTATGTGTCATGTTGTCTCTTTGTCTACACTGTTACAGGGAACATATGTAGCTGCAGCTGATGAACGTCCAACATGACGCTCAACACCAACAGTAATACTGCATGTGTCAGCTGGAGCAGATACCACATTCATAACATCACAACAGCCGAAACTAAAGGAACTTATCATTTGAGAGTATGTATAGGAATTATATTTACATGTTCATATCTGTCATCATGTATGGATTAAGGCTTTTACAGTCAGTGTTGGGGAGTGACTAGTTACATGTATTTAAATTACAAAATAAATGTGATTGTAATTAGTTAGTTAGAAAAAAATATGCTATTAAATTACAGTCACAAACCAAAGTATTGGTGATTACAGAGTGGATTACACCCAAATATATCCTTTTTAGTAAAAAGTTTATATGCAGAATGTAACAACATACAGAATATAATGCCTTCTTGTAGCAGAGCCTGTTTCTGGACATTTTTCAGCTTTATTGTCCAGTTTTAAAACGTGTTATAAAAGTAATCAAAAAGTAACCAAATATGTTACATAACTTTGATGAATTAATTAAGATAGTTACGTTAGTTGTTATATTTTTTACACGCTAACTAGTAATCTGTAACCTGTTACATTTCAAAAGTAACCATCTCAACATATTGCATTTACCAGCACATTCTCATTCCCAGCTTTTCAAAAACGGACGCTTTATCAGTGACCTGTCTCATCAGAATATGACGCTCTAGGTAAACCTTCTTCATCAGTTTTGGACATTTAGGGGCGGTGTGTTAAGTTATGCTTGTTACATACACCATCCCTTTTCAAAATTAATTTCCATTTTCACAGTTTCTGCACATTAACTGCTCATTCATTCATTCATTTTCCATACCTGCTTATCCTATTTGGGGTCACGTGGGGGTTAAATGTACACACTCTTTTTCAAAATAAACTTAAAAGGCAGGTAAAAAAAAACAACTTTTTTTTGTTTTTAGATTTACTTCCTCAGGTTAAGGCAACAAAAGCACATGGTTAGAAAATAACACCATGGTTTGGCTTAAAATAAGTTTGGTACTGATGTAATATAACATCACTAAACATAGTATGACATAGTAACATAGAGTATTAAATAAAATAACATACAGTGTCTTTACATTAAGTCAACTGACTTTTGATTTCACACAGGACATGAACAGAAGATCTGAGTTTCCCTATTTTTTATACCCCAGTTGTGGCCCAGACCGTCAGCAAATGCCGCTGCCCGGGGTCTCATACCACCGACTTGGGAATGAGATCAGGTTGGATATACTGGTGATGATAACCGTGATATTTTTAAAGTGAATTATTGATATTATGTTAAAAGAACGCACATGATAATATCATGTAAATAATCCAGTGCCCCTTAAATCATTTCCGTTTCTTTCCATTCTCATTTTGTCTCCTTCTCCACCTCCCTACACTCGTATTTTGGGTGTAATTTGTCAAACAAAAAAATTTAAAAAAACACACAATAATCAAACTTAAAGATGAATTTGACTGATAGCATAATTATTGTTATTTTTAACTTTTCTATAAATATCATGATATTATCGTTATCATGAAGTCTTTTGGCCACGATAATGAAAATCAGATATGGCGTCGGCCCTGATGTCGATATGAGCTGTTGTTCTCTGTGTAACACTCCCAACTTGCTGATGTGATTCCTTCACAGCGAGATCCATATTTCAGTTTTTGTGTACTTGCAGGCTCGTGGCTGCTGCTGATGAGATGTGTCTCCATGCAGGAAGATGATAGGGTGCCTGTCGGAGTCCGCGCGGCAACCAGCAACTCTGCTCTTGTCTTTGCGACACCTTTGGGCTGCTACTGTAGGGTGAGTCACCTCTCCTCCCGTTCAGCCCAACCTTTATTAGCTCTCTGCCCATTAAACATGACCTGAGTGCTCATTTTGCATGGAGACATTTAATTGCGTGCTGCTGAGGCACTAGTCCTAATAGGCTAAGTGCTGGCTCCTACGGTGACTACATGAACTGTATATGAACTGCAAAACTTTCCTCCTTCTTGCAACCCCCCCATACTACACATTATTTTAATCATCTTAGAAATCACACCGTCTGTTAGATTTCTTTAGAGTTGTGCATAAATTACAGATAAAAGCATTCCTTCTACACATGTTAAATGGTTCACAAAGTATCAGTCATATTTAATTTAAGTAAAATCTAGAATTAAATGATATCCATGCACAGTATATAAATTATTAGAGGTCTTGTTTATCATTTGTAAAATGTGAAACCAGCTGTATTTCTGATGAATGTGCTGTAACTTCAGGCTGAAATGCTCTCAGGTGTATTTGAAGACGATTGCCTGATAAAAAGGAAATATTCTACCTTTATATTACGGTCCTGGTGAGCTCAGTATGACGCTACCGCTGCCAAAATGTGTGCTTCACTTCCTGCAGAGTGCATTCATGTTAAAATGTACCGCACTCGTGGTAATGTATTGTGGTTTGAAATTTAAGTTTCCCCAAAATGTTCCAGCAGCGTTCAGGTCAGACAGTCCAATAGATTCAAGAGAGAGAGACTCAAATACCATTTGAATTTGTCCCAACATGCAGCATGTCGACTTTAAATATCCTATTTAACACTGACGAAGTCACCTTTCTGTGAGAGAGTTAATAGATTAGTATTGAGGCATAAGTAGCTCCATGATGACAAAATAATAGGTTATACCTAGCAAGACCGAATGAACAGATTGGAGGCCTTCGATGTTTTTTCATTCTGCATACGTGACCAAAAACGTGTCATGAAAACAATGTTGACATTCCAAAATATTGTTTGTTTTAATTTGCACTTTCACTAATTTAGAAAATCCATCCAATCTGGTGGGTTTATCAGCCACCACCCCCCCGCGTGTTAGTCTAACATCAAACAGAGGAGGTGGTGATGTTGGTGAATCACCCCAAACACCTTTTTAATTGCATTTACATATTGTATTTATCAAAAACTGAACACCGCTCATATAGCGGATGATAATATACAGAGTTTGACAGCAAAATAGTAAAAATTTAACCATGCTTAAAACACACATTCACAAACTAAAAATCGGATTATTCAGAAAGTTAAAGGGTAACTTTGGTATTTTTCAACCTGGACCCTATTTTCCCATTAGAGACAAGGATTTTTGAAACTGGTCCAGTATTAAACAAGACTGCTGCATTTAACTGTGGTGAAACAGGCTGCAATGTAAACACTCGGGCTACATGCAAACTGTCAATTTATGTCCACCAGAAGTGCCTGTGTTTGCCACTGACAGGCTCAGATTGCTGTTATAAGTGTCTGACAACATTATTGAAAGGATTCTTACAGAGATAGACCTTTTTGTTACAGAGTAAGATCCTTTTTGTCTAAACAGAAACAGACCTGAAATGATCCAAACCCACCAGACCCTATTTAAATAAACAGCAATTTTGTCATCATAAAATGTACTTCATTTAAAGTCCACAAAAATAACAACAACAAAAAAAATCACCAGCTCTGATTTGGTTTAAATTTACCCTTAATTCACTCAGTTAGATACGAAAATATGCTGCCTCTATACACGCTTAAAGTACTGTTTTCTTTAATAGAGTCTGGTGGGTTTGGGGATTACGACTTCGGGGCTGTTCCTGGTCAAACATAGGGATCCTTTCCATAATGTTGTCAGACACTTATAATAACACTCTGAGCCTATCAGTGGCAAAACAAGCACTTTTACTGGACATAAACTGACAGTGTGTATACAGTCTGAGTGTTTGCTGCAGCCAGCTGTGGTGAAACAGGATGCAATGTAGTCTTGCTCAATACTGGACCAGTTTCAAAAATCATTGTGTCCATTTGTAATCTAAACACAAAAACATGGAAAACAAAGGTCTTGGTTGAAAACTACCAAAGTTACCCTTTAAATTAAAATCTGAGGGAGATTTGTCAAAGCACACGATAAACATTTAATCTGTCAAATCTAAATCTGACATTTTACATATTCAAATTGTTTTCACTATATTATAGCATTACTGTTATCTGATTACCATCTTCATCCTCCTTCGTCTACAGAATTAGAGGCCATGTCAGACTTTCTGTCTCTGTTAAAATTCAGCAACACTAACACTTGATTTGTGATTATTATTCTGAGGAAGAGGCACATCTGCACCCTGCTATATGAACAGTCTGTAATTCTGCCCTCAACTGCTGTAACATAGAAACTTTCAAACATCTGATGTTCACAAAATGGCTTCTATATGAACTACTAGCAGGACTGTATACTTTTTATTTTCTTAAACAGAATACAGTAGAGTCTTGTTGACAGTCTGCGTGGTCGTTGTCCAGGTGGTCAGTTTGTGTACGGTTTAATTTTTTTATCCAGGGACTGTTTTAGCCGTCCATAATGGGAGGTTCATTTCTTGTCCCTTGTTTGTTCGAGATGTGCGCAGCAACTGTGGGTCAGACCCCAGACATGGTGGCCACTGATATATTCCATGAGAGAGTACTGGATACCCTAAAGTAATTATTGCAGCATCCTGATTTTTTTTGTTTTTTTGTTCTCTTGATGATTTCCCTGGGTATCTCTTTTCAGACGGAGGACAATGTGTGCAATCATTTCTATATTTTTGTTTTCCACCATCAGCCAGAATACTGCTAATAATCCATGAAGGCCTTTTTTCTTCTGGAAAGGTAAACTGTAACCGAGCACAGCCAAATGGGAAGGGTCAGTGCAGAAAACAAAACAGATCAAGTTTTTTTGTTTTGAAACTGTGTTTATAGTAGGCTTCATGTTGCATGGCGTGTGTCCATGAATAATAGACAGCACAATTTATTTCCGAAGATTGCTTCAAGACCATGCTAAAGTGTTCAGGGGGAGATAAACAGATGTTGACTACATGTGGAAAACCTTTTTTTTGTTTTGCTATGAAGTTGATCTTACAAAGTTTTCATTTCACTCTCAAAGAGACACACACAGCTCTGTGTGAGGTACAACAAACTGGAAAACATGCATCCGCCTCTTTACAGCTGCTGGGATTAGGAATTTATTAACTCACACTGTTTTAAAGTGGGCTGCAGGCCAGAGTGAAAGATATATGTCATGAATTGCGCAAAAGAAAACACAAAAGAGTTTATTCTGTCAGTTTGAGAGCAACACAATGTAAAGTTTTGTTTTTACACTAATAGAAACAGTTTAAAAATACTTCTTTACAAGTAAGGGTCCTGCATTGAGAAAAGATTGTTACTTAAGTAAAGGTCCTATCAGCAATACTAATAGGATCAGAGGAGAAAGTACTCAATATCAGAATAATACAGTATTATATGGTTGAATTATTAATATAGATGCATTAACATATAAGCAGTGGTAATTATTCAGCTGGTCAAGGTTGAACTAATTTTGAACTACTTGACATACTGTATGACAAATAATCGTATTTTAGAAGCTGGTCGTGTGTTTGTATGTAAAATCGTAATCTGTAGAGTCACTACAGCTGATAAATAAATGTTACGAGGTATAAATTTTAATATTGCCCTCTGTAATGTACTGAAGAACGAGTATAAAAATAAAAGCATTAGATGAAATATAAGTACATGTGCCTCAATATTGTAGTCAGCTTTGAAATGACTCACTGAAAAAAACTTTACTGTATGTCTTTGCAAATATTTATAGAGTTGTGACTCTAATTAGATCACAAATATTGGTAATGGAAGACTCAGCATTGTGTAATGCAAAATACACCACAAAAAAAAGGTAATTTGCAGTTAATAATTATTTCTTACTTTGAAGAACAGCCCCATGCCCAGAAGTAGGAAGTCTGTACTTTAAAGATAAACTTCACCAACAAAATGATCATCTGTTTATCAGTTACTTACCCAGTGTTGTATTGAATTCATGAAGAAACCTTTATTTTTCTCGTAACCCAGGGTAGGGGAGCCCTTCTGTGCGGAGTTTGCATGTTCTTCCCGTGTCAGCGTGGGTTTTCTGCGGGTACTCCAGCTTCCTCCCACATTTCAAAGATATGCAGGTTAATTGTTGACTCTAAATTGTCCGTAGGCGTGAATGTGAGTGTGAATGGTTGTCTGTCTCTATGTGTCA
>JAPZEB010000005.1:14677753-14697318 GCA_029783705.1 Chaetodon striatus
GTCTGAATAAACTTTCACATTGTGAGATGAAACTGAGCCTTATTGTGCACAGAACCCCTCTGAGGGAGAAAATGGCAGGCTTCTGGAGCGCACTGTATTGGGCTGATTTGTAAATATAAGCTTTTGAAATGCAGCACAATACTCCATCATGAATATTTCAGCTGTTGCACATTTCATGCTATTGTAATACTTGAACTGTTTTTATTAACCTTATCAGTAGGTATTGTGGTCGGAAACATATACACACCCTATACCTCGCACCTATAGATGTGAAATCAGAGAGAGGGGGACGCGTCTGTAACGAGCTGATTTCTCCCAGAAGAAGAATCAGTGTAAACAGAGAGAGCAGATGAACAATTATTCCAAACTTTCCCTGTAGTGTTTATCTGTACATCTGTCTCTGTTTGATTACAGTTTCAAGAACAGAAGCCTCACTCTCTTTAGCCTCCTATCTGTGCAGGGCGTAATGTGCTATTTGGTAATGCAAACCAAATATCTGACTAATTAGCAGTTCCCTCACGTTGCTATACGTTTTTTCGCTCTGCATATTTCTGCCTTCCAGATAGTAATGCAATTAAGCACAACATTTTTTTTTTCCCTCGACAAAATTGCTTAAGTAGATGTAATTAGGGAGTGAATGTTTTGATGAGGAGAACAGAACTTATGGAATAAATCCATAAACCTTCACTCTGTAACATCATACAGTAGCTATAGGAAGGGTGCGTTTGTAACTTTGTGTAGTGTCTCTCATTTAAAGGATTGCTTTATATTTTTAAACACTATTTTGATACAGTGCTCACATGCCCATATGTTAAAACAGTATTGGTCGCTGTAATTGTTCCACTTCTTTACAGTGTGGGTTACTGAGTCCTCATTCTGTGTTTAAATGCTTTTTAGAGATTAACTGAAACTAATATGATGGGATTATTCAAATCAAGTGCCTATTTTGCTAAGTTTTGGTCATTTTAGTCTTTCCGTCTTTCTGTGTCCTCAGACAGTGTTACCTCACTGAGCTGAATGCACAGTGACAAAGGAAGTCTGTAACGGTGGATAATAGAAGCATGATTTGACTAAATGTAACTGCTGAGGCCTCATATTAACTTTGGTTAAACGTTGGGGTGCATTTTTGTCCCGCATCTCAGGTTTCGGAAGTGATCTGTTTAAACCCAGCATTAAAGGTTGAGTGTAGGATTTAGCTTCATTTACTGCCAGAATTAAAAAATAATATTCAAAACTAATTTATAATCACTTGAAACTAAGAATCACTGTGTTTTAAAATCCTACACACTCACCCTTAAACAAGAGCAATAATTACAATGACCAGATATTGTTTTAATGTTCATATAAACATGGTATGGTGGTGGATGAGATACTTAGATATTCTTTACTAACATAATAGTAGCAGTATTACAGTGTAGAAATTCTCTTTTAGAAGTAAATTTCCTGCCTTTAAACTTGTACCTAAGTAAAAGAACAAAAGCTGTAACATCAAAATATACCTGAAGTACCAAAAGTAAAAGTACTCATCATACAAAATGGCCCATTTTTAAACAATATGTATTATATTATTGGACAACATATAATAAACATTTATTATTGATGCATTAAATTACATCACTTTTATGTTGCCGTGGGTAGAAGTGGATCTAATTTTATTTACTTTAGTTATGTAGCTTGTAAATTTCTCACTTGCAATCAATAGAGTTGTATCATAGTTTATTTTTTCATTCTATTTTGCACTATTGATTTGAACCTGCAAAGTAACTAGTAACTAAAGTTATCAGATAAATGCAGTGGAGTACAAATTACAATATTTGCCTCTGAGATATAGTGCAGTAGAAGTACAAGGGTGGGGACACATGCCGCGTCTTAAACCACCTGAAAAACCCAAGGTTGGGTGTCGGATGCTACTTTTGTGCCTGCTCTGTGCCAACTTTTAGTGGCCATATTGCAGCCTACTTACCAGACAACCCAATTTGGGGCTGATCCTCTTCCAGGCGTTATTTCTCAAGTGTGTGTTAGGCCTAAAATATTGTCCGTGGGACTAATATGGTCAACTTCTCCATATTTATCACAGACATTGCTGCTTTCCAAACATTAAATTGTTTTTATCTTAGGGCACAGATTGTGCTTGCATCCCGCTACGTTGCTGCTCTCGCGTTTGAGAGTGCCCTCTGTGCACCTACATTGAACCCAATGGATTTAAGGGTGCAAACAGTTGGCATGTGTACGAGCACATAAGTAGCAAAAAATGGGAATGCTCAGGTAAAGAACAACTACCTCAAAATTGTACTCAAAGGTTTGCTATGTCACAGAGAATGAAATCACACTACCGCTATGTGTGTTGTAATCCGAACTGCTCTGTTCTATGTTTTGGTTGACAGTCCAGCCATGCGTGCATGTTAGTGCACGTGAGCCCCTCTGTGTGTGTGTGTGTATCTCACTAGCTAGATAATCCCGGCAGTCTGCTCTGCACTCACATAGTGGTTGTTAGCATTGTTTACACTGTTACTACAGTTAGCAGCTAGCTGTTGCCTTAGCCACCTCCACATTGAGAACTATGTGCGGACATTTTGAATCATAGATGTGCTGTTAATGTTGTATGCAGTGCTTGAGTAAATATACTTTACATCACCGGACATGTGAGTACAGTTTTAAAACAAATTGAAAAAAAAAAGTGGACCTATCCTTTAACTTTAAAAACGAAACACAAGGATCAACTAGTATTGCATGAAGACAGTACACTTCTTTAAAGTATTACCTGCTCATTAATATTGTGTCATTCAAACCACTATGTAATCCTCCATTCAGTGAGGAAACAGTTGAACCGGTCCCTGCTCCCATTAAACTCCATATACTGAGCTAAGAGTTAGAGAACTTGCGGTGGCATGCGCATCTGTGTGAAAACTGGTGGCAGCATGATGCGTCACAATCGCCTCTGATCAGTTACAATGGAAATAAATAATTCATGCTGGAGGAAATGAGTCTAATTAGCAGGCAGTTTGGGTCCTTTGATAAAGCTGAGGACTAATTCTATGAAGGGCAGGAAGCTCTGTCATCAGTCAGCCCTGAACAGATTAGCATCTATTATGAATGAGGGACGAGCACCCTGGTGAAACCAAGTGTGTCCGAGAGACAAACTTAATAACTCCTGCGATGGGACAAACTTCCCCGCACCCTTCAAGCCCCCCTCCCCTCCTCCTCCTCCTCCTCCCCCTCCACAGCAACACACATATATATCCTCCCTCGCTCTGTCTCATCAGCCTACACTCCCATCCTGCAGGTCTATTGTGTGCAGGTAGAAGCATGCCGCTGCAATGGAGAGACTCGCCCCTCTGTCCATCATCCTGACAGCTGTGGAAATACATTCGCCATGCTGCATTAAGGAGCGTCCACACTGTTTAACACCACACTTAAACACAAAAGGAATGTGGGGCACCTTCTCCATGCCCATTTTCCACGTCCTTGCACCATATCACTTCATTTCAGTGCGTTATGTCCTCACGGGATTTGTTTTTAGCAACTTGTGAAGAATGAGGAGCGGCGAGGAGATGCTCTGCGCGATGCAGATGATGCCTCTTTCTTAGGAGAACAACACAATAAAGGCCAATTAGAACTGAGTGCGGAGCCGTTGTGACAAGCAAAAGGTCCCGGTATCAGGGGGGACATGCGTGGGCGGGGTGGACCTGTCAGCGCCACATTGAGGGAGATAACAATAAATAGCTAATAATGACACTTAATGAGCTTGATTAAGTTGATTTGTTATGGAAAAAGTGCAGCAAATGGTGGATGTAGGCGATGTGATGAGAGATTGATTTTAATAGATAGGAAACTCTGTTGGGGCTTTGCTGCACAATGGGGCTGCAGAGGGAAAATAAGGTACAAAGGGATGCTGAATGGATTCTCACGAGACACATTCGAGATAATTAGATAAATTTCACACTAACACACATCATTCACTCAAGGACATTATGAACATGTTACATTTCCCAGCATACAGAGGACTTCATATATTTCCAAGCTTGGTCTGATTATTTTCAACTTACATGTTTCCAGCAAGCGCAATATGTTCATACAGTATATGAATGTCGTTAAATGCTATTATGGGAGCAGTAATGACTGCCAGATAATTATCCCTCCCACTCAGACTTGACGGCTGCTGAATTTCTCTCATTTCACCACATAATTGTCTATGATTGAATTGGAGGTTTTATATACTTCTCTGTTCTTTCAGGCTGAGTTGACTTTCCTCAGTGATGGTGGAGGTTATCACAGGCCCTACAAGTCCCCCCAATTGCCCCTGTAAACAACATGCAATAGTGAACAAAGTTTCCCTGGCTTTCAATATGCCTCTCCCAATTTTCCCTCGAAAGCGACAGAAAGTCAGATGAAGGGAAGTTTAATTAAGTAAGAACCTGTTGAGGAAGATTTCCAATCATGGTCTTCAGAATGAGTGCATTCAGCGTATTCATCTCCAGGCGATATGCTCTCTCTTTATCCAAGTGTGCGCTGGAGTTCTCTAGAGGGACCCCAGTTAATTGAATACATTAAAGTAGAGCGCCGGAGGCTTTATTTATTTTTCTACTTTAGTCAGACTTGTTTAAAGGAGACCAACTGCTGATGTTTGGCCCCTTCTAGAGTTTAAATGGTCTCTACACTGGGAGTGGCGTGCAGGAGTAGTGGTTTGAGAAGAGATTTGATGTAATCCACAGCCTTATTTATTCACCGTGAACCCCTGAGTGAGCCTAGTTTACGTATTTGGCAGTCATTCAAATGTGCATCTTGGCCCTCAGGCCTGTGTCCCATTATGTATCTAAAGGACTCAATGCAGAGGATTCATTTTGTTCCCTTTAATGTTTGCCGCTGCTGCTCTTTCTCTTTCGCAACTTTTACGACACAGTTGCGCCACAGTCTTTGCTAACACGAGTCAAACTGACACCACTCATATGAACAGTTTTATTTTGGTAATTCGTGCATAAACCAACTTTAGACGTATGTCACAATTGTGGCTCATTTTCAGCTGTTTTACTATAGATGTGTGTTCCTTGTTTTATGTGAACATAAAATCACATGTGCATTTCACCAGTGGTGGAAAGTAACTAAGTACATTTAATCAAGTTCTGTACTTCAGTACAATTGTGAGATACTTGTACTTTACTTAAGTATTCCCATTTTATGCTGCTTTGTGCTTATAGCTATATTTAAAAGGGGAAACATTGCACTTATTACTTCATTACATTTATTCCACAGCTTTAGTCATTGGTTACAGATCTTATTGTTATAGTAGACTATCCAAAAGTAGAGCTAAATTGTTAAGATTAGCTTCACGTTGACAACTTTAAATTGCTGCCTACATGTCAATAAATTGGTATAAATATTCCAGTAATTCATAAAAAAATATATAACTCTCTACATGGGGACAGTTTGATAAAATACCTTGAAAAATATTGATCTTTGATACCAGTGCCTTTTCCTTTTTTGGTAAGTAGCAGAATGACTGTGGTAAACATTAACAATTAAAGGTTTAAAGACTCTAGGGAAAATGACAAACTGTTTAAACTATTCAGAATTGATATGTGCTGATAAATCTGTATTTTTGGCAACACTACAACAGTATCTTTTGCTTCCAATACTTATGTACTTTTACTTAAGTAACATTTTGAATGACAGACCTTATACTTATAATGGAGTATCATCACATTGTAGTGTTGCTACTTTTACTTAAATAAAAGATCTCAGTATTTCATTTTGTCATTTAAATCTTTTATTGAAGTTTTTCCTTTTTAAGAACATGAACACAAAAGACAAATACATAAACACAAACAGCACAGACTGAACAAAAACACATCTCTGCACTGTTCATAATAGCAATAAATCAAAAGTCCATCAGCACAGCACCAAACCTAATATCATCAGGTGACCTATTTTACACAAAAAGCCTGAAAACAGACAAACAGAAAAGGCCCCTATGATACAACCAAAGCAAAAGAAGCAAAAGCCGACTGTCTCCATCTGTATGTTACAACTGTAGTTCATTTCAGTACAGTGTCCAGCTCTTTTGACATATTTAGTCCTTCTATATAAGACAAAAACTGATTCCAGACAAGTAAATATGATTCTCTACGGTTTTGCAGCTCGGCTATCATTAACTCAATGATGCGTTCGCTGTCATAAACTTCACCCACTCTCTATACTCAGGTGTAACTTGACTGTTCCAGTAGCGGAGGATGATTCTAGCAGCTGAGATAAAGCCTGTTTGGGCTAAAGCAAAAGCTGGTCTGGAGATCTCAGGTAGACATGACCACTCTCTCAAGAGTTGTTTTGATTATATCTCTCCAGAAAGGTAGAACTAGAGGACAGGCCCACATTGCATGGATAAACGTGCCTTCCTGCCTTTTACATTTCCAGAATAGACTATTTTCTAGTGAACCCGTGATGGGTTATGAGGACGGACGGGTGTAAAATAATATCGATTAAGTTAAATGTGTAAATTTTCCCCAAACTTCTCTTGTAAACCAGCCTGCACTGGAGATTATCCTTGTCCAAGAATCCTTATCAGTGTTCTAATTTAAATCCCTCTGCCAGATATGTCTCGCAGGTGCCATATATTGCGTTAGTAATTATCTTATAAAAGGTGGAAGCTGAAGGATTATTTTTAGGTAACTTAAAATATAGCTGTACCATATTATCTTCCTGCTTCAGCTGCTTCACTACAGTCCCCACAGTACTTCTAATCTGTAAATATCTCACCACTGCATTTTGGACACATTTTGTCGTTACTGTCTACGCATGACGGTTTCTGCTGGTGTAAAAAAGTAAATCTTGAAAACATGTTTTTTATGTACCATTTACATTTCATAATATATAGTTTGCAGGTGGAAATGTAACTTAATCTTCAAGTGAACAACATTTAGGTGGAAATGTAACGGTGATGCAGGGAAAAGTGAATCAAAGGTTTATATATTATAACAGACATGTAATTTAAATGTGGGATCACACATTAAAGTCCCTTTAATTTGCCTGATTATTTGGACATCTGTAAAGACTTACTTACTCACATTTACTCTGACAAAGTGAGCCAAATAGAATTTCTTTTATATATATATATTATTGAAGATGCAAAAAGACTTTGGTATCCTTAAGATAAAATGTTAGTTGTCTCATTAGTTACTAACAGTTACTAAAGGTCTCAGCCTCGCTGGGGTGAGGAGGACTTTGATTTTGACTTCTTATCACCAGTTAATGCTGTTTCAAAGCAAATTTAAGAAGTACACAACTTTCAATTACATACAGTGTAAACTGAACCCAGATCTGCATGGGTCAGAGGGAACGTAGAAATGACAGAGGTGATTCTTTAACAAGCGTCTTGACTGGTGGACCTCGAGGGTATTAACATCATGTGGAGTGTGAAATCCAGACGGTGGCTTTCTCCCCTGTGGGCACCGAGATCAGATCCCCGGACAACACTCATTAGTCAACATGCTCTTCACCTCCATCGTCACATTCATCACGACACAGAAAACTTACTTGCACAAGCACATTATATGCTCATTAATAACCTGGTACAACATTCATCTTGCTGGAAGGAAATTAATTTCCTTGCTGTGTTGCACTTGTTCATTTAAACCAATTGTCAAAAGGATTTTTTTCTTTGTTTTGCCGAGCAGGAATTGCTCTATCCCTTCAATCATAGTTAAAAAGGTAATGGAACAAATATTATTTTGCATTGTATTAAACCGGCTGGATATCAAGGTCTTAACCTGCGTTTTGTGGTATTAAAAATAATTAAAAAGTGTTTTTTAAAAGGCGTATTTGCTGTTGAGAAAGTTCTTTGAATTGTGCACAGTTTCATCTGAATATGTAAAACACTGTCATTTGAATACCGGGATGCCTTTTAATAAAAAGGACTAAAGTGAGATTTAAAATGAACAAGGTGATTAAGAGCGACTGTGCTGGACATTTATATAGCAGGACCGCACACATAATGAATAAAGATTCATGCTTTAGCTCCAAATTTAAATTTTTGCACAAAATGTGCCTGATGTAGTCAGCTTTTAATCACCTTACTGACAGGAGTAACTGCTTTCATTTAACCTTTACTGAAGATCATGAATTCTAAAGCATTTAATTGGATACGTCATTTAACAGAATGAACAGAGCAAATTTTCACCAATTCAAAGGCTCAGATTGACAGACAGTGGCAGTAAGACCCACCACAATTAAAGCTGATCTGTATTCACTGGCCCTGTCACCCATCGCCATTAGTGATGTGACTGTTTGATCATCTCTGCAGAGAAACTTTGCTGAACTTCACCTTGTTTTGAAAGGACTCGACGTTGAATGAAAGACGAAGGTTGAGGAGGGGAAGGGGCTCTGGAGGATAGCGACACACACACACACACACACACACACAGACACACACACACCTATCTACCTCTGGGACCAAAGCTCCCTCTGATGCACCTCTAGTTTAACAGCATCCTGAAAATGGACGTGACAGCACAAAAGACAACAGTGCAAGTCTCCCACCATTATGTTTATTATCTCCATCAGTGGCTTAATTGAAATGTTTCAAAATCAGAAAATAACAATGCCATCTTTTTTTGAGACATTGGAAGTAATGGCTTTGTCTCGACGCTCTCTGCAGACAATTGCCCCAGTGATGTGAAAAACTGTGTCAAGTGGTACACAGTGAAATGTGCGGCAGACACTTAATTGTTTTCCTGCCTTTGACTTCAGAGAGAGCAAATTCAATCTGTGTGCCAGACATTTCCTCTGTGACTAAGCCTAACCAGCCAAAGCATGTTTGGTTAAGCAACCAGCCCCAGGGTTAAATTTCACATTTTGCAATTACAGTTTTTTTTTTTTGTATCCACAAAAATAAAATGTGTTATTTAAATGAACATAGCTTTGGGATGTTTCTGTTAACCAGATCCAATATAGTGGTTCTCAAAGTGAGGTCTTGGGACCCCTGTGGGCCCTTCAGAGTGCCCTGGGGGTTCTCCAGAAAAATGAATTGTAGATTAATTTCACTCTATTTTAACTCATAATTTCATACAGGGAGAATAGATTGTCTGTTTTTGGGTCATCAGCGAGACGTCTCTATATGTATCATGGAGGTCTTAGATTTGTTATTTTTATATTTTCTTGTGCAAAAGAATTATAATCCATACCATTTTAACTGATAAATAATCTGTCATTTTGATGTTAATAATAATGTTTCTCAGTTGTAGTATGTAGTATGACGCCCCCAGTGCATGCTAGTTACTAGTGCAACCCTACTTTCTTATGTAGTAGCGTTCTCCAGTCCCTCTGGCTTGTGGGCAATATGCAGGCTACAGTTTCTCTTGTTTTATCTTCTTTAACTGGCACCAACAAACAGCAAGACAGTGTACATACAGCTTCACTCTTAACTCAACTGCAGCGCATATTACCAGAGATACTCAATAACAAAAGACACAACTTTACAAGCTACGCCAACGGTACAAAATGGTGCACACTTCTAGTCTCCTATATGGGCGTGGTCGTCTCTCCCCCACATAGCGCCACCTCTTTTGGAAGTGAAGTAACGATCATGTGGAGGGATGAAATCAGATTTAAAACAACACTTAATACAGTGCGAACGTATTTTTTTTATTTTTCCGCTTGTTTTTTATCTGCTAGCTTAATGTCTGATATTAATCGTGATTAAGATCACGTCAGTTGGCGCCAGATCACGAGAGTATGTCTCGAACAAGGATGATTTTCTCCTAATTTGTCTGTCTGAAAAATGCCATTTCAGTGTCAAAATATGAAGAAGGGTTGGGAGTTGTAAAAAGGGGATCCAACATTTGCTTTAGTTTTTATGGGGCGAAGGAAACGATCATAGTCTGTACTCATCGCCACTTTTCCCATTGGAATGAATGGACTCAGACTCTAGTCTCCTAAAGGAGCGGGGCAGTAGCAAAACCCATGTGACACAGATACAGGAAATAGATTTAAAGTGTACTGTCACAGTTGGTGTCAAAGTCAAGGATCCTTCCTTGGTAGGACAGGTCCTTGCTTCCTACAAGGCAAGAGTCCCTCCTAGAATTCAGTGAACGCACATTGGATGAGGCTAGCGAGTGTCCCCAGGTGATGCTTTGACCTGCAGGACATTGTGACGTGTTCACTGTGGCCGTGATTCCCCCAAAACTACACCAACTGAAACCAAAACAATGAGAACAATTATCATGTAAGTAATCATGTGAATAGTGTATGTTTTATTTAAATCATGTTATTTGAAATAGCTTATTTCTTGGCAGTGGACACATCGGAAAATGTAAAAAAAAAAAATTCATGCTTGTCTAGTAAAAATTAATCCAAAGGAATGACAAAATCCTGCCAAACTCCGCCACGTAGATTTCACTGAAGAGGCCTCTCCTTTACTTCCAGCAAATCGTGCGCAAAGAATTGTGGGTACTTTATACCCAGTGAGGATACATACATGCATCCTTAAAAATTCTCTGAAAGACGGACTCTGTCCTTGGTAGAATTTGAAGGATGCTTGACATTGGAGCAGTCCTTAGGCGGGATTTGATGACGTAGCGTCCTTGAATTCGATCATTTAAGACATCCAATGTGTCAGTGGTTTGTCATGTTACCTCAAGTCTGATACGCTCACACCTCCCCCCGCAAAACAACGTCAGGTAGGAACTAGAGTGACTCTCACTTGAGGCAAAAGTGACATAAAATAGCAACTTAAAGGTATGCATGAAAATATATACCGGTGAATAAGATAATATTTTTCGTGCTATTAATGATAAAGATTCAGTAAGTCCAAAATAACAGTGTGGAATTATTCCTGATAAAATACACATCTATTCTGTAACGACATGAATTAATATGGTGGCTTATAAATAACTCAAAAATACAATGTGTGCAGTAACTATGGTTATACAAGTTATGAAGCACACACACACACACACACACAGCTTTGCTATTTTCTCCTCCTGTTCTTTTCTCTCTTGTCCCTTCTTACTGCCGCTTTCATGTTTGAACGGCTGCTCGCTCTGCTTGCAGATGTACTCAGCTTGTCAGTCTTGACAGATTTTGCGCCTAAACTAGCTGCGGTATATCATCTCGTCTCGTCACATGATGAAATAGAGACTTGACACTGGACAACATCAACAAACATCATCGCTGCACATCTCTATACGACAAATATACCATAGAAAACAATAAACTGCACATATAGAGCAAATGGCACCACTTTTATTAAACATGAGATCTTTGAGCACAGGCGTATTCCTTAAATGGCAATCTGCATCTTGTTCTCCATCCAGTACATTGCTGGAGGGCCCGCTTTCTCTGTGGGCCCCCCTACCTCACAGCTTGCACTGTCATTACTGCCCCTGATGTTTCTTATATGAGCTAAGTCTTTGCAACACTTCTACATACGATATTAGAGATTCCATCTTAATTCCGAGAGGATTTACGCAGAAAAACACACAAAAGAAAATTAAATAAACGTTGAGTCACAGGCGACAACTAGAGAAACAGCCCCAGACCAAACGCTTTATTGTTTCCTCTTGGGAAAAATGTTGTGAAAGATTTTTCAACTGAGATGACACACACCGGCTTATTCCAGCTGGATTTGATCAACGCTGACATTTTGGAACAGAAGAAAGGCATGTTAAAGGAAATGCAGATTAGGGAGACCAAATCAAATCCACTCAAGTGTTGTTCATTCTGCCCCGCCACAATACAAACCATGTGTGCTGCTTTTTAAGTGGTGAAAATAATCTTAAGATTATAGAGTGGTCTCTGGTGCTAATTGTCTAAGAGCTGTTTTTCTTTTGCTCCCATTAATTCTTCCTTTAAGAGCTTTCCCCCTCCGAATGTTTTAACTGGATTTTGTCAACTGTTAGCTTTGGAGATATTGTTTGATGGCAAATGTAATGAGGGAATCATCATTTCAACATGTGTGGTGAAACAGATCTCACAAATGTTCTCCGGGACAGCTGTCGTAACAGATTTGAAATGTTAAGAAGTTTATGCTGCCTCAGAGGAAAAGCACTTAGCGCCTGCTCACTGATGTGTGTTGTTCTCATGCTCAGTGAGGGAAGAGGCTGACAACAGGTTTAAAGCATGAACAACTTCACTGCTTCCACGTAACAACACGGATGCACTCAAGCTACATACAAATGCTGTGTTTGAAAAGCCTTGGATTTGGCATTTGTTAATATTTTACCCTCAACATGTCATTATTTTTCAATGAAATTTGTATGATCTACTTCTAAGTCTCCCTCTACTCAGAATATGTGTTGCTTTTTGTTTCTTCATTTGAATGTTTGACCTTCACAGTGCAGAGTTTGACACTAGATTTTCACATTCATCTGCCAAGAGAGAAAAGTTACTTTTTAAATCTGAGCTTAACACGTGTACATTATAGGATTTTGTGACGTCACTTCTAGTTTTGCAGCTAATAGAGTTCTGATGGGATGAGTTTCAATTTTTAGGCCGACCCATAAGTTAGCTTTGCCCGAGTTCCCTGAACAAAAATTTGGATTATAGCAATAAATAATCTCTACTGTGATACTTAAATAACACAATCTTCACACATGAACACCACCTTTATGATTTTTGAAGTGTAAATGCAATCATCATAAATAAGAAGATAACATTAAGCTATTAGCAAACTACACCATGATCGTATGACCTCATCGTCACCACCACAATGAGGCTGTACAGCCGTGTTTGGCGTGATGACGCTCTGTAGTCTCATTGAGCCTCTTGTTAGCAACCACCTTTTTTGAGACACATAAAAGCCTCAAAATTGACATGTGGGGTATTTACTGACTTATTTTATGTCGTTCATTTTCGTTTGATCATGGACAAACCTGGAAAAGTCAGGAAATTTCACTTTCTTGTTTTCCAGGCCTGGGAACGTCATGGCATAAGTGAAACCCGTTAAAGTTTCGTAAAAGTCACAGAATTTTGTTATGTGAATGAAAAGAATTGTTGCAGTAATCTTCCATCTGTATGCTTCCACGTACGCATTTTCAGTAGCTGTTGACATGGCGTAGCTTTAAGATGCGCCAATGTGTTGCATTCCCCGTGTTCCGTCTCTTCCTTCACATATGACTGTAGTCGACATTTTGTCTGAATCTGACATGTTTGAATAAGAGAAAAATAATGTTGTGACAGTGTGATTTAACATGCAGGGTCATGAATTCTGAAGTGTGCTACCACTTTGAAATTGTACATTGTACATTGTACATATAGCCTACATTGTGAATAGTAGTGGAAATTTATCATGGGTCCTTGAAAAGTCATGGAAAAGTTTTGAAATTCTTTCCATGAAAATGTGTGTGAACCCTGTAGAACAAAACGTGAAAGCTTGTGTTAACCACAGACCTTATTTAACTGTCTAAAATCCATCGACTTTGAGAAGAGGAAAGCTGGAGTGCTAAAATGCTAACTCATTCCTGCACCGCTTTATTGTAGTCGTAATCCACAGTAGACATACGCTGAGAATGAATGAAGTTGGAGGCATCTTGTGTCCACCGGTGAAACACGTTTGCATATTTATAGATTCTGGATTTTTCAATGAAGGAGAAGGAAAATTCTTCATGAAGTAATTAAACTTTTTTTAAACAGGAAAGCCCTGTCAGACACAGATGATTATTCCAAGATTTTTTAAATGTATTAAAATGTCTGGAGGGGGTCTTTAAAATAATCTCAAATGAAGCAAATTTAATTTCAAACTAAACTCTCCAGCTGTAGCTCACTGCCACAGACTGTTTCTCACCTGCAGCTCCGGTGAAAATCCTCTCACTCCAACTTTCCTCAAGAGTTCTGCACCCACTGTTGATTTTTCACAATGACACACACACACTCCCATTGTTGCTGAATAGGTCAATCACTTAAAAAAAAGGAAAGAAAAGAAAGTCAAAAGCAAACCAACACCATCCATTTATCCCTCTTTACCTCCCCTCCCTCCTCTCGCCTTGCAAACCAGCGAAGGCCATCACTTGTCTGGAGTTAATGGTGACGCAGGGCAGAGCAGCATGCATAGGTGCTTTCATGACTGATTGATATTGTTGGGTTTAAGGCTATAATATTAAACAAATGGTCCATTCTAAAGGGCCCACGGGGAATTTTGAAATTCCTTGCTGCGAAACAAAAAGCGACCGCTGCAGCACCTATTGGTTTGTAAAGTGGTAAACACAGAAGTAAGTGAGCACGCTGCAGGAATACAGTAAGGACAAGGGGTGTGTAATCTGTAATTATCACACTGGATTTTAAACCAGTCACTGATGCATTTTGAAAACAACGTTAGTGACACTCATAATTGTCCTAAAATGCCCTGTTGTCAATAGTAGAATTAACACTGTATGTATAAGATTTCTAGTGAACTCTTTTCTCCTCAGTGTTTTTGTCCCCATGCTTTTTGTTTCTGTGGCTGTAATGACTTTCTGACAGCTAAATTGATACAGCACTTCATCTTATTGTGACTGGAATGAATACTTTTATTCTTTATGAACATGTTTTTTTTTTTTATGTAAAGCCACCCAAGTTCGACCTCGCACATGAATACGGATTGATCCAGGGTTATGTATATTTCATGTGTTACTGATTTGTTTTGACAGCGTTACTTCAGTGTATCCACTCCGCTGAAAGTCGTCCCAGGCTTGTCCATTTGCCTGTAGCCTGGATTCATGGCCGGCAATGAATTGTGTGTTGAAGGGTCTGAAGGAGAGAGTTAATGAAGTAAAAATTAATGAAGCACGTGAGCACCACCATCTCAAGGCTGTAAGCTCCTCCATGCCCCATTTATAATGTATGATCTCAATAAAATCAATCCAATGTACCAGTTCTCACTTAGGGTAAGAATAGATTTACAGATTACAGCCCTGTGTTCCCCTGGTCATAATTACACCCACCTCCCCCTCCTACAGTCAAAGTGTGCTGCCGGACTCCTTAAGATAATTTAATGTGAAGTTTCACAACACTGTGCACAGACAATGTAATCGTCCTCCTGTCACATCGCTGAATATTCAGCTCCGGTGCTGCAGGTGCAAAAACCATCACAACCTCTTCTTTAAAGGCAGAAGGTGTTGTGAATTTCCGTCACACATTAAGTGACTCTTTGAGTGTTTCCTGCGTTGCAGAGTACCTTTGTATTTGATTAAATGTATGTGATGTGTGAGGCAAAGCTCTGATGGCCCTTCCACTTTCTCCGCCACTTCCTGAAGACTTGTTGAAAGTTGAAGGAAGATAAAGTGCAGCAAGTTGCCTGTATTAGAGCTCCCCCTTCAGGTGCTGTGGAGAACTATGTATCATGAGACTGAGCTCTCTACACGGTGAGAAGCAGCAGCGTTACATTACAAAATGTCCACATTATTTAGCATCAGCATCAAGATGTAGATTTAAAAATCTTTTTAACAAAGACTCAACAATGTTTATGGTAACTTTGTATCCGGTGAAATATTAAATTAAAATCCCCACACCAAATACTCTCACTGTGGTGTGTGCTTTTCAAAATGTGCACAAACATGAAAGCCAGTCTTTATTATTTACAGCTCACTGGATGCTTACTATATATGTACGCTAGCAAGATGCTGAAAAAGACAGGAGTGTGGAATAGTTTCAAAGGGTGTAAGATATGCTAAAGGAAACCTGCATGTAACAAATCTACAACATGGTTGGCAAATCACATGAAAACTGGAAACAGCTTTGGTGTCTTGTATTCTCTTTTTTTCTAGCCATTATGGCCTCGGTTACTGCAGCCTGCATGCTAACAAAGTGGATAACTGTCATGTTATTTTAAGGTGCATCAGCTGAAAACTCATGTTTCAAAAAAGTCTGACAAGGGATGTATGTGATTAGTTGATTAGTTGATTAAACATTGCTGATTAATTTGATTAATTTGCTGATTAATTTGATTAATTTGCTGATTAATTTGTGTTGACCCAATGAAAATGCTGTTGTAATAAAAACGTGCGTTTCCTAAAGACTTATTTTTCTAAAGAATATTGTTTTCAATTAATGTTATTTGTTAACTTTTATTCAGTGTTGTTGTCATGTCACAATTCAGCGTCATTTAAAATACAATATTATAGAAAAATGTGATTTCAAATGGCTGTTATAATGCATGTATATGTTGCACTTTTTAAGACAATGTTTAACCCTATAAATTGTGCTTGATTTTGGCTGTTTTCTGAATGTTTTCATACTTTGAAACTCGTCGACTAGTCTTGAAACTTCTGTATAAATGTGAGGTAAATTAGTCATCAGGAACATCCTTACTATACACTGCACACATTGTATGTAAAGTGTGCATGAGAGTATTTGCATAATTTTCATACACCCTGTATAATCCATTTTTCCCCCCGTCAGTTGTTTCACTCCTCCTGGAGCTGAAGTTGTAAACTACATGAAGCTGCGACTTCTTTCAAATACAAACATCCGCAATTACAGCTTAACACATTTACGAAAAGTGTGAATCCCAAGTGGATGAGAAGCTGATTTTGTTTTAGATAAACCCATACAGGCTTTGCGTGTCGCACATGAAAAACAGAATTGTCAAGTTCAGCTGCCTGATGTGCCTACCCCTCCACCTCCATGAACAATTCTGTATTTATAATGTCATCTTATCACGCTCCCCTTGAAGGCAGCAGCAAGTGCACTTATGCCTTTCTTTGTTAGGGTGAGTTGGCAATTTCCTGTGAGATGGAGCAACTGCAGGCAGCCCTTTTCTTTGATAATGTCCCTGACACCTGGACCAAACTGCTGTTTCCATCACTTTGCAGGCTGGAACAGGAGGAAAGGAACATGTCATAAGCCTCCTGCCACCCAGAGTCACTCACTGTGCATTTAACAGCACTCTCCTCACTACACTTTCCAGGATGTGGAGGTCAGAGCCAGATTCTTGTGTGGAAAGTTGTCTCGCTCTGCGTCAAAAAAGGCAGAAACAGTCGATAAAACTCCTCATTTTATTATCAGAAAAGTATTTATCCAATTATCCTGTATGTATTCCCTGTAATAATACCTTAGCTTTACATGGTGTACCATGTTACATTTGTACCATGTAAAGCTGGTTATTAAGCAGCAAGCCTGAAAGGGTGTTTATTACAGAGGCCTGACAGATTGATTCTAAATTATAATTAATCAGTTGATTTTGACCCACAGATTGTGATTGTGCCCTGTGAGTTTCATTTATTCAGCTTTTCTTCTGGCTCTACTACAATCACCGTAGACCTGCAGGACTCCCAAGCAAATTAACAGTCTTCACGCTACCCTGCAGCCATAATGAAAATATCAGTCAATCAAAACCCATATTATGCTGTGAAATCCTACCACATATCTCCAGACCTGCATACAAATAGAAACTGCAGAAAAAGCGCTCAACCTGTTTCAGCTTTATGGCTGGCAGTAGATCAGTGACACAATATTTAAAAGCCTTGCTGCGCTGAGCACGTCCACCTGAAGCACCACTGTACTGAGATTACTCTGTTGTCGTGCGATAAAACAGATAATCTGGACATTAAGATGCTTTGGGGAAATCCAGAGGCTTAATACTTGGATGTAGGAGAGCAGGGCATGCTGGGATGTGGGGCCCATCTGCGACCTGTCGGCAGGTCCAGTGATGTATAGCTGTGGGCTGGACGGCCACAGTCAGGGCTGTGTGTTGCTGCTCAGTGTGCCATGGCACTCAGGGCACTTCAACCCCCAGTCCCTCCTTACAGGTACCCCGCAGCCCGCCACCGTGCGCTACTCATTTACTGCTACACTGGTTTTCATAATTAGCGCCGCAAGGCCTCATTAAATCTGCTCTAATGAATAAATATTGTATTTCATAGCCTGATTACCAGATCAGCTCAATGCTTGAGCGTTGTAAACAATTACTTCCCTAAATATTCATCACCCCAAAGTGGATGATCATTGGTATTTAATACAGGACTAGTATTTTCAAGTGCATCTTTATTATACTAATAATAGTTTTTGAAATGTTCCTTTTGGAGGGGAAAAAGAGGAGTTGTTTAGCAGAAGTTGTACTCTTACCTCACTAAGTATTCACATGATGATGATTTTAATTGTATACCATTTTATTAATGCAGTGCAACACAAAAAAAAAAACGCTGCAATGAATCCTATATTTACTTGTGAAGCCTGTATTTTTGTGTCAGTTCAACTGCACAACAATTTACCATAATTAGAGTTCAAATTAATTTCATAACATAGAGAGGTATTGAAATATAATGCTCTGCTCATATATTTATATCTAAAGGGAAATGGACAACTGTATCTAATGAACTGGTTATTTATTTTTGCCTTTTTGTATGCCTGATAAAATATGATCAGGCATTCTTTAAAATTATTTTCATTGTTGTGTCAATTGAATTTTAATTTATTGTTTTGTTTCATTGTTGTGTCAACAGTATAATTAATAAACACAAGATTTTCAGACTTAATTAGAATTAAAGCTGCAAGCAGCATTGAGCAGGACCTCGCACCCACGCCTGTTGCCCCTTGTACACTGGCCCTTGCCCCTAGCCCCTTGCCTGTTGCCCTTTGCCCGTTGCCCGTTGCCCCTTTTGGACTGTAGTTCCAGCTGTGTGTTTGTGGTTATGGGTGTGTTGCTCCACTGTTGACCTACCAGATGTTTGTGGCCATAAAATACTCAGAATATATGTATTTCCTGTTGCCAGTAGGTGGCCTATGTGTAATAGCAAGTATTGACATATGTATGTGTTCAGGGCAGGACTGTAAACAATCCTGTGAAGTTTGGGGAAGATTGTCAAAAATTATGAAAAAACATCATAGTATAACATGTCGTCAAAAATCACATAAAAAACGTCATAGTATAACATGTCGTCAAAAATCACATAAAAAACGTCATAGTATAGCATGTCGTCAAAAATCACAAACAAACGTCATAGTATAGCATGTCGTCAAAAATTATGAAAAAACGTCATAGTATAGCATGCTGTCATAAAACACGAAAAAATGTCATAGTATAGTATGTTGTCATAAAGCACGAAAAAATGTCAGTATAGCATGTCGTCCAAAATCACGAAAAACATCATAGTATAGTATGTCGTCAAAAATCATGAAAAAAAAGTCATAGTATAACATGTGGTCAAAAATCATGAAAAAACGTCATAGTATAGCATGTCATCAAAAATCACAAAAAAAAAGTCATAGTATAGTATGTTGTCAAAAATCACGAAAAAAACGTCATAGTATAATATGTTGTCAAAAATCATGAAAAAAACGTCATGGTATAGTATGTCGTCAAGAATCACAAAAGAACCCGTCATAGTATAGTGTGTTGTCAAAAATCACGAAAAAAAGTGGTAGTATAGCATGTCGGTGAAATCTTATTGTGAAAGGGCAAATATCTCACTTCCTGTTGGATTCAGGTCAGGGGTGCGGCGCCTGATTTGTAGGTCTCGATGAGACAAACAAGCCAGTTTTGGTTTGATCTGGCTACGACATTCCTACGGGCCTTTTGTAATTTTTTGCATTTTTGTAAAAAAAAGTGTGTGAAAAGATGTACTTCCTGTTGGCAGTCGGTGGTGCTATGTGTAATCTCAAAT
>JAPZEB010000005.1:14711643-14727049 GCA_029783705.1 Chaetodon striatus
CTAAAAATGGGTCGTGAAAGTGGCTCGCAAAGGTGTCAAGTCTGTCAAAAACACACTTTATTTTTAAGTACAGTGAATTTCCAGCATAGAGCTTTTATTTTTTATGCTATTTCCTGCTGTAGAGTGAGTGACTAATGGACAGCTACTTGACAGAGACAGCAAACTAGCTTGACAGCATGGCCAAACGCAAGTATGACACTGAATGAATTAAACTGTGTGGACCTTGAGCTGATGACTAAGGGGAAATCTGGATTCTGTGGCTGGATCAATTGGGAACCACTGGTCCAGCCAACAGTGCTGTGTTTCTAATATGCATTTAATCTACTTATACACGTTTTGCTGGGTTTAAATAATTAAAAAATTTAACACTGTTAGAAACGTTAAATACTTAATGTAATGATTAGATAGGAAATAAGAGTCCTTGCTGAATAAACTGCTTTTGAAATTGAAGGAAATCATCTCAAGACAAAGTTATAAGTTGGAATACTCCCAAACAGGGGCAGAGGCCTGTGTTTTTTTAAAAGATATTTTTTGGGCCTTTTGCCTTTAATCGATAGGACAGTATTGGTGTGAAGGGGGAATGGCATACAGCAGAGGGCCGTGGGTTGGAACCAAGCCTGCGGCCACTGCAGCAAGGACACAGCCTTTGTATATGAGGCACCTGCTTTACCAGGTGAGCTAATGGGTGCCCCGGCTTTTTTCTTTTTACTATTCCTGTAACGTTATCCTCACCACTCGCAGTCAGCATCTTTCTCAGCTCAGCTGCCTGTTCTACTCATAGACACTGACCTCTGGTGGCATGTGCTGTACACTACAATACATCACCTGAATACAGTATCTCTGTATCAGTAAAACAGAAAGGGGAGCATTTGTGTTTTTGACGGTATTGAAATATTACTTTCGAGATTTTTAGATACCCAGGTATACCGTTGCAACCTGATACCGCCCAAGCCTATTTCTTACATAAATCATTTCTGAATTTAAAAAATGTAGGCCTAAGAAAGGAAGCTTTTCTTGAAAAGTAAAATGTAAAATGAGAGCATGAAGCTGACAGTCACACAGCAAAGTCCCTCTCCTGCTGTTTTGAACCTGGGTCATTCAGAGGAAAAAACATGTACTTTCTCTTCCTGGTAAGAGACTGCGTCTCAACAACTGCACTCCACCACATCCAGAACAAATTGGCCAATCTTAATGTCAGCAAAATGTCACTTCATCATAAAAGCCTGGCCTTCTCTAAGCAACTGGCTCACGTGGCTCTTTCTTCACAGCATGGCACTATACATCTAGTACATTAGGCATACGGTAAATGACATCCATAATATCCATAGGTGGAGGGCTACAAATATATTCTCTAATATCTTTCTGTGCAATTTGAGCTATTTCTGAATATAACTGGAACAAATATTAAGCCAAGGTATGTTTTTTGGTGTTTGTCATGATTATTGATGAAAATAATCACGACTTAACAAGCAATTCATCACAAATAGAGCTTCTACAACACCAATAATGCATTAAGTGGGATTACAGTTTGTGACAGATGCAGCTGCGGCAACACAGAGCGTCGGAGAGCTTCATTCACTGTCGTCAGACCAAGTGAAGCGTCCCATCCCCAGTGTCATGTTGATTTTGTGTCCTTCTCTGACACTGCTCGACACGGAGGAGTTCTGCCTGGCCTGCATGTTGACCTGCATGCCAGAGTGCAGGACAGGCCGGCCAAAGTCCAAGGAAAACACGTCTTCAAAGCCTTTCATCATTGACTGCAGATTCACCTCCTCATTACCAGAGGTTGTGATCTGACACGACATCTGTGCACTGTTTGATTCCTCCGTCTTAGACTGATAGAACGACTTAGCGCTTATCTTTTTTGCCACAGGTAAGAAGAGCTGAGAGGCAGAGACAGGTGGAGAGAGGAAAAGAAGAGAGGATAGAACAGAAAGGGAAGTGAGTAATCAGTTTCAAACCACAATGTAAGTGTAAAAATGACAAGTAGACAACCCCCACCCAAGAGGAAAACAAGACGGTGAAGGGAAGTTAACAGAACAGAACAACAGAATACAAGGAGGATAGGAAAAGAAATGAAACACCAGAAATTTCAGTGAACTTAATTCAAAGGTGTTCAAGTTATCTATACACTATACTACTGTGGCTCTGGGTCACACAAGGTTTTGAGAAAACAACCACTTTTGTTTACAGAAACACAAAGTGCAAACCAGGAAAACCAGAATTTAATCTGCCCTGTCTGTTGCATGCAAATAACACAATGCAGGGGCACAAAAACAAACAGCAAAGCCGTGATCTGCAGTTCTGCAACGCCCAAAATTCAATATGAATTCTAGTGAGAAATGCAGCTTTACTCTGTGCATCATGATGCAAATGTCCTTGTTGGGCAACCATGCACTACACTGCACATAAATGAAGTACTGCCAATAATATACACTGCACATAATGTTCTCATAATGTGCTTTTCCCCTTTACTTCTCATTCCTCGCTTTTCTTTTTTCGTTTCACTGCTTTCCCATTTCCACATCACCCCAGAGGAGGATCAGGGGAATTCTGTCTATCCAAGCGTGATGGTGGAAACACACATTTGAACAGCAGTGTTAAAGTGAGATGCTGCTGCTGTGACCACTTGACAGTTGGTGGCGGCTGTCCTGAGGGTGAAGGTGGGCCAAAGTGGAGAGGGGATAATGAAGAACTCACCGGGCTGTTGGACTGTTCGATGAGTTTGCGTTCCCACATCTTAAGACGGCGCTCTCGCTCCTTTAGCTCCTGCTCCTTGGTACTCAGGTCTCTCTCCAGCTTCTTAAGTCGGTCCAGTGTCGCTTCAATCTCACACCTGCAGTATGGAGCAACAGAGCAATGTCAGCAATTCACCAAAGATTTGTGTTACAGTACTTTGAGACTGCTGTTGAAAGCTAAAATAATTTGAGTTAATTTAATAACAACATAGTGTGCTAGTGTGTGTATCATACTACGCTAGTGTTGTTGGGTTTTTTTCTAAACTTAACCATGTCATTTTGTTGCTTAAACCTACGGAAATAAACCTTGAAAGTGTTTTACCTACATTGTAATTTTATTTTTAAAAAGGCTACATGCATTTACGCAGCAGATGCTGTACATTTCTTATGAAAACAAGCTTATTTTGAAAAGACACAATGCATGTATCAAGCGTAAACTGACATGCTATCCCTGAGCATCCAAAAATGCTGCTGGAGGGGGACCTAGGGCGTCATGGTTTTACGTGTATTGGTTCTGTTTACTGAAATGAAAAAAAAACCATCATCCAGTGTAGCACTGTGGCTCATTGGTCTATTTGAACCCCTAAAAATCCAGGTTTCCCTTCTTATTTTGACTTACTTGGATTTAAGGTTAACTCATTAATTCATTAACTGTCTGTAACCACTTATCATGTTAGGGGTCACGGGTGGGCTGGAGCCCATCTGAAACTGGGCGAGAGGCAGGGTACACCCTGGACAGGGTTCCAGACTATCACAGGGCTGACGCATAGAGAAAAACAACCATTTATGCTCACACTCACACCTACAAGCAATTTTAGGTTCACCAATTAACATAACCTGCATGTCTTTGGACTGTGGGAGGAAGCCGGAGTACCCAGAGAAAACCCATGCTGACACAGGGGGAACATGCAGACTCCGCACAGAAGGGCTCCCCCACCCTGGTTTTGCACCAGGAACCCTCTTGCTGTGAGGTGACAGTGCTAACAATGCTAAGATTAAGTGACATTTCGTATATGCAAGACTCGTGTTTTTATGGTTGCATCATTCCATTAAATGTAAACATTTGGCATCTTTGAAAACTCTGGGATTTCCACAAGAATTTGAAATACAGTCAACAATGTTTGGCTGCACACAGCAGTTGTTTGTGATGAGTAACTCCCTGGCAGGTCAGCAGGGTTTGAGAGGTAAGCTTAAGTTTTGGATTTGTTTGTTCTTTGGATATTAAACATAATCAGCCTTATCCTTTAAACAACACAGTGTAAACACTAGTGAAATTAATCACAGTTAGAGCACTAGGACAGTAAGCAGTGACAAATACCAAAACAAAATACAAATAAAACTGTAAACAACACCAGTGATGCCCTGCAGTCAGAAGGTGATTAGTGTGTGTCTGAAGCTTTGAATGCCAAGGACAGGACAGTGTCTCATGTTCACTTCACGTTGGGGGAAGTTTGTTTTGCCCAGCAGGTGGGGCTGCACAGTGTGTCGTGGAAATCCATGCTGAGCTTCAGCCCAACAAAAACTTAGTTCTCACACTTTCTGTTCATAAACACATGCAGCCCAGGCAGGAAAGCCCATCCTTACTCCTCCCGGTTACTCCACCCTGACGCTCCTCACTTCAAACAATTTCCACTCAACACTCAACTTCCCAAATAATTTGCTCTCTTGCCTCCCACTTTCCTGCCAAACGTTTTGGCATTTCGCATCGCCCTGTGTATTGTAGAATTCCCTTTTTTAAAGTGTTTTTTCGACTGTTTTAGCCAGACAGCTGCAAGACGATCGAGGAAATGGCAAGTCTGTTACTATTTTGTCCAAACTGGTCTGATAGAGAGTGTAACTGGAGGCGTCTGTTTAGTTTTACATGATGTGATAACTAATATATAACTAATATGACTCAGTCTGTATTTACGTTTTAGCCAAACAATTAGATCACAAAATACAAGACATTATTTTAGTGGTTGTAAGACATAGCAATCAGAATTATATCAGCTGCTTTTGACTGTTACAGACTGCACTGTGCATTGTTTGTACAAAGATCAAATCTCAGGCACTTAGAGTGTAAGTGCTAGGACAATGGATCTTACAAGAAACAATGACTGTGAGGATAAAACAGTGGCTTATATGTGAAGGTATTTCACATATCACATACAATGAGAGCAGCAAAGAGTGTGCACATTTAAACACAGTGATGATAGAGAACAGGAAACGACTAAACTGAGGTTCAACGGTCTGCCACACCGCTCAACACATTGACTATGCTGACTGTCTTTTTTTGTTTATGTTTTCGTGTCCTCCTTAGGATTAACTGCACAATAACTTCTCTGACATTTTATCTAGCACTATCATTAAGTTAAATTTTTAATTTCCCAAATACTTTGGTTTAAGACCATAGACTGTATTAAAGTGAAAATAAAATTTGACGCTGGTCTTACCAGGCTAATAAAAAGGGGGTGTGACAACATGACTGACAGCTGTGTGTGTCGACCAGTGCTCTCATGATCGAGTCAGGCCAGGCCAATGGCATTGAGTCCAGCAGGTGTTTGAGTAGGACCTTGTTACTCACAGCTCAACCTGCCAATCACTACTACGCAGACTCACCAGTGCCAGATGGCAGTGACCGTACCCAGGATATTTTGGCCATTTGTACAGTGGGAGGAAGTGGTGACCCACCTTGGCTGGACTTTGTGTTTAGTGCTGATTACCAAATGTTAGCATGCTAACACCCTAAACTTGGAAGGTGAACATGATGCACAAGACACCTGTTAAACATCAGCATGCTAAAATGATCACTGTGAGTAAGTTAGCATTCTGATGCTAGCATTTAGCTCAAAGCACTGCTGTGCATAAGTCCTCTGCAGTACTGAGTTCCTACGCATTTACCCGTCAAATCAATCGCTGTCAACCATGACGTAAAACCCCTTTGTATAGCATCAAATAAGTAATTAATACCAAACCTACTAGAAAAATGAACATTTGAACACACACCAAATTTGAAATTTTATTGGCCCATGACTCTTCTGCAAACACAGAGGGGGTGGGGCTTAGGACCTATACTGCAGCCAGCCACCAGGGGGCAATCAAGATGTCTTGGCCTCACTTTTGGTGTGCTGTCACGTCCATCTTTACTATGGTCTATGGTTCAGCTACAGTAGTATGACCTGTTACACCATACCAAAGTACAATATCACCATACTGAGCACATAATATGGGTGTGAGCACTCTCAAACATCCTTCATGCAAAAAGTTAGCACTTTAACCATAAGCATACAAGTCTGCACTACATGCTTTATCTATTCCTCGTTAATTTCTGGGTAGTGCAAATTCAGCTACCTGTGAAAAATAGTAACACGCCCAACAGTGCTCTGAGTGCTCTGAGGTCAACATTCCATCTCTCCGCCCTTTCTGGTGAAGCTACCTCCCGCTCTGATCACCCACGAGCCTCTCCTTTTACTTTCCGCCAGCTAAGCTGATAGTATCAAACCTCTTGAGCTACAACAAATGCGTCTTTCTGTGTCACACATTCTCAGTTTCTGTTTTCCAGCAGCGAAATTCACTCCAACCTGCTCCACCTGCAGATGGCTGCCTGGACATGATACCACCAGTACAACTTCTGAGGAAAAAAAACCTCAGAGCACAGACAAGCCCCGCAGAGAGGCAGACAGAGAATAAAGTAACAGCTGAGACTCAGGCTGTGCTGAACATCACCAAACCTCCAGCTGCTCATACAACCCAATTAAACACTTCTACTTGAAAAAGATGGTGATTATTTTTAGGGCCTTATGGGTAAAGAGAGGAAGTATATCCAGATGGATGATTCTTTGGAGGTTTTCATGCCTTTATGGAGCTATCAGTGTAATTATTAAAGATCTATATGCACGATCTCAAGTCCTTTTTTGTATTTCACGGCCCCCATCAGCTACATTTCCACATCATTCTTTGAAAACAGTTGCACATTTCCTTAGGCTGAGGCAGTATATTGGTGAAAAAAGAAGAGAGTTATAAATACATTTACTGGGCCTGGGAGAATGGCTGATCACATTACCTCCATTCAGCCTTGTTGTGCAGGAAAGAGTTGCACTGTTGAGGAAGTTGGCTGTCATTAGACATGGACTCCAAAGTAGAGAGGATCTGCTTGAACATTGGCCTTTCCTAAATCAACACACAAACATTTGCCCCGTATGAGTCAAATGAAAGCATACATATGTTGTCAATTTGCATGCTAATGCGATTCATCAGCTCACTCACTTTTGGCTCTGTTGCCCAGCAGTTCCTCATGAGCTCAGCAAAGCTGGCAGGACAGCCACTCGGGATGGTTAACCTCTGAAACACACACAGTCAGATACGGGATGAGCTGAAGGGGAGCTGATTTGCTGGAATAGTTCGACATTTTGGAAGATACACTTGTTCGCTTTCTTGCAGATATTTAAAGGGGAACACCACCTGAATTAGAAATTCAAATATGTTGTTTCCATGGCCTGGGAAAGTTCATTTAATATTTGTGAACCTGAACTGCTCTTTCGCAAAGCCAGAAACCAGAGAAGTAAGTCTCAGATGTGTTGTCATCGAGTATAAAGTCTGGAGCTGCTCCACAGACAATGAATAGGAGACTGATTGTGTGGACCCACAGAATGTTTCCTTCTTTTTAAAGCCCAATTCAGACGAAAGATTGGCAACAAGATGAGTTGAAACCTGCATCTACTTGCAATGTGCCGGTCTGCAACGTTCTTAAAATCTGTAAATTTACACAGATGCGACTAAACAAGACAGTGACTCGTCTGCATTGCAACAACGCAGTACTACTGATCTAATTCCAGCTTTTCAGGCTTATTTTGTGGGTGAATGATTTGTAACTGACTCAGGTGACATACTTGAACTTCTAAAACCAGCCTCTGGTGACTTGTCAAGCTGAGTCGCAGATGACATCATCAGCTGGCCCGAGTTGAGCTGAGACCAGTCAGTTCACACCACTGCAACAAACATATTCTTCCATATTCTTGATGACATCACACATTTGAGTTTTAGCTCTATATTTTTTGGATTTAAGAGAGATTTGTTCATGTTTACTTATATTTTTGGACTGTCTCAGACCACAGGAATATGAATTTTGAAAATTGGTGTAGTTCCCCTTTAAAGCTAAGATAAGCTAAGATAACATCTGCCGCCTGTGGCTTCATATTTACCACGAAGACATGAGAGTGGTATCCATCTTATCATCTAACTCTCAGCAAGAAAGCAAAACAGGGTATTTCTCAAAATGTCCGTTTCTTGAACATTGTATTTTTCACCTTCAACCTCAAGCAGTGACATGAAATTCAAATTAGAGTAAAACGATATGAAAATGCAATTAGGGACAATCCCTGACAAAATACTGCACATGTATGTTTTACGATACACTAATGAACCAAAGATATTGAGTCAGTGTGAAGGAAGGTTTATTTATCTAGACAATAATGATTCCTCAGCTCCAAGAGTCAATACTGTAAACAGTACATACACGTATAATTACACACTAGAGTACCTCATTTTTCTCCACCACGAGCCAGGCCACTTGTAAACCTTCCAGGCCTTTGAAGGGTATCTCACGGGTGAGCATTTCCCAAAGCACCTGTCACAGAAGTCAAGAGCTAAGGTCAGTACACAAACAAAGTTATAATAGAGTAAAATCATACGCATACATGTATGTGTTTGCTCTGTCAACATCTATGAATCTTTTGTTTTGCCCCATTGTGGTTGGCTTTCACAAAAAAGGTAGAAATACATAAATCTTCTTGAGTTTTATCTGTTTCTGTAGCATGTGTAATCATATACAAGTAAACATAAAAACACTTGCCTGTCTTTGTTGGAGGCCAAATGTAACGTACAAATAGATAAAAATATTAATTTAGAATTCCAACAACGATTAAAGGCTGCCGTGATTTCTGAAGTACAATAACAGTACTCCCATGTTCATTTAGGTGCTTCTCAGGTGGTATTCAGTAGCGTCATAAGCAACAACCTGAATCAACGTCTTTTTAAATTAGATCATGAAAAGGTGGAGGAGTGACATTTTTCCAAAAACCCAAGGGCTTCACTTTATGTGTTCCGTATTTCTGCATTTCTGCGCTTGCCAGCTGCCTCTCATTACATGTATGTATTTTACTATAGAAATCAGCTCCTGAGAGAAGTGTCTGAGAAGGGAAACCGCATACTAACTGTGAGTCCGCAATCATTTAGCAGTACCTCTGGCATAAAAAGCGCTCATTGCAATCATAAACATTGTCTGTCTAGCTTGCCAAATCCTACTTACTGTATATCAGAAGAAACAGAAATTTTGATATTTCATTGGAATTTATATCAGTAATTTACACTTGTATTATAAAAACTGCCATTTTTAAGCTTATCAAAGGGAACTGGTTTCCATTTTGAAACTTCTTCCAACAATCTTTAGACAGCAACTTCACCAGAGAGTTGAAAAAAGAGAGACACAGAAAGTTTCTAAGAGGCTTCTGCAAAGGTCACAATAACTTATATTGTCCACTTAGGCAGAGAGTGAAATGCAGAAATGAAAATATCAGCGGGACAGGTTGACTGACAGTTGTTTTTTGAAGCCATGAATGACTTGAGTGCAATTTCTACAGATGATTTTGAACGGATTTGATTAAATTTTACATAGGATTGTTCTAAAGACAGAAATAAAAATGAATTATTGTCCCTCAAATTGTTCCTTTAAAAGCAAAAATGCATTTCATAAATGGGTCATCTCAGGCTGTGAGTGTCGCTGTTATTGTCAGTCATCCATTTTGTGATCTTTGATGTGCCATAATGAATACATTGTTCAAGGATTTGATGGCACTTTTTGTAGAATAACCAAAGCAGCATCAACCAAACTTCAAAGAAATGGTCTGATGAACAATTTTAACTTTTGATGAGTTATAAAATTTAAAGTGAAAAGTAAAAATTAGAAACTTTGTACAAAGAAGCTAAAACTAACTTTCTGCAGGCAAACAGGGAGCAGTATACTCATCAAAAGTGCGGCTACTTTCAGTTTTTTTATGCTTTGATGGCTATTTCTCTATTCAAATGTCTCTGTGTATCTTCTTTAATGTCCATCCTCTTCTTCCTCCAGTTGCCACTTTTCCCAGGTTGCAACATTTAGGAATGTTTGTCCTCAGACTTACTTTGAATTTTATGACAAAGTGAAACTATCCTCAACATTGTGCGTCAGTCAGACGTCAGAGGGCATTGCTGGCTTGAACTCTTTGATGGCAATACGTGCCAAAACAATAATCTACAAAATGAGAAATCTAAAAATTGCATTAGAGATGTGAGAATGCTGCTTTCCCCTCTTTTCTTTCTTGTCACTCACCACACCGTAGGAGAATGTGTCACAAGTCTCAGACACAGGCAGGCTCTGGATCACCTCCGGAGCCATCCAGGGAAACGTGCCCACCAAGGACATGTGTGTGGTGTGGGTCAGAAACTTGGACGCCCCAAAATCACAGATCTGAAGTGACAAAAAACAGAATTAACATTACATTTGCAATTAAATAAAAACGTTTATTTTTATATCCAAAACCAGCGTTCATAGAAAATGTAAATATTACGCACCAATCAAACCAGAAGTGCATTTTTCCCTATTGAAAAGAACAGTGGCTGTAATAATCTGCAAGTGTGCATCTGATGCTGGTGTTGGTAAATGCTACAGATGGGGGTATCTGCTGTACTCTAATCACATCATTAAGGCCTGGACTCAATGGCTATTTTTATCACTGCAATTTTGCACACTATGCTCTCAAATGTGGCTCTATGATACATCAGATAGATAGAAGAGAGGTTTCAACATATGTTTTTAGTTACTGAATAGTTTTCCATAATACACTAACTCTTTTAGAAATAAAAGGTACAATATATTGTCACGAGTTTTTGTTAAATCTCCTTTCTACTAGTCTCATTCACCAAAGCACCTACTGTACAGTAAAGCACCCTGTAATACTGTCAGTGGTTTCTTGAACATGCTAAGTTAGTCACTGCCCTCTTGTGTCCACATACTGTAGGTAAATAACATACCAGCAGTGTATCTCATGCTCACATTCCCTTCAAATCCTGATATAAAACTTTAAAGATTCAGCTGACCAGACAAAATCACCTCATCAGAGCTGGCTTATTGTTCAGCAAAACGTATATAAGATGAAACTCTACAGGGTATAAGTCACAGTGGAAACCTACCTTGAGAACCTTGTCTGCTGCCAAAACAACTGAAAGACAAAAATAGGTTATTAAAGTCAATTTCAGTATGTATTCACTTTAAATAATATGAAGCATTCACGTATATACAAATTAATGTTGTTTAGACACAAAAAGAGTGTAATAGAAATTTAATTAGTTACCATTCCTGGACTTGAGGTCTCTGTGAATCACCTTCACGGGGGCCTCTGAATGTAAATAGTGCATTCCTAAAGTGGAAATAAAGCGATGTTTTTCAGTAGCAGATCACTGGAAGCTTCTATACACACTGATGCACATGATGCATCTTTTATTCTGTTTGAAATCCTGTATATGTGGAGTAGCACTTAGGGAGAGCCAGAGCTGCTTTCAGTAGAAATGTATACTATTAGGAACTCAAAAATCAGCAAAATCAAGACTCCTTGACTCTTGTTTATGTATATTTCCATGTAAAAGAACACCTACAGTGTCTGCCAACACTAAAGCACACAAACACTGGTTGTCAGTGTGAGCATTAATAATGAAGGCTACAAATGGGGACTTCAACCAGCAGCAAAAAGTCAATCTTTTTGCTGCAAAAACAAGACAAGGTATTAATGATGACATCGCAGACAATTTATAACGTCAACAAATTTAAATAAAACCCAAACAATAGACAGCAGTAGCTATCTCACATTTAAAATCTCATCACATCAGTAGATAACAAAAGCAAACCAACAGAGCCCATAACCCAGGCTCACAGAATTATATGTAACTGCATGAACTATGTGTGACTGCACAAAACATTGGTTGTACACTGAGGCACCACCCAAGTGAGCGCCACAAACACACATAACCCTCACAAACATTACATCATATGCTGGTAAAAACAGATTTCGTTTTTGATAATTGCTGTTCTTAGTGCCTCTTTAAAAGTAATCCAACTAGTAACCTGGGTTAAGTATAGTGGTAGTTTATTCCAAATCGACATGGCTCTGTACAGGGTAGTGTAAAGCTTCCCATGCAGGCATGTCTAGTTGCTTCCTTCCGCTCCACCCACTGCATAGGTTTGAATTTGATAAATCAGCAAAGTGTTTCTGTTTAATGATCTGTTTAGGTCTTTGATACCATGTTTTACAATATGTGGAGATTCATACAGAAACTGACTTTAGGATATGACCTGCCAAACAATTTTCAAGGTGATGTAGCTAAAGATATGAACAATGAAACTCCTGACATCAATGCAGGTGTTCCTCAGGGTTCAATCTTGGGTCCTCTCATTCTCAACAATCTAGAGTAATAACCTTGGGTTGTATCAGTTCATGACTGTTTATACTATTTGTTTGCAAATGACATTAAATGATGGACAAATGTAGACGCAATTGATCTTGTGCATAAAAATGTGCAGTTAAGTTTTAATTTCATCCAAAAAAATTGTGCATTAAACAAAAATAGGAAAAACTGAAAAAAAATGTCGATGGCAAGCTGTCTTTCAAGGGTCACATTAAAGATAATATAAATATTATTTTTTTTTAAATGAATAGAAAATATAATAGAAAATATTTTACTTAAGAAGGTGGCGGTAAACAGTCGTTTATTTCGTCTTACTATTGACACTGTTGGCAGTTATTATGAACATAACATAGTTTTATTAAAACTGTTTGCTATCCGAAATAAAATAAAAAACATACCGTACAGCCTCCTTCAGAGATAAATATTTCCTTCCTCAAATTTTATCTGTTTTCTTTATCATATTTATTTGTCATATTGTGACCGCTGTCTACATTTGGTATTAATTGTACTTGCTAAATTGGATTTCATCATTGTCGACTGGGCATGTAACCTATTGTTATTTTGTAAAACTGTGAACAGCAAGAGCTCGCTCTCAATGATTTACCCCTGCAAAAATAAAGGCTTTCATTTAATTATTCAATTAATTTATACAAAGACGCTGTTATTTATAGGTACAATTGTTTGGCTGTTATTTACTAATGGTAATTAAGGAGATAAAAATAATTGTCACATTTACCTCTGGCGATCTCTGCAGCCCATGTCATGATCTGCCCCATGTCCATTTCCTCACTCTCAGCACTGGACAGGTAATCATACAGCGATCCGCCACTCGCATACTCTGTGGAGACATGAGATTATGTTGGAGTTTGTATCATCAGGAGTGACTGACAGTTTGTGATGGTAAAACGTCTCACAGTGACAAAACTGTTCTCTTGAGGCGTTACATTGTACATGTGAGTGCAGTATGTAAGAGCATTACGTGAAAACAATTGAGAATTGAAATTCTGCCAGACGACTGCTGGAAGCCAGCTGACAGTGTGTTGTTTACAGTTTGCTCCTGTCACTGACCTGTCGCTGGGGATGAGCTCAATTTATCACAGTGTAAGTGAACGCTATGAGCCATCCTGTTCCCTCAGGAGACCACATGTTATCAACTATATCTAGAACACAAAATAACAGCCCTTCTGCTCTGTTTTCTAAAGTTTCATACACTTCAAATAGGGCACTTCTTATGGGTCTGGACAACCAAGTAGCCTTTTCAAACCCCCCCACAAAACTGCAAAACATACAGATAAAGATCTGATTAACCACAAAGACACAAAGAGCAGGCAAATCAACACATTGCTAAACGCACACAGACATCTTGTGAGGTAAAGTCCTTGAATAAAACTAAACAAGCACTATCATACTAGCTGAAACAGCAGGACACCTCTGTTTGTGCATAATAACGCAATCATGATCCAACACAGTAATGTAAACATGCACGTGCGCCGAGACAGTAGTCTAATAAACAATCATAAAATGCACCAATGTTTTTTATTATCATGAATGTAGATTTTGCATGGCTTATTTATTAGCACTGAAGCAAAAGCTGGCTGACAGGAGACATACAAATCAGCTCACCTGACTTCACCTGAGCGTGCAAGTGAAGACCTGTCTGCCTCTGAACTTTGTACTTTAATAAATTCATCCACATTCCACGGATAACACAGCTGCCTGTGGCTCCACTGTAAACTGCACTTTCGTTTTAGTATCTATCATTCCTCAGTGTAAGGTCATAGACAAGTCTGAATCAGTTTGTGTAAAAAACACAAACAACCTTGCAGTGTATCATACAAGCAAACATACCTGTACCAACCAACCTTAATTCATTAGGTTTGTAAGGTTGCTGAGTGACAGCAGATATGGTTCGACTCACGCAAGTTAACAGAGATAAACAGGTTTGTCAAATAGAAAGAGGGAACTGCCTGATCTGATGTTGTATGTCAACAGACAGAGGAAATTTATAACAGAGCTGATAAATGTGCACATGGCATGAACAGGATGGCCATAAACATTTTTCCTGTATCTGGTGCAAATTAGATTCTGCTTTGATAAACAGAGACGGCAACCAGCTCCTTGACAACAAAACTGGACTCTTTCACAACCGCAGCTGCTGCTAAGGTGCCATGTACTCTGACTTTCGTTTTTAGTGATCACAACTTCAAATACTTTCACTTAAAGGGTAACTTCGCCCATTTTCAAGATTCATACTTGTTATTCCTGTGGTCTAAGACAGTCCAAAAATAATAAGTAACATGAACAGCTATCTTCCAAATCCAGAAACTAGAGTGCTGAAGCTCAAATTTGAGATGTCATAGGGTATAAAGTCTTTAACTGCTCCACTGACCATGATTTAGTAAAGATGTTGTAGATGACACTGAGAGCAGCCAGGGGACTGTTTTTAGTATATGGGTAATTTTGCGTTTCAGAATGAAGAACACTACAATAGAATAAAGTTCATTTGGGTATAAAAACAGCGACAAATGCAGCCAGGGGAGGAAGTGGTCAGGTTTGGTGGCCTGAGAATTGCACCTCTGCTTTTTGCAGATGATGTGGTTCTTTTGGCTTCATCACACCACGACCTCCTGCATGCACTGGTGCAGTTTGCAGCCAAGTGTGAAGTGGTCGGGATGAGACTCAGCACCTCCAAGTATGAGGCCATGGTTCTCTGTCGGAAAACAGTGGATTGCCCCCTTCGGGTTGGGAGTGAATTACTGCCCCAAGAGAAGGAGTTTAAGGATCTTGGGGTCTGGTTTACGTGTGAGGGTAGAATGGAGCGTGAGATGGATTGGTGGATTGGCATGGCATCTGCAGTGATGTGGGCCCTGTGCCACAATGTCGTGGTGAAGAGAGAGATGAGGCTGGTCCATCTACGTGCCAACCCTCACCAATGGTCATGAGCTCTGGGTAGTGACTGAATGAATGAGACTGCAGATACATGCGACGGAAATGAGTTCCATGAAAAGGGTGGCTGGGCTCATCCTTAGAGACAAGGTAAGGAGCTCAGACATCTGGAGGTAGCTCGGAGTACAGCCGCTGCTCCTTCGTGTTGAAAGGGGTCAGTTGAGGTGGTTTGGGAATCTGATCAGGATGCCTCCTGGTGCCTCCCATTGGAGGTATTCCAGGCGTGTCCCACTGGTAGGAGGCCCTGG
>JAPZEB010000005.1:14776028-14790596 GCA_029783705.1 Chaetodon striatus
CCCTGAGCAAGACACCGAACCCCCACACTGCTCCAGGAGCACCGAATTATGGCTGACCCCACGCTGCCCCTCTGAAAATGCGTGTGTGTAAAAAGAGAAATATGATTAAGCTACCTTTCAAGTGCATTGTCTAGAAACTGTCTCGTGTGGACTGACAAATAAAACATCTTTAAATCAAATGTCACAAAATCCTGCTCACACATACACATCTTAAAATCAGTTTTAAGATGAGCACAGAGAAACTTTTGACCATCAGTAGATGAAAGTGAGAACAGTCTTCTAGTGTCAAGCTCTGAACATGTAGCACTCTGCACAATGAAGGTCAAACACCCAAGTGAAGTTACAATAATTAAAACACATTTTTGAGTGGAGGCGGACTTTAACTTGATACAGTGGGTGATAACACTGTCAGAAAAAGTAAGCCTGATTTAGTCCCATAAAGGAATACTTGTCCTAAAGATGATAATTTGGTGTATCAAATACTTACCCCATGCTAATTTGAGGCGAAAACTTTTTTTCTTGTATGCCTCCACAGTGAACAAAGAATCCAAAAATGGAGAAATTTCTTGATGAACTTAAGTAAAAGTCTGCATTTAACAACAGCAAAACTCTCACACAGCTCACATTGTATAATACAAATCTCATTTATCCAATTCATCAAGACATTTCTCCATTTTTGGATTCTTCGTTTACTGTAGAGGCATGAAGGAAAAACAAAATTCTCTTCACAAATTCAGCATAACAAGGGGTGAAGTGTCCCTTGATGCTGTTAATCAAACTGTTTTAAAAAATACTACATTAAATCAACAAAAAATAAGAGGACTGCAGCTGCTTTAGTGAAAGCTTGTGATACAAAAAGGGTCTTTGCTTCTTCATACCTACATATCTTTTATGCACCTTGTAACTGAAAAATAGATTTACACCTTTCCAGATACTGTCCAAAGAAAAACAGCCCCATTATATCTAGTCTGTAGCCAAATTAAATTTTAACACAGTCTCCTCACAGTGTGTCATCATATCACAAAAAAACCTAGCCCAGAACGATCTGAGGACAAAATACGACAATGTCCTGACGCCCAGAATCAGAAGCAATAAAACCTCATCTGGAACACACCTTACTGAATAGGTCGCCTCAGGGCAGGGGTGAAATGTGTAGCTTGGTAGTACTTCCACGTGATCCTCCCACATCCAGACAGGGTTAAATCTCCAGTCACACTGCTGCTGGCCAGTACGCTGACACAGACACACAGCTAATAATCTAACAGCCCCTCATGCCCTTCAGTCCCAGAGGAAATGGGCTGTCTCTCTCAGTAAACCAGCCTATTGCAGTGGCTCCAGCAGAGGGGAGCTGAGGGAGGAGAGGGGCCTCTACACAGCATGACACCTCACAACTAACATGCAGAAGATGGAGGGATGAATGAAGATTAACCATAAACAACACTGTTTCTGTTTGGCGTCTTGTCACAATCAAACTTTATTCTCACAAATACAGTATGCTGAATTTCATGTTTGTCCTGACACTGCAGCATACACCTCCGTATTATATCTTAGTCACTGGTCTGTGTTGTACTTGCGTTGAGACTGAACTAATGAACTCAATAAAGACTCCAGTGAACACACAGAAGCAGAAACAATCTGTTCCTCCTCAGCACTGCACCTCCATCTAGTGGTCAAACAGCATAAACCTTCTACACCCTGATAAAGCCAGAGCAGGTTACAGTAAAAATAAATGGACTGCTCATGATATTCCTCCAGGGGGCCCAACAATCAATTGGCAATCAAACCTCCACAAATCCACGAGCCACCTTGCCTATATGCCACCTACGCTCTGGCTTGCACTTAGCTCAATTCGTCACAGGTTTCACATTCAATACTTCAGTTCCAACAAGAACAAACTAAGACAGGTGGCTGTTCCTTGGCTTACAGCAGCCCCTTCAGTGGGTCAGAAATTAAAGGATGAATGAACAGAGATGCCTGCTGCCTTTAAGCAACCCACACAGCTGTTGAAGGAGCTGTATGTGACATTCAGAGCACCAATATGGCAGCAAACAACTACTTGCTGTGTAAAGATACTTCCTCTGTGTGTTGCAATCCAAGGGTCTATGTTCTTTGTTGTGGCTGCTGGTCTGGCCTTGTGTGCATTTTAGTGCATGTAAGTCCCTTTGTGTGTGTGTGTCCCACTGGCTAGCGAATTGCTGCTGTTCTGCACTGCACTCATATGGTTACCACTGTTAATGCTGTCCTGACCATGTTTGTCATTAGGCGGTTTGGGTGTGGGGCAAGGCAGCATGCCAGCCTCCTTGTTAGCTAAATGACAAAAATGCATCCCCCTTGTTAACCTGCCATCACTAGCGATCCATTGGGACTGATTTTAAGATTGTACTCATTACTTTTAAAGCTCTTCATGGCCTGGCCCCAGAATAAACAACAACCAGGCAAGGAACCTGCTGAGTGTTCCCACATCACGCTTTAAGACTCAAAGGGACAGAGCCTTCGCTGTTAGGGCTCCTCGGCTGTGGAACAACCTTCCTAAGGAACTCCAGCTATCAGTATCTCCTTTTTAATTACTTTTACAGACTTATTTTTATTGAAAGGATTTCCTATAACTTCTCCTTTAACATATAAGGTTTGTTTTCATTCTTAACCGGTCAGTTACATTGTACCTAACTCCTGACATGACACTTCAAGGTGCAGTGAGTAGGAATTAGGGGCATCTAGTGGTGAGGCCGCAGATTGCAACCAACAGAATTCCCCTTCACGACCCCCACTTGTAGAGAACCTACAGGTAATGTAAAAATGTGAAAGGCCCTCTCTAGATCTAGACCCATCGTTTTTAAATTTTCTCCTTAGTGTTTTATTTGCATTTATTAATTATCCATTGTTCTTACAAGTTTGGTCCTGTTCTTTCCACCCCCTTATGCTTCCCTGGTTATTCAAACCCTAATTGTGTATTTTACTGGTGTGTTTTTACGTGTAAAGCACTCTGTAACATTGGTTTTGATAAGTGCTATTAAAATAAACAAATCATAATTCCTTTTCACCTGGGTCCAGATCCCGTTGGAAAGAGGAGATTCTTAGCTTTTTAATGATATCAGTTTTGTTTTTGGACTCCAAATATTAACCAAAATACATCACATGACATGAAGACTGTCACAGGACATGATTTTTAGAAAAAGGCCTTTCAAGTTTGTATTACTGGGAGTGCATGCTGTACTCCAGGAGCTGTCCCGAAGTCAAAAATGCACAAAAAACCTTGGGGACACTTTTATTTTGTTGCCAAGAATGTGACAAAACAAACAGTGTTCAAATGTTAATGCAACAAACTGTCCCTTCTGTTGAAAGTATTGAATTACCTACTGCTGTTAGCTCCATTAGCACTGTTCGTGTTTTAGCACCGTTAGCCGCTAGCCACCAGCTCAGCTTCTATGTTGAGAGCTATGTGCAGATACACTCTGAATGTCACATACAGCTCACTGAAGGATCTGCTTTGTGCCTGCTACCAGTGACTTTAACAATGTTAACACATTTTTACTTCATATGAGCACAAAGCCATACTTTATTACTGCCTTTTAATCAGGCTGAAAATCGTTTTCACCTCTTTATTTTAATTGCTAAAAACAAAAAAGGAGGAGTCGGGAGAGATTCAGAGTCCTAGGAGTGGGCAAGTTTCATTCCAGAAAATGCATCTTTGGTATTTTTAATTTAAAGAAACGTGTATTCTTTATGTAATGTCTCTAATCTTAGTCCTGTGACTAAAAGGAAACAGCGTCAGACTGTGTTTGGACATCTTTTGCTAGCAGCCTTGTCAGATCTCTTGAAGCACCAACCTTGAGTTAGTCTCAGAGATGTGTCACAAACGGCAGTGGAGCCAGAGAACGTCTGTAGGATGATACAGATGGAGCAGACAGAGGTACTCACCTCCCACAGAGACCTGAACTCCCTCTGCTCAATGCGTAGGAGCTCACTGAATTCCCGTGTGACAATGGTGGCATGCCGAGGGGTGTTATCCAGGATCGACTCCCCAAATGCTGTGCCAGTGCCCAGCGTGCATATAGTAACAGCATCCTGTAACAGAGAGAGTGATGGTGCTCCACCTGGATCATTCCTTCATAAGGACAAAACATTCAGCTAGACAAGGAACCTGTAAAATGCTAATGTCCCTATTCTGCTGGAAAAGGGTGTTTGTGTGAGGCACTTGAGGAGCACTGATCAGATCATTTTCAAAGGCTACAGGCAATCATCTGAACACTTGTGGTAGATAGATGGATACACTCCAGTCTGCAAAGAAATTACCCCAATCAGCAGCCAGAGCGAGGTGTGTGAAGCTGCAGTGTTAAAACCTATTCAGTAATGTCCCCTAATGTAATAAGCAAAATGCTCTTTCCAGCCCACACTCCAAACAAGCTGAAGGTTTGATGTGAATTCTTTCGCATGAGTGATGAATTTCAGGTGCAGCTAAAAGCTACAGTAGGTAACTTTAATAAGAAATAGGTTTTGTCATATAACTGTTACTATATTCTCACAGTATTACATGAGACATGTAATCTCTAAATAATCATGTTCTTACATGTCTTCGTCCTGCTTCTAATGGCATTTGTGGGAATTCAGTGCAGCAGAGGGAAAACAACCAATCAGAGCCGAGGAGTCTCAAAAGCAGCTGTCAATCATGTCAACTGCTGCTTGTGATATGTGGTCAAACTGGGTGCTGATCAAATATGACTCAAAATTCTGTGACTGCATTGCCTATTACTTGCCTCTAACGTTTTCAGAAACATATTTTAGTGCACTGTTTAGCTGTAAATAAGTTTGCTTTGCGACCCGGCTGCCATGTTGGAAACAGTTGACCAAAGTACCGAGCACCGCCCACCGGCCAGACCAACTTTATCATTTTACAGCTAAACAGTAAACCAAATATATTTCTTAAAACATCTGAGGCACGAAATAGGCAATGCAGTAGCAGAATCTTGATTCATATTTGATCTTTTGTTTGGCAGTTTGACTGCAGTTCAAGAGCAGTGATCGACATGATCGACAGCTGCATTATACCCCTTTTCCATCAAAATAAGCACATGTACGCACATTTTTTAAACAGGAAATTGCTTTCCCATTTTTTTTACTAGTGTATCACATCCAACGTCACGGACGGGCCAGGAAACAGGTTAGTAAACAGCAGGAAGCAGCATGGAAGCCAGTGAAAATGTTACAGTGGTTACTTCTTTTTATATATCTATTACTTATTCAGTCTCCCTTTCCAACCTCCTGGCTCATTTCCCTCAGCCAAGTGGATTCAAAGTGGATGCAAATACCATTAGAAGCAGTGGGAGGAGACAGAGAAACATGTTTTTTTCCACAGATTATCTGTCTCATGTACATCTTTGAGGATATAGGAAACGTTTCACAACTAATACTAAAGCTCTGACAGACAAAATCATTCAAGTCTTCACAGAAAGGTTGTAAAATTTAAAGGATGATGCAGATTTAGGCCTAAATTTAGTAAATGAACACTACAAATTTCCATTCATTTAAAAAAAGATAGATGTGTAACAGTCATACCTGATAACTTGATGTCTCTGAAACTCTAACATCCAGTGAACCAGACAGGACAGCATACCAGCTGGTGCCTATGTCTCCTTGGCGATACACTAAAAAACACAAATATCAGCATGTTTTAAAAAAGTAACACCCTTCTATATTGATGCCAGATATACAACACAAAGTTTCAGAGCCTGTATTTTGACCTACAGGTGATGCCTTTCTCCAGACACTCGTAGAATCCACACAGACAAATCTGCTGCAGCAAACTGGGGTGGAATCTCTCAAAGGCCTTCACATTTTTCAGGCGTGCCAGGATTATGTCAACATCTTCCCCGGAGCGCTCTGCTGGTCTGGAGAAGTAAAAAGAAAAATGGTCAACGTGCAGGTGACAGTGAAAATAAATGTACAGACAATGAGGTACCTAAATCGGCTGCAGAGCTTGAGTCAGCATAACTGTTTTTTGGCCTGGATTCTGAAAACATGTGAAGCTCTGCAGGAGGGATGTGGCACCAATTTATCCCTGAGGAACACTGCCTCTGATGTCGTAACTTCAATTTACAGCACTACAGCAGCGCTCTGGACAGACAGCCTGAAGTCATAACTGCACTTCTATGGTTCTTCTTGGAGTTTGGACAACAAACAAGTGTATGCTGCAAACACCAGTGGATAAAGAAACACATGCAGAATGCTAACAACATTTTAATTATTTTCATTTTCTGTTCATTTATCACTTCCTGTGCAGCACTGCAGTGACATGCCAGTGTAATGAGGCTTAGAAGAATTTCAGTCAGGAGGATTATGTTTCTCTGAGGGTGCTCACACTTTTCGACTTCAGCCAAAGAGATTTCACCACAGTCTCTGGGAGCCAGTAATCTTATTGCTGTCAAATGTGAAATTATGACACAAAGGGGTCCAGTTGCCACAGACACATCTCTTAAACTTTTCCTATTGTGTTCACTAGGTCAATTAAATACTTTGTTTCCATCTTAAAGCCAGTCTTTTAATCAGTCTGTTGATCAGAATAAATCATTGGGAAGGAACGAGCTGGTAGGTATGAGGAATCAAAGATGGGCTTTCAAAAAAAGGGAGGCGTTTTCAAACCAAAAATGAAACATTAGCAACAACAATCTGGGTCCGTAAAAGAGACCAGCTTAACACAGCTTTAATTAGGCTATGCAATCTGGACAGAAATTGAACTGAACTGAACCTCAGTGACCTAACAAAAACAAAACTGACCTAACAAACTGAAGACCAAGGGGGACATATACGTATAAGGCTGATCACTAATCAGACCATTTTAGAAACAAAGGTACGACATGAAGATGAAAACTACCACAGGACAATTAGTCTATCAATATATATAAAAAACAAAGGCACCAACACACTAATGTACTCCAAAGAAATAAGTAAAATCTCTAAACAGTGATGTGGAAGACACTGGTAACAATCTGGATGGCCACTTCCTGGATTTAATAGGGGTGAAAATTAACAACTAACAATACAATATAATATCGATTCTTCAGACAACAACATATTTGCTAATATAACAAAGTCTACCACGATAGGATTTTGATTCAGTTTAACTCAGGGGCCTGTGATCAATATGAGACAATATCAGTATAATCCTCTCTGTCTTTTTCTTGGCTGCTTCCCATTGCCTGCCTGGTGCTAGGCTGCTATCACTGCTTGAATTTTTAGGAAAGAGGTTTTAGCTTGGACAGAAATGGTGACACAGACATCATGTTGGAATTTCAAAATAATGGTGATGATATGTAGAGATGTTTTCACTTTGCATCGATGATATCGGACTGTTGATCATGTAGTGATCCAGATCAAGATATCGTCACACCCCCAGTATTTAAGAGCTCTGCTTTAAGGTGTGCATCTTTTGCTCCAGCCTGACAAGATGTTCCTCCTGTAGCAGGTGCCTCAGCAGTGGTAACATTAAAAACATTGAAATTAAAATTACTCAAGGCAAACTTGTGTAAAAGCAAACATAAGCGTGACTGTACAAAGACTGTACTGAAGAATTATATGTGTGCATTACAGATAGAAACTAATTCCAACTTAAAAATAAAATAAAGTAAATTCATTATTTAATTAAAAATTAAATTAAATTAAATTAAATTAAATTATATTAAATTATATTAAATTAAATTAATTAAAATCAATTGGATAAATTAAAGCTCTCTGTCATTTATCTGTTTGCTGATGGGTGTGCTATGTGCATGAGGTCAAAGCCTCCAAAAACTCAATGGAGGAGAAAATGAACAATTAAGTGTAAACTATAGGAGACTGAAATGAGTGCAAGAGGGTTATCGACTACTAGCTGTGTGGCATCAGTTATTCTAGTGGGTCTCGGGCTAAAACAAAAGCTTTGTTTCAGTGTTTTGGAGTCAGTGTGAAACATTTAAAGTCAGGATTTCACTACTGAAAAGTCACAAACAGCTTTGAAAGTGAAAGTTAAGTTAAAATTTATCTCCTTTAGTTTAAATTGGGAAACATGACAGTTTAGCTGCTGCTCACTGACCTTTTGTTTCAGGTGCATCATGCAAAAAGAGACAATTTACATAAAGACAGAAATACTTAAAGTAACTCTACACATTGTTGTTTATCACATTAAGTTCTAACAATGTGAGGGATCTAAACTGTGGCAGAAAAAGCTCATCACGTAATCACAGATGTGTCTAGGTTTTTTTTAATCCATCTCATTCCTCTGCTGCCTGTATGCACCAAATTTGTTACACTCAATCTGGAGCCTCTGATGTAACGTGTGGGTGGCTGTACTGTAGCTTACATCACCTTTGAATCCATATCCATCTCCATCCTTTAAAGACATGAAACCAAAGAGCATCAATAATTCAGAAAGGGAAACAAGTGCTTGCTTCACCGCTGCAATAATCCTGTGACTTAATGTAGCCCCGAAAATGATTTACTGGACTGCGTTATCCATGCTGTCACAGTACCATGGAGAGTTTTCACCATGCTTTATTGTGTATTCCCTGGCAACCTTTCAACTCACAGTAGTCACATTGAAGTATCTCTTTACTGCTCGTCGTGATTGGACAGTATAATCACACCTGAGAGCCCCTGGTCAACTCCCATATCATATACTGAGGAAGCCTGCATTATTTCAGCACTGCGTACTTATCAAAACACGGTACACAGCGAGGACAACGAGGCAACAGAGAGATGTGTGGGAGCCTGAGTTTCAAAGCCAAGGTGTCTATTTGGAAACCAACCAAGTCAACAAACAAGAGCTTTGAAAAAGTGCTGATTCTGAGTCCAAGTGAGGACAGATGTTTTCAACACAACGCAGCTTGTTACAGTATGAACACTATGAACCTAATGTGGCAACTGCTTCCAATTTATAGTCGAGTTTCAGAGCCTGAGACTTCAGAGTTTAAAGAGTAGGATCTCCATAGCTCTGCATTCAACTGTAACAATATAAACAGTTTCAGGGACACTTGTGGGTTTTGTGCTCACTAATATTTTGTATTCAATTTACTAAGTTTTTAGATGGAGCAAGGATATGCATGGAAACATACATGTTCGTCATCTGATGTGCATTTTAAAATTAGCAACAGACCACAGAAAGGAAGTGTACATGCTGCAGGTATCTGCTCGGAAAAGGTGAGTCATAAAAGAAGCATTCGATTTGAGCGACCCAGGTGGCTTCTAGGACTAACCAGGGGATATTACTGTGTAAACACGTCTGGCACACTGCGTCACTTTGCTGTTTATAGCTGATGCACTTTGGACCTTTCCTTTGTCACGACCCCCCCCCAACACCTGGGCTGTGTCCAACGTCCAGCCTGTTTGACTGCTAAAGCACTAATGCTCACTTACCACTATTCTGAGGCTGAGTGTGTGGACTCAAAGTGTAAAATGTACGCACTACAGAGTGCTCTCACAAATCCCTCACAATGGAGTCAATCAGTTAATGTGCATGTCCTGTACACAGTCGCACACATTGTCATTTGTTGCTGTTAATGATAGACATGTACAATACAGTTTTGCAACACTGCACCTGTCAGTGGTGATGCAGAATGATGATTCATGAACACATGAAAGACCCTATTCAGCTGTTATAGCTTTCAAAATCAGCTCTTGTTATTAAATCACTTTTTAAAGCGCTCTCTTGCAGGCAGCTGCTTGATGAGTTAATTCCTCTTCTGGCAGGTGTTCATGCAGTTTCACCTGCTGGTCAAGTGTGCTACAGTGATACGGGGCAGAATTTAGTCAGAGCTATCCACATGGCATGTTAAGTATTTTAATGGATTATAGTCAATAGTGTGGGATCAGGAGTCATCTTGTTGTGTATTGAAACAGAAATATGCAGGGCTGTCATACTGAATTGTGTTAGATTCTACATACGGTACCAAATAGTCATTTAGTGCAGGGCAAGGCAGTAGTTAGTACATATATTGGGGGGGGGGGGGGGCATATCCCCCACAAAATATTGATAAAACTAACAATAAAATAAATAACTAATAAACTGCTATTCTAGTGCAGGTAAACATGCACCCCCAACTAAAATAATTATTAGCAAATGTAATCATAATTATAAATAAATGTAACAAATTGTCATTATTATTACACCTGGTAGTATAACTTCTGTGTGTGGTTTGTCCATGTGGTGTTGCTGTACCCCAGCAGATGCATTTTGGGGTAAAAATGGGAGGATTTGCGAGTGCTAATCAATTAAACATCATGCATGTTGGCTATCATAGCTAAGTTACCTCCAGGTAATTAGCAACACATTCACACAGTGACCAATGATGGTGTCTACTGGCATTTAAACCAAGGTTAATGTCTTTATTTCATTAAATTCATGGATGAAATACTGAACAGGATAATCAAGCCCACGCCCAGGGGCCCTGAATGTCAGGGGCCCCCTTGGCCTTCACCTGCAAAATGTTGCTCAAGGTAGCTGGACTAAAAAAGATAAAAAAAGACAAAAAACAGAGGTGCCAAGTCACATAGTATAACTACAAAAAAGTGTAGAACAACCATAAAAAACACCCAAAAAAACACAAAGAGACAAAAAAAAAATTACCAAAGAGAAACAAAAATGACCTCAATGAGACACAAAATGACCATAAAGAGACAAAAAACAGCCAAAAAAGAAACAAAAATGACTGCAATGGGACACAAAATGACCACAAAGAGACAAAGACTCACCTCAATAAGACTCAAATGACCGCAGACAAAAAACGACAAAAAAAGAAACAAAAATGATCTCAGAAAGACACAAAATTACAGCAAAAAGACACAAACTGTCCTCAAAGGGACAAGAAACCACACAAAGATGCTCACTACTACAACAAACACAAAACAACGACAAAAAAGAGGTAAAACCACCACAAAGTCTGGTGTCTTGCTCCTCTGTTGGAGATGTGGTGGGACCTTTTACATGTCTGTGCCCAGGGGCCCATTGTCTCCTGATCCGCCCATGGTTATATTTGTGAGATGGCCCATGAGAAATCTGAGCGTCAGTCACTTATGTTGCAGTGCATGTGTGATTCATGTCGACAGCAGTAGCTACACAGTATAGCTGTGTTTGCTTATGATAAATAATATAATAGGAGTGACGTTGAATTTCAAATTCTTTTTTGTGGGGCAGACCCCCCCACCCCACCCCTGGGCTACGCCCTTGGGTCAGAGTACTGCATTATCAAGGCATCGACAGCATAAATCATCAGTTTGATTCCTGTCCTGTTTATTAAAAACAGCATAATGGCAAGGAAGCTTCTGTTAACATGTGTTATTGAAACTTTTACTTGCTCTAGTTAATCCACATTGTGCATGTAGCCTACTGTGTGTTAACAGTTTAAGGGATCACAGTTGGACATTAATAATAATCACAGTAAGTAAGTGACTGAAAACACCTGGAGGGTCACGTCATATTTACAGTCTGTGATTAATGTGGTAAAAATAAACCCTTTATCAGCCTTTAAAAGGCCTGTCCAAAGTTTGCCTTGTTACTTAGCTTTGTTCCAATATCTCACCTCTCATTTAGTTTGCCAAAGGCTACAGTTATTGTTTGGAGCCCTTATCCAGTCTGTGTCCTACACGCTGTAACCTTACAGCCTACACATGGTGCTTTCAATGACGCCCTGATTCAAACTCTGAAGCATCAAGTTTTAATTCCTTTGGGGAATTCAAACTACAGAGCCGACAGTGTTTAAATTCAGCTGCTGTAACATACCGCCCAGGCTCTGGAGGAAAATAAAAATCGCGTTAATATTCCGTCAGCCGTCGCTCGCACAGTAGCCTATAATTAGTTGCGGAGACATGATATAAATACCTCTTATCCAGACAAATAATCCACTCGGCAGATTCCGACGAATGCGAAGAAGTGGCCGCTGCTACCATCTTGAGATCCTGCGGCTGCTGCTGCTGCTGCTGCTGCTGCGGAGGTGGAGAGGGCTGGACCAACACTTCATCTGCCTTCACTCATTCCCTGCTGACAGTCGATATACCTGCTGACCCTGCTGCTGCTGCTGCTGCTGCCAGTGCTGCTGTTCACTGCCTACCTGGACAGGAGCAGCATCAACACTAGATGCATTTCATGAATGTAGTTAAAGTAGAGATGCTCATTTTGTTCTGAGGAGGGGAAAAACGTGACTCACTTTTTAAAGCAAATGCAACACTCTCCAGCTGAGCTCAGTTTGTCCAGCCTTTTAAGTTCCTATGTTCAATATCACATGGTACTAAGGAATGTTTTAAAGGTCCCATACAGGAAAATAATCCCATTTCCATGTCGTTTTGATATTAAGCAGATACAGCTGCTACATAAATGCTGCATAAATTCAGTGTTGAAACGCAGAATTCATAGAGAAATGTACAGTCTGTGTTAAGAAACTGTGCCTATAAACAAGCTATCAGGATTTCCATGAAGTTGTGATGTCACAAATATACTATATAGACTGAATCACAATGTTTATTTACAATAACTTCTGGGCAGAATATCCTTATGACATGTACATAAAATCAAACAGCACTGAGCAAACGCTGCCTCAGTGTGTTAAATTTTTAGCCAAAATTTTTTTTTGTTACTGAAGGCGTTATCGCAAAGCTACCAGACAACATTGACAAAAACTGTAGAGTTAAGGTCAAGTTTGAGTACTACGTGTACATCTAAACACATTATACATGTTAAACAACACTTGTTGAAAACATGAAAAGACTGGGAACTATATGATCCTGAATGAGGGCGGCTCAGTGGTGTGGTGGTTAGTGCTGTCGCCTCACAGCAAGAGGGCTCCCGGTTGCAGGAGCCCTTCTGTGTGGAGTTTGCATGTTCAGACAGACATGCAGGTTGGGGATGGGTTAATTGGTGACTCTAAATTGACCGTAGGTGTGAATGTGAGTGTGACTGGTTGTCTTTACATGTCAGCCCTACGACAGTCTGGTGTACCCTGCCTCTTGCCAAATGTCAGCTGGGCTCCGCCCCCTGCAACCCTCATGAGGATAAGCTTTAGGTTAGATGGATGGTACTGAATTGTGGAGTTAGACCATTAAACTGTTCTGTGTCTGTGTCCCGGGTTTTTTGGGTGGGGCTAAAAGCCTGCCTGATGATGCAAGGGAGAAACTTAATATTGATATCATTATTATTACTTAATATTGAGTTATTACTTAATATTGTGTTCACCCAAACACAAACAGGAGTTTGAACACTAGAATATTTTGTGTTGACTCACTTCATACACGCTAATAACTTGTGTCATACGTGAACTGGAAGATCTGAGTGCTGATTGGCTATTGCAGCATGAATTGGTCATTTAAGGTAAGATTTTTGAACTCTCACGAATAAGCATATGAGGCGAAATTGCGCTACTCGCTTTATTTGTGCTGCTTGATTCGCATCATTTGCATTGCGTCCATGGCATCCATCATGCCGCCTGGCAGGAATTCACATCTTGACTTCACAGGTAATTCACTCACATGAATTGTGTTATTTGTGCCCACTGTGAACACAACATTAGCATTAGCCTCGCTCCTACACCACATAAGAACTAGAGCGGTTGAATTTTGTTGTTGTTTGAAATAATAAATAAAAATGCCCATTCAGTTTCAGGCTGAGAAGAACTAGGTTGCTTTTCAGGAAGGGCAGTGTCCTCTGGCTCCTAATTTGATTGTGGCTCAAACGTGTGTGGCTGTCCAAGTCTAACTAAGCTGCTAGATGGCGCATCCACTGTAGTGCTACAATCAAAAGAGGCTGCAGCCATAAACTTCACTACCAGCTGTTTCTGGTGTCCTGTGTGCTAAATTTGGGTCACAACACAACCCGTTACAGACTCTATAGTGCCATTACAGTTTCACATTGGAAAATAAGTTCTCCTACAGACTTGGACACCATGAGTGCTCCAGGGATGATGTTTTTCGGTAGGCCAACACAGAAGTTAGTGTCGCAGTTAGTTCCCTCATTAAAAAGCTATTTTTTTTCTTTAGATTATTGCAGAAAATAAGCTCTGTGGCAAACAAACATTTATGTTACTCACATGTTCAGCAAGATAATCTTCACAAAGTGCTAACGTTAGGCTATAAATAAAGTACACCACAGTCAGGTAACTTTAAGTCCCTACCACAGCAAGGCTGTAAAGCCGTGTGATGATAATGATGTTCTGTAGTCTCACTTAACCACTTGTCAGCAACTGCCTTTTTAAAGACACATAAAAGCTTCAAAATTCACAATTGGGGTATTTACTGACATATATTATGACACAGAGCAAAATGTGAAAGTGTCTTGCACTTTTGTTAACCACAAACCTTATTTCAGGTATCTAATCAAAAACCTGTCGACTTTGAGACGAGAGAACTGGGAGTGCAAAAATGCTAACTGTTTGCCGGGTTTTAGGAGTCATCCCTGTACCACTCTGTAATAAAGATGGATGACATGACAGCTCCCTTAAAGGGGAACTATTGTGCTTTTCCACTTTTCTGGCCTATAAATGTTGTTACAATGTGAGATACTCGTGTTAAACGATGCCAAAGCGTCAATTAATGAGGTTTATGCATTTGGACGTG
>JAPZEB010000005.1:14794937-14822932 GCA_029783705.1 Chaetodon striatus
AGAAGGAACAATGCCAGGTGTGGAGACAGCTTGGTTCTGTTAGCCGTGCCGGGCTGGACTGAGTCTGAGACATTGTCTCAGTGGTTCCACTGGCTACTCTGACCTGCTCTTCACCTGCTCCTGTTTCCATTTGGTTTGACTTGTTCGCTGGATGTTGTTTGAGGGGTTGCTATAGGGACCACTGGCTTGGCTGCGGCGTGCCATGTTACCCCTGGGAGAAGGCCCACTGACTGTGTATATATGGCTTTTCAGACCCACGGTTGCTAGGAGATGATCCTGCAAGCTGGAAATGGTAAACACACGGACACATGCAACCCGTATGTGCACACACAGCATAATTTCAGACGCTGATGAGCATTTGGAAAGATATTTGTTAACTGCTGGTATGCAGAGCTCTTAATAAGTAAGTAAGCCTATAAACGTTCAGGGTTTAATGTCGATTATTATTTGTTTCTTCTTATCAGATGATTTTTTTTTTTAAGATGTAAGATTTGTTTTAGCAGAGAGCAAAGTACAAATTCCACTGTAAAAGGCAATGTTAAAAACAGTGTGCTCCATAATTAACACTGTTCAGATTTTTCACTCCCAGTCTAAGAGCTCACATCCCCGCACAGAGCCAAATGTCAATGGATTTACATTAAACAAATAAATACAGAACACATTAGAAAGCCATAATGTACAGTGTAAACAAACAGACACTAACATAAATAATGTACATGTGAGTGGTTATACGGAGCTATATAAAACCTCGTATATCAGATAACCAAGTCTCAAATGGAATGTGAGGGCAGATAAGTCCAGAGGAAATGCCTGAGGACTGGACCTTTTCCAGAGACGTCTCTCTGAATGTTTTAAAACCCTCATTTACAGCTTTGATATGATGGGCTGCAGTGGCCAAAAATGAAGTACTATTTTCATAATGTGCTTTCATGAGAGTCCAATAATCGAGGGCAAAAGGTTACGCTCTCCAGAAGAAGAAACTCAGTGTTGATGGCTCAATATTTCATGTTTTGTGGAATTAAAAATGTAAATGGGATTACACTTTAGGCAACTGAAAAAATGGTCATGCCTTCTAAATAGATAACAATCTGTTTAGGCCTCTCGCTGCAGTCTGGTTCATATTTATCAATAATTACACCATCTTTGCATTTTGTTACATAATTCTCCTCATATTTAGTTTCATACATGTTCGTGACAGAGTGTAGGTTCAAAATGTGTAAAGATTTGATCAAACATAACCGTTTTAACTTTAAAATATGTAGAAAATACATATACGTCAGGCTCTGAAGTGTAGTAGATGTGCTATTAAAAACTGGATTTAAAAATGAAATTCGTCATCTTGTAAAAATATTCAAATATTCAGTTTGCATCAAAGAATGTCTTCTCCCACTTGACATGGCTTTTATTTCCTAGGTCTGTTTGATTGGATGATATTTTTGCAATGTAGGTTCGCAGCCCCCCAAGGAAATCTGACTTCATTTTCATTCAGTATCTTTGTGGCCCATCTCAATGAAAACAGCACTGCTTTATTTTGTGAATCAAGCAGGCGCATACGTATTGTAGGAAATGTCAGTTCTGGAAAATAAGAGCTAACTTGCAAAGTGCTGCTCTCTAGGGAGGGGACCTGATTTTAAATTCGACTGGCAAGTAAAATCTAGATGCATTGTGCGATGAGAGTTTTCAGCCATCTTTACTTCTGCTCTGGGAAATGGCTTTAATGGATATTTCCAGCATAGTGAATTAAAATAAAAAATATATAATTAGAAAACGTCCCAATACACTTTGCACAGCCAGAGCAAATGTATGCAGGATATAGGCGTTCTGCTGGTGACCTACTTTAATTGAGGCCAAAATTAGAGTTAATAGACAGAAACCAGACCGACTGTATGGAATATGAAGGAATACTGACACACTTGACACATTAGCTGTGACTTCAGAAGTGAGTCCCACATTATAACCTGGAGTAATACCAGGGAGGTGTGAAGGGAATTCAGCTTGCACAACAGAGCTGGAACAAACAGAGGGCATGAGACAGGATTAAGGGAGACAAAGTCTACCAGAGTCTGCATTTGCACAAGCATGTAGGACTCATCATTATCTGTCTTGCACTTTCATATCTTTAATTCTTCTGTAAATTATTTTAACCTTTTATTTTTGTCTCCATTTTTGATTTATTACATAAAGCACTTTGACATTCTTATGTGTATGAAATGCACTGATAAAGTTGTTTTGCGTTGTTGTTGGTTCTGTCACCTTGAAGTACTCCTACAGATTTTTTTTTTGACTCTTGACAAATGTTTGCTTTTTTCACGTGAAATATTCTTTATCCCTCCAGTGCTGCTAAATAATTCAGATGAAACAATCTAAGAAATAAAAATCAATCTTTCTTTGAGCTGTACATGTCCATAATGAAGCCATTACCTGTAAGGGGTCACAGGTCAACAGGTTTGCATTTTAGCAAAAAGGGTTCCACTCCCTGAAGTGTGGAGCCTCATAATCAGCCTCAGTGTGCCAAATCATGGCCGGATTTACCAGTCAGGGGGCCCCGGGGCTAACATTTGCTGTTGGGCTCCAATGGACCCCCCACTACCACCATCTTTGTGCATTTTAAATATACCATTTTGCTTCCAAGTTCCCATTAGGTACAGGTCACATAGAAGACATATGACAGTTTCATTATATGCCCAGAGACCAATGCAAGTCTGAGTTTTATTTAGTAATATGAACCATATAAACATGATACAAAGCAACAACTGAATTTCCCCAATTAGCGATTAATGAAGTACTTCTTAAAAACAACAGTCTTACAACTAGATTTGACAGGGGGTCCCTGAGTCTTGGTAAGGCTGAGGAAGATTAAAGCAGTTAAATTAATGACGTTCAGACGTCACTGATTAAATCAACTGTGCTTTCCCCACTATGAGTGTATCATGTCAAAATGGCCTCTGTGAAAAAGGCCTATTAATCAGATGGCCAAAACCCATTGACGTGGGGCTTTGAGGCCCCTGGGGGTTTGGGACACTGAGGCAGAGGTCTGCTTTGTCCAGCTGGTAATCCAGCTTTGGCCAAGTCAACTTCCCATACACAGTATGAACAGGTTTACACCATTAGAAAACTGTTGTTTGATCAAAGTATCCTGAAGATGTAACCTACTCTTATTAAATTTGGGGACTCAAAATAAACATTTTTTTTAAAGAATGGTAAAAAAAATTAAACAGAGATAGCCAATATATAAAGATACAAGCTACAAAAACAGTGGATCTTATATTTTCCATGGTGCAACTGGATAGCATCTTTTATTATCAGTCCCTCCAGGATTTTGAGGGTGTTTTTTGTGATTCTTGAAATGTTTGATTTCAGGACAGCTTTCCTTAATAATTGAATGAATGAATGGATTATTTTGAGCAAAAAAATACAAACAAAACATCAATAGATATGCTCAAAAAGGAGTACTCCCTTCTCAGTATTCATGTCTCATTTAAAAAGGAAATTGCCAACAACTTTTCCAAACTTATTTACAACCGTTAAATAAACAACAGTCTTAGATATTAAACATACAAACCCCATCTCAACCAAGCCCAGATAAATAAATAAACCAACCCATCAGTATCATCCTTCTTCTTCTGCATACCTCCTAACTATACTGTACATGTTTTTATGTGCTCTACAGTCGTGCTTTCCTTTAACTTCTCATCTAACCCATCCTATAAATCCACCCGAAATACTAAAATACACACACTTTTCAAGGTTGTATGAACACCATTTTTTAAATTTAATTTTCCTCTTAAATTGTACCTCCCCTCCCCGTCACAAAACATTTGTGGAATTTTGCCCAGAAGTAGATTACTTCTTGCCTTGTACATTATTTGAACTGTTTAAAATTCCCCTGAATTTCAATGCATGGGACTTCAACTTTGTGTTTGTGTGTTCCCTACAAATTGCAATGCATGTTGCGATGTTTTAAGGTGTTTTTTTAAGGGGAGAGATCAAAAAACTCCCTCTAAACCCCACCTCCAATTTATAATGCAGATTTTCTGTTAAACTCTCAAGTTCTTGCCAAGATAACCATGATGACATCACCAGGACTCCCTCCAGAGCCAAAGAAGACGTTATGCAACTTTTACAGTTGTATAATGAGAGTATTGCTTGTGGCAGGTAAAGTGAACTTCATATGTAAAAATAGGAGGAGTGTCCCTTTAATGTTAATATATCATTGGGGTAATTTTTCAGGGAAAATAGTGCATAGATCAGGGTAGAGGTTTTAATGACAGGGCCCTTTCCATGTCTGTAGTGTACCTTTTACATGCCTGGTTGCAAAACATGTGCAGTGTAAATGAACTGTGGTGAGATGTTTTTGTAGTCTAGGTGTGGACTGCTGCCCGTGCAGAGGTCTAGGTGAGCTTTAATATCCACTCAGCTCTTTCCCACGCCTTTCTCCTACAGCTCCTCGTGTCTGAGCGCGGTGGAGAAAGAGGGGAGCGCTGGGTGGAGCGGAGTGGTGGGTTACAGTCCTGGAATGTGCGCGCGCCCCCGATTCCCTCTGTTCTCGTCGGCCGCGGCGCGCGGCACGGGCTAGACTCGGGTGCGCGCGCAGCCCGCGACAGGTCTGGAAGTGCAAGGAAGAGGCAGGAAAACGCTGCTGGAGCGGGGAATGATGGCGGTGAGCGAGAAGAGGGGACAAGTTTGATACAGTAAAACTAGGACGTTGTGGGCCATCTGTCGGCGCCTAACACGATGAAGCAAGTAAGAGGTGAGGGCGTTATGAAGTTGTTTACCTTTGTGCGGTGTTGTGTGCGCAGCCGGAGTTAACATTTCCAACGGCTCGTACTTGAAATGCCACAATGAATTGTTCAGACTGAGGCAGTAACGTTGGGGCTGAGTTGAACTGTTGGCCCGGTAAGTTAACTTTGTTTTGCCTTTGTAATCTCCGATGTGGCGTTACTAACAACGCCAACAACGTTTAACTGCCAGCACTCCGCAAAATTAAAGTTTATAGCCGGTTAAAGGTACTTTCAATTCACAAAAACGTTGGTTTAACGTTAGCTAACCTCTGTAGTCAGACAACCAGCTATACGGTTGTTCACGCTAACGTTAACTTTCTGTTAACAGTCAGCGTTAGCCATCATGTTTTAACTTTTCACACTGTTTTGGTTTGCTTACTGAAAGAGATAATTATTTAGTAAACAACTTTCGCTAGCCGTTGTGACTCAGTGGTATCCGGTGTCTGCATTAACAGCTTGTACTCTCTCTGTCTCTCTTTAGATGACTTGGCTGTGAGTGTTTAGTTTAGACAACTGTACTCCTGAGAAGCACCGCCGGACCCATGGCACCGCTTGCGTAAAGTTAAGGGATAATAGTTCACCCGACAAACAGCATCAGTCTCTCCAAATCCGGATTTTCTAATTGGGCTGTAATCGCAAACAAACAAAAATGATCAAAGCCGAGAGCAAAGGAGGTGAGAGGACCCTGAGGAGCGCATCCCCGCACAGAAATGCATACAAGTCTGACTTCCACGCCATTAAGTGCTCCTTTGACGGGACGAAGTCCGAGGGCGACACCAGATCATATGCAAATGGGTCCAGTGACACCCGGGAGGACACAAGGGGGAGGCCTTTTGGGAACCGAGTGAACAAGATAAAGAACATATTCCTACAGATGGATGGTCAGCAGCAAGAGTGCCAAGAGGGGAAAGTGACCGTAAAGCCCGATGTGTCCCAGGTGTCCCCACCTAAGCTGCAATTTCCGGTCAGCACTCACAGAGGTAACCACAACAATGCCACAAGCCCAGAATCACACAATTTAGATAAAACACCCAAGGGGGAAGATGTTGAGATTGACAAAGTGGCTTTGGCAGAGAAGTTTTCTGTGACCAGAAAACTCTTTGAAAGGGGCATCAAAGAGCAGCCCGCAGCTGAAAAACAGTCTCCAAACAGAGTAGTAAATCGTTTGTCCCTTGGAAGTGCCTCTGATGAAGGAAAAAGCACAAGGAGAGTATCGGGATCCTCTGAGACCACTAGCAAATCAGAGAAAACTCCTGCATCAACAGTTAAATGTCAACCGGATGAGAAGGCTGATAGTGAGAAAAAACATGTGTCTAGAGTGCCATTGAATGCAGGACCCATGTCCAAAAGGTTAGGGAATTACATGGCACAGAATGACTCTGAAGACAACAACACAGCTGCTACAAAGGGGGGCATGGTGTCTACTAAACAACACAGTACCACTGAGCACATACTGCCTTCCTCTCCAACAAGGGACAGCGCACACAAATCTACTTCTCCTGTTAAAGAAGCCACTAACTCCACCCCTGTGTCTGATGCCACTAACAAAAACACATCCCAGACAGCGTCTGTCAGTAACAAACCGACGTCTCTGGGGTCAAGTGTTAAACCAACATTCCCAGTTACCAATGCAGCATACAAATCTAACTCTTCGACAAGTGATGCCACTCACAGACCCCTCTCACCGGAGCAAACAATCCCAGTTAGCCATGGCTACAAACACTCCTCATCATCCAGTGATGGATTTAGTAGGACATCTGTTGGTGGGGATGAAGGCAAGCCACATAGTCCGCCCCCAAGGGATGTGAAGCAGCCTCTACCATCAGCTGGTGGGTTTCAGAATACCAACAAGGCCAAATACCCCGAAAAAAACAAAAGTAATGACAGTGTGGGACATAGTTCTACCAGGGACAAGCCGTCCAGCCAGGCCTCCTCACTGGACTCCAGGGGGGTGGGCATGGTACGGGCAGAACTGGTTGTGGTTCAGAATGAGTCCTCAGAGAGTGAGGAGAACGAGGATGAGAATGTTGAAGATAATGTGTTTAAGGAAGAGAAGGTGCAAAGCCCCAAAGATGACCTGCCAACAGACGTGAAAAGAACCTCAACACCGGAAAAAAAGAACTGTACACCTGTTCATCATGTCTTAGTGAGAGATGTCTCAAGAGAGACACAGAGGATAGCAGAGACTGTGGGTGAAGGTAGAGTCTTGGAGGACAACGAGCAATTTGGGTCGAAAAAGGAGAGACAGGAAGACAATTCAGTTGTGAATCAAGATGGTGATGATAATTGTGAGGAAGATGATGAGGTAGCAGAGGAGGAGAGTGAGGTGGAGGAGCAGGTGGGCCAGAGCATCCTGGATAGAGCCTCACCAGTCGTGTACGGCATTGAGAATGCAGCATTTGTGGATGACAGAGATGTAGACCAGGTACTCAGGGAAGAAGAAGAGGAGGAGGAGGAGGAAGAAGAGGAGGAGGAGGGAGATCAAATGTATAGGGATTATTATGACTGCTACGAGACTGCTGGTTTGTCGGATGAGGACGAGCCTCCCCCAAAGAGGAAAATCAAGTTCTCCACAGACCCCATTCAGGTTAGTACTCTTTGTGATGTGTTGTTTACATTTGAGCTGTTGCTGCTCAACTCAAGCACCTAAAAACATATTGCACAGCACCGTCATTATAAACCAAACCACTGTCTCACTGATTCAGCAACTGTCTGACCTAGGTGTTTCCCTGCAGACACAAGACAAATTAGCGGAGGCTGAGAATGAATGCCTTTGTGGGGCATGTTGACGTCACAGCTGCTGTACCGTATCATCATCGCAGTTTTAAAAAATGTAAACTATGGTTTATTTAATCTTAGAGACCAGGGAGGCAGGTAGTTTCACAGCCTCATTACCTGGTGCGTTAACCCTGTAAGAGATCAGGAGAGAGAGGGGGGAGAAGTTAGCTGGCTACATTGTTCATGGTATTTTTGGATATATTGTTGACATTGCATAAGAGCTTGTGAAAGCAAGGCCACAGCTGAATGAGGGCAGCAGTGAGGTAGAGACGTGAAACTTTAGACTGTACAGTAAAAAATCATGGCCACCCCTGAGTCACTGCTCTGCATGGATATTTTTGCTCATTTAGAGTGGTTCCCCTCTGGTAGTGAATCATGCGTTGCACTCATGAGGGACTTTTCTCTTCTCTTCAACATGGATGTGAGGAATTGAGGGATTTTTATTCATCCATACGATTTCTTTTATGGACCATGGCTAAATTATCTTATTCCTGGAATTCCTGATTTTTGCGTACTATTATTTTATAAGGATATTAGCCTTTTTGAAAAGCAAAAAGGACATTGTGTTTGTTTCTTTTCTGTGAATGCCCTCATGTTGTTAGTGTTTATTGGTGAGAGGTCTATCATCTCTTCATTGACGTTGGAAGTCCTTCAATTGGGATTATAGATTTTGGTGATTGACAGAATAACTAGTAGTACAATATTTTTTACTTTGACAGTTTAGGATTTCTCTTGGTGCTACCATATGCTATCTAATCTCAGCTAGGGATGTTCCTGTACAATTAGCTTTACCAATAAAAAAGCTGGTTTTTTTTTTATCCTTCCTTGAACAAATAAGTTGGAAGAAACAGACTCCATCATGTTGAAAAATTGCAATAACAAAGATCTCTGTAGTCTCATATCATGATATCCATAGTATGTATCTAATTTATCCTTCAGCTTCACAATTTTGTACTACAAACTGATTTTCTAGTTGGTGTAGCCTGATTTCTTTGCGTATCGCCACACATCATGTGTCATAAACATGGCCAATGTATGTTTGAGGGGTGTGTTGGAAGTGGAGATAATACCCTCTACCATAGATATTCCACAATCACCATATTTAAACAACATTTTGCTAAAGCAAGGAAAAAAATAAATCACCCCAGTGCATTCCACATAGCTTGTGAACAGCTCAGTGTTTATCCAGGCCTTAAAATGCACTGTTATCTCAGGGTGTGGACCCCCCCCTCCATCCCAGTCATCCCAGCAGGGGGTCCTGGGAGAGGGGACCAGAAGCTGACCTGGAGTGGACACAAACAACAGCGTTCCTCCTCCACCCAAAGTGGAGCTATGAGCGAGATGAACACCGCTTTATAGTTCACAACAATATGCTAGACTGTGTCATCTCTGTGTAGCAGTTCACATACTGCTCATAGCAGCCATGGGAGAGAAACTTTTATGCAAAGCAGAAATAGCTGGCACAAGGTTGCAGTTGTTGGTTTGTGAGGGCTGATTTGAAAGACACTAGCTGTGTGCAAACTTTTCATACCGTGTCCGAGTTATGTGTGCAGTGCTAGTGTGGCGATTCAGTATGTGAGAGGCGTGAGTATGTATATAGCACTGACCACATGTGAAACTGACGGTCCTGACATGTAGGGCTGCAGCCCACATTATTATTTGTTTAATGATCCCCAGGGGAAAGTAAAGTATATATGCATCAACAAATGAACAAATGTAGGGTGAAGATACTGAAAGTAGCGAGTTCAAAAATGTCCAAGCATGTTTCCAATTAGCTATTTATAAAATTGCATGAATGAGTGCATGCAGAAGACGGGCTGGAAACAACACAAAGAGATCTGTCCAAACAATGACGTGTGCTTGGATTAAAACCATGGGTTCAGGGTTACGTGGTATGTGTGTTAGCCAATTTAGTCGCACAAATGTCCCTCGGCCAACCTTTTTACCTGTGGCCTGGCTAACAAAGGCCTCCCGCTAGCACTGCATCATGCTCCACAGTCTGCTAGTCAGAGCTGGCACTGGGATACAGCACATTTGAGTTGCAGCTAACTAGGAGAGAGGAAGTGCTTTGTGTCTCTGGCTCACAACGGGATTGGGTCCCTACGTAACCCGAGTCTTCTTGACAGAGGAGGTGTCCTGTGTGGAAGAAAGGTCCTCTTTGTCAAGTAAAGGAGATGTCCAGTTTCAACATGTATCAGCCTTATCAGAGTTGAAAAACAAACGTGGATGAAAAACGCTTTCTAAGGCAGTCAGGATTAGTGCAGTTTCAGTCATTCCTAAAAGTGAGAGTCTTGTGTTCAGCCACATATTGGATGTTTATAGTTGTTAAATGCATTTAAGTATGTAGTATCTTCGTATGTAGGTGCATTGTGATGAAAATGCTTAAAATGTGCAATGTTAGAAAGGAAAAAAAAGCAAAGATAACTGCATGGTGTTGATGAGAAAACACTGCAGTAATGTTATATATTATGTTTTTTGAGATTCTTCTGCATATATGGTAACACACTCACACTTTAGTAGGGCATTGAAATGCTGCAATCCCATTGCTGCTGTGTCAGTATATAAGTTTGCTATACCCTCTGGCTGTGTGAGCAGTATAAATATTGCACCACTGCTTATAGTGATGATATCTTTGGTGTTAGTGAGGAGACTGTTTCCTCTAAATCTGCAAATAAAAACCAGGCCTGTAATATTAGTGTGTCTAGGCATGTCTTTATTCGGAGAAACTTTTAAACCTCAGATCACTTTTTAGCAGTTTGCATCTGGTTTGCATCTACCAGAGTTCACTTTCACTCTCAATTCTGTAGTTTGGGGAAAAAGCCAAGAGTTATTAAATGATTAACGCTCCCTGCTGTTGGCGTGTTATCTGTTGGGGACAAAGACTGTGCAGTCATTTCAGGGTAGTTATGTGGAATCTGTGACTAGGTTGTCTTGTGCGTCAGGTTGCAAATGAGTACATTTGGAGCCGGAGTCAAATACCAGTTCACTGTAACAGACAAGAAAATATCTGAAACCAGGATCTGCACCTGCTGGTTTGCTCCGCCCTCGCAGAGTCACAGGAAGTACCACCAGCAGTTATTGGTCAAGTGAACGCATTGTGCCTGTTTGAACACACAAGGTGTGGTAAAGGACTGTACGGTTCATTGTAACTGAAAGAATTCAACTTTTTTTTTTTTTTTTTGCACTGTAGATAATTACTGTTCACATTGGTCACTGTTCAAGTACACACAATGATTTGTCAGTTTGGCTTCCCTTATACCCACAATAAAACTTTGTTTAGCATCTGGAGACATGAAGGGCATTTCACCTGTGTCAGGTAGAGAACAGTTTGTGGACATTAACATGGAGCCAGATAACAAAAGTCTTGAACAGGGGGAGGAACATAGCGCTCTGCTGTGTTGTTATTAACATTATAGTGGAGAGCAACCTCTCTGATGCAATGTTAGTATGGGGGAAACCATTGTGGTCTAAACTGCTGTATAGGCGTAGGTCTTTTGCACTGAAGCAGGCTGTGGATGGAGTTATTTTCTTCACCTATTCAGAGCTGGCTGAAAGTTTAGTTTAGTCCCACAGTGTGAGTTTGTTAGTGTGTTAGTGCTGAAGTTCAGTGCTCCACGCCACTAACGTTAGCTTGCCTTTGGCAGATGGGGTACAAAATATCCAAAGAATACTTAAGAATTGAGTTATTAAATCCAGAATACCCCCAAATGGTTGCCTTTTTAAAGATGAATTAAAATATAACTCTATCTTGGGCATGCTGCACTGTAGTATTGCAGTTCAGTTCTGCTTTTTTTTCCCATCAACATAAATTGATCAACAACATACAAAAATCAATATTTTGCTTAGTGAATTCACATAATCGCAATTCTTATGTGAATTTATCTTTTTCTCAACCTCTATTCTTTATATATGTTGAAAATTTAAGACTGAATTACAGCAGGACAGAATCCTCTGCTCTTCTTTCTGTATTTCCTGTGATTAGTGGAAAGCAAAGGACTCTGGCATCTGTAGCCAACCCATCCCATAGTGTTTTGCTTTCCATTTCCTATCTGAGATGGGTCTTCTGCTGGCCAGAGGAATGTGTCTAACAAGACTCCACCCTCATCCAACCAGCTGACAGGCCCTCCCCTTGTAGGATCTGAGCCCCCCCCCCCAGCCACCTGGGCAAGTGGGTGACTATCCGACAAAGCGGGGAGGAATACTAATGCAGTCAGCTCAATGCTGTTCATTAAACAACTTGGCATGGGATGAGTCTTGGGCTGATTGTGATTGCCTTAAACGCTTTCATTATGTGATTACAGACAAACACATTAGCAGATGCTGTGTGTTTTCACTGAAAGTTAGCGGTAATTGCGTGTTAAAGTTTTCAGCAAACCCTACAGGACAAAAGTAGCTTTTGTGGGCCATTTATATAGAAACCTGTTCAACCTGTTTATGTTTGCTCTCCTTTGGAAATGTGATTCCATTATGACACGCTGCTCCTCTCAGACTCCACCTCTTCCTGCCTGAGGTCATACATTGTCACTTAAAATATAAATATTGTTGTTTCAGTCACAGTCAATCATTGTGAGCTGAACAAAGTGTTAATAATTCCAGGGATATGCTTAAAGGAAGTACTAGATATATTTTTTGTTCATTTTCTGGTGTGTTTACACAGGATCTAAAACCTGGGCCCCATGCCTTCTTCCCTAATTACTCTATGATCAGCGCCAGGCCGCCACCCCTGCCCCAGCTCGCTCTCACAGCATGTTTTGATTTGTTGTCTTTTTGTAGGCCCGCTTACATTACCAGCTCCCCAGTCCAGTGGTCAGCCCTCATTTTGCACTGGCAAGAGATTTCTCTGGTTTGCTTTTCCTCGCAGCTGCTGACTCATTTCCCACATTGGTATTCTGTTGTGGGAAGGGGTTTAAGTTTGGGTGTGGGCATGTGTTCATCTGTGCATGTGAGCACATGTAAAGAGGACAGACCACTGCATGTGTTGAAGATGGATGAAAAGCCCACACATACTGCCGGGAGTTTAAGTGTTGAAAGGAATGGAAATATAAGGATGGCATAGCAGTCAGTTGACCCACATCCCAACCTCAGTGATCACAGTAATACTTCACTGGGAGAAATTGGCATCAAAAGAGCGTGTTGAATGTTTTATTCTGTTTAAACTTGAAGAGAAATAGTTCTTCTTTGGTCAGTGTGCCTGATCAACAGTTGAGTGTTTTGGTTTACAGATGGTGGACTTGGCATGTGCGTAACAGTAAAGAAAAATGTCCATTTAGAGTGATAACCGGAGACAGTGATAATAGTGAGCTGTGTGTAAGGATTGTTTGTGAGGGAGAGGCTAATAAAGAGGTTGATTTCTGTCTTTCTTGCTGAGAAAACAGTGGTTGAGTGATTAAGTTTCAGCAAAGAGCAGAACATTGTTCGAAAAAGGCCTGGAAGCCCATGGCAACAGGAAAGTCGGCCTTTGGAGTCGTGGGGAGGCAGAGGGGAGAATCCAATCTGAACGGCTGCTGCTCAGCTAATGCGGGGCCAAAGATGCCGTGGTTTTCTCTATACTCTATTAGCCTACATTATCAGAAATAATTACCAGAGTCTAAACTAAAAAACATCTTTCATCCTTAATGATATTTCTGTCTGCTCTAGTTCTGTATATCCATTTTTATCCGTCTAAATTAGAAGTTGATAAGCTTTGTCAGAACTTTTCAGAGATGTTAAACAAGTTTCAAGATGCAAGCAGGAGAAAAATGATCTTGAGCTTGTTGGTTATTTTAAAAGGTTTTCAGTGCTCTTTAGTGCTGTGTGCACTGGCCTCGCCTTTGTGTGATGAAGATAACTCCTATCTACCATAATATGTGGGTCACACACTATAAACCTATGGCAATAAGCTTGCTGAAGTATAAAAGTAAGGAGGAGGATTTAGAAGGAGGAGGACTCACTTGGGTTGATGGAGGGTCGAGGCCCCATGAATAGCATTCCTGCCTGTACCACAGAGCTGCAGTAGTGTGCATAATCCTCAAGTTTCTAATCTTCTTTCATTTGGTTTGGGAGGCTTCATAAGAGAGGTATGTGCAAGTGTACCAAAATCAGTACATGTACATCTTGTTTCCAAGATAGCACAGTACAACTCCACTTGGATCAATGTGTGTGAAAATCAGCAGGATGTTGTAAAACAGAAATAGATGTAGTAATTCACTGTAACAAATTGAACAGAGAGCTCAGTGAGGTATTCTGGAAATTTACTATCTGCACTGCTTTAGGCCGATGTCCAAAGGCTACAGAGTGAGGAGACAGAAAGACAGAGGGGAAAAGGAGATTGTTTGCGGTTAATTCCTCAAGTCCTGACACGCTGCAGGATCTAGACCTCAGACTCTGTTGCCCACAGTGGAAATGTTTACTTGATTACATCATACATCCTCATGGCAAATGTCCCAATCAATCCTGTAATCCTATAGCAAATTGTCGCCCCTTGTTGTTAGATTTGTTATTATTGTGTTAACCACAATCTTGGTTGCACTCTCTATATCATGAGAGCACAACTCAAACATTTGTCACAGGGAATAGTGTCTCCAAGGTTGCTCAACAGAATACACCACACCACCTGACAGTTCAATGTTTGTGAGTAAGCCCTTATCAGTGTGTTTTGGTGTTTACTGAGACCGTATATAGCTGTACACGAGGCCCTTTGCTGTAGACTTTATTAGGCTCTAAATAACATGCTTGGTGAATCATTCGATCGTTCAGATTCATCCCATGTAATAAACTAGATGGAATTACAGATTTGTGTGGGTGTTAAGTTAAAATTAAGGGTACAGGAGTATTGAGAATTAATATAGGCAGATTCTCAGAAAAGAAATCTTAGAAAGTTCTTAAACCACCCTCCTGCTTTCTTTCAAAATATGACTGAAATAGCCTGCATCTGTCTCAGTGCCCACAGATGATCTTGTCGACCTTACAAGCTTTCGCATGCCTTAGTTGACTTACTTGACCTTACTCGAGAACTTCATGAGCAGGAAATACATTAAAATAAATCAAAGTGGGTGATGGAAACCTAATATTTTGTTCCTAGAAATGATCAAAACAAAGATATAAACTGACAAAAAATAAGACAGAGTACTTGGGGCATCAGGGTTCAGGATGCCTCTGTGCCTTTATGGAGTATGAATGAAAAGCCTTGGCACTCATACTCAAGTCTTGTGCTTTAAGACCTAAATAAAATCCAAAATGTAGTCCTAAATTCAAACCCAAATCTTATGCCCTGTATTCACTGCCACTGTGAGGTACAAATCTTTCTTATATATTTCTCTATTAGACCATTCATGAAAAATATTTAATGGAATTAAACTCGGCAAAAGTTCAAGACTACTTTGTTCTTTCCCTTTATTCATATTCTACCTGCGGTTCATATCCTTTCCTTTGTCCTCCCACTTTCCTCGGTTTAATTTACAAAAGGCAACTCTTTAATTTTGCACCATCCAGTAAACCTGCTGTTAAGAAAAACTACAACTCCCCTTCCATACACAGTGCAGCTAGATTATGCTTGTTTTTAAGTCAGTCAGCGACACCTGGACACTGATGCCAGCGTCCTTCTGCCACCACCACCATTAAAATCATGACTCCACCCAGATTAAGACTAATGATGACCAAGCAGGGGGTTTATGTTACAGACCCACTGTTGGGTTCATCCCCATAATCAGGCATTAGCCCCTGATGGAGTCTGCCAAACTCTAATCTAACAATGCTTTATATCTGTTAACTAGTAATGCACTCTGGTTTTTCTCTCCTGAGTGACAGAAAATTAATTGACATGTATTCTGAGAAATTTTGACCCAACAATTTCAGTTGTTTTTAGGCAAAGAAAATCACAGTGAATATAACTTTTTCAAATGTGAACAGATATACTAGATTTCTTAGTCCCTTTGTCTTATTAGCTTAAAATTCTTTGGGTTTTGCCAGGTTTGCCTCTGAGGAACTGTACTAGACAAGTCTTTCACTGTTGTCTGCATTAGTTGGAAAGATTAATTGAGAAAATATGGGCAGATTAATCAATAATGGGAATAAGAAGTTGTTTCCCTGGTGCTGTTCTTGTGTTAACACTGAATGAACTGTGTACTCTATTACACTGTAGTTACTGAGTCACAACAGATGGTCATCCACAGTCCATTTTATGCTGTAGTGCTCACTTTAGCTCGACCTCTGGAGTGTTTTTTAGAGTGGATTAGGAATACCATTTCTGCCTGGTAGCATCAGTAGTATACAAGGTAAATAGCACATAGCGTTGTTGTATGTGATAACCCTTAAGGCCAGGGTTGAGTGCTGGGCGCTGCCCTTTGACTGAAGCTTAAGGGATTACTTCTTTTCTTTGTATTGCCCTTTATTATATATTTTTTACAGTGCTGCTGACAACACTTGTCGTCTTCGAGCATTGATCTTTGCTACATCCACTGCTCAGCTCTCCCCAGCTGTGCCCTACTTTCCACGCTGCTCATGTTCTGCCGTACTGTGTGTATGTGCTTTATAATTCCAACCAGAAAACGGCCTCTGGGACATATCCAGTGCTTTGTGAGGCCTGCCTGCGAAGTTCACAACTTCTTAAAATTCTGATGAAAGTCAACCAGAGTATGTCTCGGGAATGCATCTTCTGCTTCCAGTGTCATTGACACTTAATATATATCTTTTCAAACATGTGATTGATAAGTCTTTAATTAAAGATGCATAAGACCACCAACAAGAGTTGGCAATGCAGTCTGTACAGTTAGAAAACTAAAGATTGTTCACCCTCTCAATCTCTTTCAGACACAGTTTTGAGAAAAATGACTACAATGCAAGAGGTTCAAATTATCAAAGGGCTATGCTGTCCTTCAGCAGCTGTGAAAGTGTGCCTCAGTAGTGTGCTGGCACTTTAATTCCCCTAGTAGCAGTACATGCTAAACGGTCCAAAGTATGAGTGTAATTCTCCCTCCCTGTGCAATTTCTCTCAAATAAAAAATGTGTCCTTGCTCAGCCTGCCAAGATAAAAAAGCAGTGAAAATAATCTGCCTGTGTCTGCGTAGATCCTGTAGATTCCCCTCAACATAAATCCGTCTGATGAATAACTACTTGGAAAGGAAACAGAAGGTGGTATGCTGAAGCTATGCACTTGATATTTTGACCCACACAGGTTTTCACTACCTTCTCCAACGAGGAATATGATCGGCGCAACGATGATGTTGATCCAGTCGCAGCGTCTGCAGAGTATGAGCTGGAGAAGAGAGTGGAGAAAATGGATGTGTTCCCTGTGGAGATCGAGAAAGGTGAGTTTCATGACACCGAAGGCAAATTCTTACATGCCACAAGCAACTGTTGAGAAACATTTCATAAGGGGGGCGAACCTGTTTTCACCGAGCTGCACATAAAGCACAGCTGTGTGAAGGCAAATAGCAGTGACTTCAATTTGTGTACTCAAACAATTGTTAATGCTATTAGCCTGTGTAGTCTAAACAGTTACTGATCTTAATCCTTATACACACCCTTTATTATACCTTTATATATCAGTATCAAGAGCATGGACATGGAATTGAGCCTGTTTGTTTGCAGTTCTTTCCACCCACCCTTTAAAATCGTCACAATTTCTCTGCATTCAGGAGACAATGGACTTGGCATTAGTATCATAGGAATGGGAGTGGGAGCTGACCAGGGTCTGGAAAAGTTGGGCATTTTTGTGAAAACCATAACAGAGCGAGGAGCAGCTGAGAACGATGGAAGGTGAGCCAAAGCACTGAAGTTTCCTTTTTATTCAACCCCACGTTTAAGTCACTCGTGATGTTTTGTATACAAGCAGAAACATGGTACACACTCACTGTACACTGCTCCTCCACAACTGTTTTTAATGTTACACTCGAGGAATTGCTCATTCCCATAGTCCCCAGTGACACACAAGACACAAACAACCGGATTTATTTATAACTGCATGAGGAAGCTAAAGAAAATAGTTGCTACTTCTATTTCCCAGGCATTTTTAGGTTTGTTTTATTGCCAGCTACATTAAGGCTACAGACGTTTTGTTTTTATCTTTACAACTATGCTGAAGGTATTGCATAACTCCTCTGAAAATACTTGAAAAACCGCACCTTATGATTATTTTTGTGTCTCTAGGATACAAGTGAATGACCAGATAGTGGAGGTGGATGGCATCAGTCTGGTTGGTGTCACCCAACTGTTTGCTGCGACAGTCCTGAAGAACACCAAAGGCACAGTGAGGTCAGCTCAAAGCCCACGTCTTCAACCCCTGAAGTCACCCCTTATTGAAGAGATCTTGTTGGTGACAAGACTGAGTCACTGCGAGTTCAGAGACCATGAATAAATGAAAAATGAAAAGTGAAATATGCCACAAAGTGTTGTGGCATGTTTATGATTTCAACTGAAACACCCACACATCGCAGAGTCAAGCCTAAAGTGCATCTCAAAATTTACATATCCCTGTAGAAAATAAGACAGAACAGACACGAGCTGCACTAAGTTATTTTCAGGCAACATTTTATGGTGCATTAATGCATTGCATTCAAAAACACAGGTTCCTGATTGGACGGGAGAAGCCAGGGACGCAAAGCGAGGTAGCCCGCCTCATAAGCGAGACACTAGAGCAGGAGAAGAACCAGCAGCAACAGCAGCAACACCTGGATGACCCCTATGAGCACTCTACAGAGGAGGTGAGTCAGCTGGGCAGGACTTCAGTGGGAAAGCCCAGTCACTGCTCAGCAGCATGTCATGTTCATGTCATATGGGATGGATGGTAGAGAAGGGAAAGAGTCCTGACTGACGAACATTCAGATCATCGAGAATGTTTTATGGTTACAGAGCTAATCATGTGAGGATTAAAATACTGTGCACTGACAATTAAAAAAACATATCCATTACGTTTGGGTTTAATAGGGCTTGACAGTAACAGTTGCCAGGCTGCCACTGGTAGCCATTTTGAGAAGTTGCCAACCATTTCTTGGCCTTTGTTAGGGGGCTGTGGCTCAGGAGGTAGAGCAGGTCATCTTCTAGTAGGAAGATCAGCAGTTCGATACCCAGACCCAGCCAACCTGCGTGTTGAAGTGTCCTTGGGCAAGATACTCATCTTAAAATTGTAGAGGTGGCTGAGATGATGAGATCGCTGTTCCATTGGTGTGAGTGCTTACATGAGAACACTGCACGTGCATTGGTGCGTTTACTCGTATGTGTGTGCACAGGCATCTGCTTTAGATAGAATGCGAAGCACATTAAGTTGTTTGAGTGTGGTGAGAAAAAGTTTGACTAACCTGTCAACATCACAAACAAATGTCCAAATTGATGCAGCTGACAAAGAACCAAGTGAACCTGAATTAATACAGATAAATAAGATAATGACATAAAACACAAACTACAAAGAACTTTGTTTAGTTTCTGTAATAATGCTTTAGATATTCTTTTATGTCACATTTTCATTATTAAGCTGATGTATAACTGCATAGCATCTTAATTACTCAAAATATGAGGTGACTAAAAATGGCCACATTATTTTCAATTTAAGCAACCAGAAGCTGAGGCCTGGCTGCCAGCCTGCAACCACTTTTAAAAGTTAGCGTGGAGCCCTTTTTAACTGGCTGATTTAAGGTGTCCATATTTGTCTGGTATTTTTGTCTGACGTGATGACTCTGACATGACATGAACACGGCATTAGCCCCCCTTGCCACGCCCAGTCCAGTCCCACTCAGCTCAACCAGGAAATGAGCAGCTGGCTGTGTGAGTAAGCCATGTGTCACCATTCTGCTGTGCTGGAAGGTGTTCAGTCAACCGCCTACTGCCTGCTAGAGTTGGGAAATGTTTGCTTTCTGAAGTTCAAGCAGCCACAAGCCCCTGTTTTACGACAGAAAGACTGGTTAGATAATGTATGAGGGATTTACTGGGGCAGACAAAGACTTAAGGGAGTGTTGCATAACTTTCAGTGAGGAAGTGGACACCATTTTGAGTGGCTCTGTGTTTATGCAAATTGTATGTAGGTGTGTTGGAAGTCTTGTTGTCCACTAAGAATATTGTTCATGTTAATGTGTTCAGTGCTGCAGACATGTAAACAGACTCCTGCAGTGCCTCCCTGTAAACCAGCCCACCAGTGTTTGATTATGATGTGTTGATTAATACACCCTCCAGACTGTGGTGAAATTTGCCACTGGGAGTGTTGTTGACACACGCCGAGCATGTCCCAGGGTTATGTTGGGTGTGTCAGTGTTTGCAATATGTGATGCCATGTGATGTCATGTTTCAGGAGGAGCGCTATGAGGAGGAGGACGGAGTGGATGAGAGGATCCTGTGCTCCAATTTCTCTCCAGGACAGAACGTAGAGCTGTTTGAGCTGCCTGATTCAGAGGCTTTGTTTATGCCGACCAACATGGACAGCTCTCAGATGGTCTTCAAGTTCAAAGAGGTATCACCTGCACCATGACCATGTCTTATGTGATTTAGAATATATATCAAAGATTCAGCATTATGTTAAGACAACCAAATATTATGAATAAGATACAGTAATGGGTGTAACCAAATCTTTTATTTTCCTATTTTTGTTCCTTAGCTGCAGCTCAAACACAGCATTGCCACAGCTGAAATTAATCAACTGAAGGAAAAGGTATGACGAAGAAGAAATCAGCATTTTCCTTTTTTTTATTGTTTAACAAATTCAAGATATTCATGTAACAAGAGAAGTAAATATGTGACACAGTGAATACAAATGAATTACTGAATGATATAATGAAAAACAAAGATAAAACAGACTCTTAGAAACGTAATATTTTCTGAAGTTTCTTCTGAATTTTAAATTCTTATGTACTCACAGTGATGAATATTTTAAAGACACTTCTTGAACATTAGTTTTGATAGCCTCCTGGCAGCCTGTACACCTAAAGTCTAAAGAAAGGTCTTATGTTGATGTATTAACAGTAGGTTGTTGAAGAAACCGGGTCAGACAACAATCAGACAAAATGTGCGACCCAGTTCTTTTAAATTACAATTTAATACCACAAGTAACACAGAGACTGTCCCAGGCCAGTGGCCCACCTGCAAATTCAATTTAGCTCAGCTAAATAACATGTCACCATCTCTGTACAGCTAAGGGCATCTGAGGAGGACCGATCGTTGTGGGAAGCCAGGGAGTCTGCACTGGAGCAAAAGATAGACGATAGCAACGACAAAATCCTGAAGTTGGAGAGTTACTGGCTGGAAGCCCAGGAGCTGTGCAAGACTGTGAATGACCAATTAGCTGAGACTCAGGCCCAACACGAAACCCTGGACAAGAAGTACAACAAGGCCAAGAAGCTGCTCAAGGACTACCAGCAGAAGTAAGTTTGTCCTGTCACACAATTCAGTGCTTTTGCATTGAGTCACTTATGTTGACCAACAAATTATTTTACAAAGAAGGTAAATATTGTTGAACTAAGATATGAGCTTTACAGTTTGTGGAATTAAGTGAGTAGTTCATAATCACATAAAATGGAACGTGTTTACAAGCTGAAGGACTGATGGGAAGCCACATTTCCTCGTTTCCTCCCCAGAGAAATAGACTTTGTGAAGAAAGAGGAGGAGCTGAAAAAACTTCTAGATGAAAAAGACAAGTGGTACAAGGAGCAGCTGGAGAGCTTGCAGAGCAGGGTAAGACCCTAGATTGAAAAAAAAAAAATGCTTCTACTCCACAACAGTCTTGCTGAAGACACTGATATGAGCCTGAGTGTTGTTATGTCCACAGATAGCTGTCCTGGAGTCCAGAGGTGCCTCAGGTGTGGAGTGTCAGAGTGGTCAGGACTCAGCAGCAGACGAGAAATTAATCAGCCAAGACCCAGTCACCAACACGCAATCTGTTGACTCACTACTAGGTACAAAGGGTCACTAGAAATATAATTGAATTTTACACGGAAGTACACACATCATACTTTCATTGTGTGATCTGTAAATCATTCACATGCACACATCATAAACTCCTGTGACCTTGGTAAATAATTCAAACTATGCAAAGTGTCTTATGAGCCATTTGTGTTTTTTTTCTTTTTCTCCTTAGTAGAGGAGGACTGGAGTGAGTTGGTCCCTGAGACTGAGCGCTTGGACACCAGTGCACACAGGGCAAAAGGCCTGCTGGCTCAGAAGGCCAAACGTCAGCCTCCATCTCGGAGCAAACTGAAGGAGAGCCTCGCAGTGGCTTCAAGTCACTCTCAGGTCAGCCAGGAACAGCTGAAAGTGATACATTACTGTGTTGTATGAGCATGTAATTGGATTGAACAGTCAGCCACCTGAGGCCAGATGTAAGGTATGACATGAAACCTGAAACCCCACCAAGGCAGGTCATGCTCAAAATGCCATCTTGGAGGTTAGAAAAAATGTTGACAAAACACCCTGTGGAGCCTTTTATAGAACAGCACTCATTAACTTGAGTAATATTTAACTTTGAGTATATGAGCTGACCAATCACAATCAAAATGCTGGAATTTTCTGCAGTGATAGTAGCTGACAGTTTTACTGCCACTTATTGTGTGGTTAATCTGTCTTCTTGCTAAATTTAGAAAAAAAACTCCCCTGTGCTGTTGAGGCATCACTTTTCCTAAACAACTGAATTGCCTTAAGATACTCACAGCTGTTCTAAATTACAATAGGGAACATACTTGAGTGTCTTTTAGCTTTTACAAAACAATAATGCACCTTTTATTATGTGTTTGACAGCAAAATAAGGACGGTGAAGAGTGAGCTTTCTGTTATATAAGCAAGCTTTTATCCCCTCTTCCTTGTATTGTGCTTGTAAATAATTAGCTTTGTCTCCACAGGAAACTGAAGAAGAGGAGGATCAGGAGGAGCAGGAATCTCCCAGGAGGAGGAGGTCTATCCAGGAGAGCCTCGCCCTTCCAGTGCCTGTCTGCTACCCTGGGAATGCACAGAAAGATGATTCAGGAGAGGCTAAAGATGGATCCAGGAGTAAGGCAGAGCTCTCCAGCAGCCCATCTTTGTCACCATCGCAGGCAGACAGTGTTGAAAGCAGCGGAAGTCCGTCTCTGTCCCCTCCAAAAGACGCCTCGTCACCACATTCCCCCTCTGGGTTCATGCGCAATGTCAAGAAGAGGGAGTCAAAAGGAAAGGGCAAAGAGCTCAAAGGTATGCAAGATCAAAAACTGTGATGGCTGCAATACCAGTGTGTGCTGTTGCTTTGTCACTGAGCCTGCTGTGTCATTTCAGAGGAGCTAAATGAGGCCTCATCAGGAGGAAAATCTAAAAGAAGATTTCCTGACTTTGGGTAAGTCTCCGTGGTGATCACAGTCATTTATCTTCATTCCTTTACCATCATTTTTCCACTAATGAATATAATATTACTGGTCATTTACAGGGGCCTCAGGAAGTCAGGTGGCAAAGGGAAAAAACATGACAAGGAGGCGATGAGAGCGTCTTTGGACAGCAGGTACGTTATTGCTCAACTTTTTCACTTTATAACAATTTAAAGGTAGGAAATATTGCAAATATATTTCATTTTTTTGTATCACATTTGTTGAAGCTATTCATTGCTAATTTTGCCACTGTAAGAACTGGTGCAAGTGCCGCAAATAGATGGCTGAATTACTTTTTAACTGGATTAGGAGTTTTACTTGGTGTAAATATTGAGCTACACAAGACCAGCTCTCTACATTCTTGTTGCCAAATCTTAGTATAGATAGTTTATCTTCCTATATCTGCTGGTTATTACTTACTGAGTCTTCATTTATTAAGCTGCCACATGTGTAAGGTGAGTGTGAATAACCGTATCTTCCTATTTCTCTAATACCCAGGGGATCGGCAGAGTTACTTGAGGAGTCTGGAGGGAACCTGTCTCCTGCAGATTCAATGACCTCCATCCCCACCTGTATGCCCTTCTCCTGGTTTGGAGACAAAGACAAGGACAGAGACAGAGAGCCATCGTCGTCCAGCAGCAGTCTGCCGTACGCTGCGACTGAAACCAGCAGTGAGCAAAGCCAAGATCGCAAAAATAAGGTATGAAACTCTATATGAACATAAAAATCAGTCATAATGAGCATTAGCGTCCAGTACAAAGTCAGTTAGATATTAGCTATACAGTATTTAATGCTACATAAATTAGGTTGCGATATAACATAAGTGGGGTTACATGATGACTCGGCCAGCTGTAAAACACTCTTCGTCTATTCCGCACCATCAGGATAGATTTGTATCTTTATTCCAAGAGCAAAACTAGTTGAATCATAACAGGAAGCTGTTTCCAGACATATGTATTGTTATTTACTAGTTCCCTAAACAAGCTACACCATGCAAAGGTTACAGCAACTGGCTCCAGATGTTAGCTAGAGTTAGTAGGGAAGGATTGGGTGGCTTTTCAATGAGTTTGCAAATAGTGACACTTCAAACGCATCCAGAGAAACGCGTGGCAAACTGTCACACAGGCTGCGGTCGGGCTGGCGTTCCCACGATGCTCTTTAATGAGTTCAAGACACGGGCTGAACCAAGCAGAAAATGATTACTAGAGAAAAGTTTTGGTTTTTGTTTCTATGTGCATCATGGTAGTTTTTTGTCAGTGCTTTGTTGCCTGGATTTTTTAATCTCACTGAACCGTGTTTCCTTTAAACAGACAAATCTCTCCTGGTCCTCTTTATTCAGTCGCTCATTAGATTTGGTACAGTATACGCATCTTTGTTTTACCTTTTGATTTTAGATGCCACGGTAGAGCATTACTAACAAATAGAGTTCTGCGATTTGTGATTTCTTACCTCAACACATTCTCTGAATAATTCACAGCTTCTTCTGAACTGGGTATGTGGTAGTGTTAAAGGAACTGTTGTTCTATAACTTTCATTTTATCCACATTCAGACAGCCTCGTGGCTTGTTGTAGAGGAAACAGATGGAGCATAAAGTAGTTTCTGGGGCTTGTTGCACCAGCTAATGGAAAGTTTGATCAGAGATTTGTGCGTAACATCAACCCTAACTATTGTTGTAACTAACTTGTATTGTGCAACCTGTGTAATTATTACGCTACATTAAAATTAAACTGCTTATGAACTTGCACACAGCTGGTGCAATAGCCTGCAGGTCTGAATATTGTTTCCCTGGTTCAAAATTTAACCCACATTTGTGTCAAAAAAACAAGCCACAGTTGAACTTTTAAACCACATAAAAAATTACTTGTTGAATCAATTAGTTTCGTAAGCCGAGAACAACCATGCTTTCTTTTATTTCTTTTTTCTTTTTTTTAAATACTGTTATCTCGAGATTACAGGTTTATTATGTTGTTGTCTTTGGATAACGAATAATTGAGCTATTATCACAAGAAAACAAAAGGTTGTTCCCTCCTATTGCTAAATTGTTTATTAGAGATCAGGAGTTTTATGCCAGCATACATAGGTGTCTTGACAACTGTATCAACGGGTTTAAGCTGAAAATGTCAGATTAAGGAATACCCATTAACACAGTGGACTGTAACATCACTTCAGTCCCTCGACAGTCATGACAGTAATCTTGAAGGCTGACATCAGGTGCGTTTAAATGAGCCAGTCACTCATTTTCGATGTCTCCACAGTGACTGTGATCTCAAGAGTCATTGCCTCATGATCTTAAAAAATCTGCGTTTTGTTTTCTCAAGAATTGACATTGTCATGAGAAAATAAGCTTTGTTATCTCAGGATAACCAGATATTTATCATTTGATCAAATGTTGTCACGATTCTAAACTTTCTAACTTTTTAAGTAACTTTTTTTTCTGACAGCCGTTTACAAAGCAAAACATAAATTATGATAAACAAAGTAATTTCTCCTGCTGTTCAATTTTTTTCACAATTTAAGAACTTTGTAGAATATTTTGAGAGAGATTAAGTGTACATCTAAACGGCATATGTCGGGGAGACTTGAGGAGAGATTGAAGAGACAAAAAAAAAGAAAGAATCGCAGCCAATGAGGTTTGCTTGACTAAACATTGTGGGGTCTTTTGTACGATACCTCCACAAAATCAGGTCGTAAGGGTCTTACATATTTCACCCACTTCACCCAGAATTTAATGAACACTTTTCCATAACATAAATATCATTTACAATATCTATCCACTCCTCTAATGTGGGGTGTTCAGGAAGCAACCAGCGCCTTGTGAGGCCTGTCTTGTGAGCAGATATCAAAATACCAAACATGTATTTGTCAAAACGCTTTGCCTTAAAATCCATACATCCTAAAAACAATGTAGAAAATTGCAAAGGAAGATCAGTGTTAAATTAACTTACTTTTTTAACCTTAAAAATGATCAACATTTGATGCCAGGGGAAAAAAATGGCATTGAGGAGCACACAGTTTTTAATTTTTATTAAAAGATGGATATAACAAGGCTTTAACATGACAGTGACAACATGTCTTTTCATGGTTGGTAGAAGAGTACAGCAGAATGACTGTTGTAAACCTTAACAATTAAAGAGAGCAAACAAGAGCAGCTTGTACAGGTGTAATCAGATTCAAATATTCATGATCCATATGCACCAATCAAATGCGATCTTGAGATAACAGCATTAAAAAAAAACTGCAAGCATGGCCGTTCTGGGCTTCTGTAAATAGTTAATCTTATAGTATCTGCTCAACTAAATTAAAGAACATTACCCCATACCTGAATGTGTGTGTGTGTGTTTCATTAGAAGTAGTTTAGTTTGTTGTTGTAGTTTAGAGGTTTGTTGGTGTAGTTCTGGTGGTGGATGAGTTTTAATCACCATGAATATTTGTGCTACATTTTGTGTTGGCGATCACAGTCACTCACTGCTCAAATCAATGACCTGGACTGCTGCCACTGAAATCAGTTTTAATGATTCATCATAATAATGTCAGTCCTTATGAAAACAGCCCTGCACTCACGCCTCACACCTGTAGTGTTGTATTTGTTTGCTTGTCCTGGTAAAGAACTGTTGTTTGGTGATGTGTTGCTGTAGTAAATGCGTTCCTTGTTTCCACTTGTTCCAGAGTTTTTCAGTCATAGATGATTCTAACCCTGCCTGTCCCAGTTCAGACATCTCTGGGTTAGTCGCTGAACCCAATCTGTCTGGGCGCTCACACACTTTAATCTTCTCTTCCAGCGAGGTGAGTGCTCTCCTTGTTGCACAGTCACAAAAGCCGTGTGGGACGCCTTGATGCAGCTGAAAGGGGACATTCTCAAGCATGCTCTTTGAGCCTCCCCCCCTTTCATAGCTGAGATTAAATCATGAATGCAGAGGGGATAGAAGAGAGCTGCATGTGTGTTAAAGCCATTTTGTTTTGTGTTAAAGCAAGTCTTGTGGCTAAGCTTCTCTTAAGTCAGCTGTGATGTTAATAGTTTCTACTTTTGCCTCTGTTAAAGCGTCAACCAGTGCTTCATGTTCTTTACAAGCTTTGGCAGACCACAGGACGATGTTGACTGCTCTGCTGCCTGCTCAGTGGTGTTTCAGCAGCTGTTTTCTCTGATATTATAGTTTCCAGTGTCTCAGTCTCTCCGAAAAATGTGAAATATGAAGACACACGTAGACCTGCATCTGAGAATGTTATGGTGTTTTTCTGTCATTGCACGCCTGTTTTCTGTGCTTTTTCGGTGGGAGCTTGGGAAATATGTACACTACACTCAACAGAACTTGCACTACATGCTCTCCTTTGTGTTTGTTGTTTACATGCTGTGTGATGTTGGCTGTACTTTTTTATTTTGGTCACATCAGCCTCGCTCCTCACCAAGCTAAACTGCTTTTTTAGCAGTTCCTCCACATATAGTATGAATCCCTGTGATGTTGCAAACAACGACAACTGGCAGTTGATGCGGAAATATGTCAAATCGAGAAACTTATTTCTGTTTTTATTTTCAGATGTAACTGTAAAGTTTAAAGATATATAGTTAAACACAGTTGGCCGACCATTTTGACATTTCTCCTGTGTTTATTTTATGTACTGTTTTGCTTTGATAAACCACATCTGCCGACACAGAAGTCAAGCACTGCACTGCTGTGAATGGGGGCCGCAGCAAAATGTATTTTAGACCCCTAAAAAAAAGTCAATATCAGTGTTAGCTTACACTGTATTTGTAATATTTTCACCGTTTTAACTGATCACAGCAGCGGTAGACCAACAGCTCCCATGTTCTTTGAAGTAAAATAACATGGCTTGTAAATAGAGTTTGGCGGCTTTAGGAACATAGATGATAACTATCAAACATACAGAACAATCCATGACATAAAATGGCCGTTGCACACTGTTGCCAGGCATCATCCACATACTTATGGTCCTTATAACATTTTTCCATGCACTAGACATGAGTAATCTTTTCCCGTTCGAGTACAGCAACATATGACACATAATGGTCGGACAGTAAAAGCTACAAGGACCTCAAGGAACTCTCCCAGACTCTCAGAAACCCGCACAGACTTGTACCGAAAAATGTATTTGAACAAAAAGAATAAAATAGTGATGCTGTTACTAAGGTGACAC
>JAPZEB010000005.1:14831997-14842309 GCA_029783705.1 Chaetodon striatus
CAGTGTATTAATTACAGTAGATGGCAGTCGGCACTCCCCCAGTTTAAAGAAGCAGACAGAAGCACTACCATGAAGCTAAGCAATGTGGACTGGGGGCAGCAGCAAAAGGTATTGTAGCCACCTAAAAAAAAATCACTATCAGTTTAAGTGTATGCTATACGTGGAATGTTTTCACCGCTTTACTCTGCTGTCAGACAGCAATTTCCGACAGGAAACTGAAGTCGTCTTCAGAGCCAGACTCTGAAAGTAATTTTACTTTGCAGAACACTGGAGCTGCTGGTCTACCGCCGCCTCGATCAGTGAGTTTGGTTGTGTTATTGTGACAATTTGATGAACCCAGACTAACCGTTTAAAAAAACAAAATCTCGCAATAGCATCTACAAACTAATCAATCGAGGCAGCAGGTGACCAGCAGCGCCTATGTTCTGTGAAGTAAAATTACTGTTTTTATCAATGGAGTCTGGTCCCTTTGAAGAGAGCAATATAACAGCTTCAGTTCCCCGGCAGAAAGAGCTGCCTGACAGCGAGGTAAAGCCGTGAAAATATTCTAAATATAGCCTACACTTAAAATACAATGGGTTTTTTTAGGTGGCTAAAATCTGTTTTGCTGCTGCTCTCATCCACAGCAGTACGTTGCTGAGCGTCCATGGTTGTTCTTCTTCCTGCCTCTCTAAACTAGGGGTGTGCTGGCAGACATCTACTGTAGGTAATACACTAATTATGGACAAGTATCTCACATATCCCCACTTCGAAAAATACAAACTATCTAGTAAGCACAGCCAAGGCATAAAGTCGGCCTAAAATGAAATGTGTAATGTACAAACAAATTACCGCAGAACTCCTCCAGCACCAGCTCAGGAGAGTTCATGTAGTACCGGTCACAAAGGTTTCGTGCGTTTTCGTAGGCGTCTACAAGGAAGAGATTTGATTTCAGGAAAAGCATGAACGACACTTGAGTACTTGAATGAGCACAGCAATCAGTGCAGTCTCACCTCTGATGACGTCGCTGACACGACAGTTGGGATCGATACTGCCGATCTGTTTGGGATGAGCTGGGTTCACCTTCACCTTCCCACCAAAGAGGAGAGCTGGAATAAAACACACAGGGCTGAAACCATGTTCTACACTATGATGTGTTTCTCTCGATTCTTAATTAATTAATCAGTCACTTTCAATGGTATCCAGTGAGTCTGATTGTTTTAATTGTGTGTAACTGTTACATGTTATATCTCTGCAACTTTGTTAAACTGTGCCGCTGCCTGTTTTGACCCGGACACTCTTGTAAGGGAGGTTTTTAATCTCTATGAGGCTTTTCCTGGTTAAATACCTTTAAAATAAAATAAATAAAGATATGTTGTGCCTGTAAATCTGTTCTCTCCATTTTTTGTCTTGTAAATGTATAAATTACACTTGAATTTGATAGGAAAACCTTTTTCATTTATCCGGGAGCAGTAAAGCATACGGCAAAAAGAAAAGTCAAATTAAATTTTAAAGGAGTAAAGTTGACAGAGGCAAAACAATTATTCCAATATATACTCTATATATAGTCTGATATTCTTAAAGGTATACTTTGTATCAGTGTCATGTATTTGTGAAAGGTGCAAACTGGGCTAATAAAGCTTATTACATATACTAACAGGAGGTTGTAAAATAGCAATAACCAGGAAATGGTTGAGTAAAGAGTCTCCAGCAACCTCTGAATGGATAGAAATAATTATGGAAATTTATGTTATGGAACAACTGACTTTTCTCTGAGACCTGCACGAGAAACTGAGAAAAATATTAGGAGAAATGGAAATCTTATTAGACCTGGAAGTAATGTTTAATTTGTATGTTAATTTTGTTTGATGATTTTTGTTTTATTCCCCTCCGCATTCAGATGTACAGGATAGACAATAGCTTGTGAATCAATGGAAGATTTTTCCCTCCTTTAAAACACCATGGGTTTCCATTAATCAAAGTCAAGGATCATAAGGACCTTCGTGATATAAAAGACGATTATGGACATAAAGGACCCACAATCCGTGACACTACAATGTAACCATGCTTCTTTTAATTTTCTGTTTTACAAGATGTTGAGCATTTCACTTTAACCTATAATGTCCCTGCCTGCTGTCCCTGGTTCGTCTGCTTTTTCTTTTAGTAAAAAATAATAATAATAAAGTATTAACAAAGGTATACTGTGCAGGATTGTCTGTTACTGTTTGTACACACGCCAGTGAAAGTGAAAGTAAAAGCCAATCCCTGATTCACTCTCGATTTGCATCTCGCCTCGCTATATTTGCATTTTTCCAGCGCTGTCTCTTGGATTTATGGAGCGCTTTTCATTATACTCAAAACATTTAAAAACTATAATAAAATAGAATACAGTAAAATACACACAACATCATTCACACATTAAAAGCTGTTTTAAAAGATGAGTTTTGATGAGTGATTCGAATCGAGAGAGGTCGGTGCAGTCTCAAATGTGTCTGAGGAGAGAGCCCCAGAGGGAGGGGGCGGCTATGGAGAGGGCCCTATCACCCCAGGTCTGGTGCTCCATCTTGAATGGTGGAGTCAGGAGGTTGGCATCAGAGGAGCGGAGACTACGGGAAGGAGTGTGGTGGTGGAGTAGGTCACTGAGGTAGGAGGGGGCCTGGTTATGGAGGGCTTTATGAGTGAGTCTTGATGACCCGGGCATGTTCACTTTTTTCTTTATTTTATTCTCTCTTTCTCATAATCTAATCATACGTTTATCATAATCATATGTCAGTAATATCATAATAATATTTTTTGTGCCAATATATATTTTATTTTCAATATTTTTAAAATCTTAAGTACTAGTGTTAAACACTTTTTATTTCTATTTTATTTCATTACTTTATATTTACATCCTGCTATGTCATACTCTTATTCTTACTTCTTATAAGACTCTATTCTTGTTTTGTTTTCCTTTATCATTATGCTCTTACACTGCTCCTTTGTCCTCATTGTGTTGTCTGCCAGGCACACATCAGGAACTGTTTCTCTTTTAAACATTACTTTGTTTTAATAACAATAATATTAATAACATTCAGGTCTTGGCAGGCTGACTATCTCTTTGACCTTTAATGTCTCACACTTGAATAAACAAGTGACTCATTCAAAGATGTAGATATGGTGCAAGTAATTTCAAGTTTGATGGAAAAAAATGTGTCTGGGTTTGCTGATTCCTGGTTCACTGGGGTAATGACTATTAATGGAGCAACTTGGCTCTTTGTAATAAATCTACACTAACATGACATCTCAAAATGAACTCTGTAGTTGAGGGCGCTGATTTCCAAACAAGTAACTATTGTTTACATGTTATATTATACGTGACTGACAAAAGGAGATCATCTTGTGTTACACAGAGGAGAATCTACTCACTGTGCTGGTTGAGCAACATCCTGATGGATATCCTGCTCATGTAGAAACGATCTAGGAAATACTGAACATTTTGGCTGACGACTGGGTCTGTGCCGTACGCCTCCTTGTACTCCACAACTCCCTGAGCCATGGTGGGAATGACATCATTGTGCCGATTTCTGATCTTTATTACCGCGTCTGTAAAACTAGGCAAAGAAATTACAGTTACGGCAAGGTGTGAGATATAAACCACAGGACCAGATCGTCATGAACAGAATAGTGTTTGTTTTAATTTACTCACTCATATGTGACTTTCTCATCATCTGCATTTTTGTCTCTGAATTCAAGAATGTCCTGAAAACTCTGCATGTACCTGCACATGAAAAAAAATCATCACTATCTATGTACATTCACTACAAGTCATGCCAGCATAATATAAAGGAGATAAGAGCAGAACAAAACCTGCGTACCAGCTCTGGACCAGCCGCACTGATGGAGTCCTCAATAAGTTGTCTGGCAACAAGTTGATCTCTTTCATGATGTTTGCCAACCTCACAGGTAACTCCTGTCTGAGGAAGGCGAAGGATGTTTTCTCACATGCATTTTCTGAGCCTGAGGAGTGTAAACACAAAGAAACAGAAATCTCCTGTCAGTAGTTTTAAAAATTGTATGTGAGGCGAAAGTTGTCACAACAATGACATCTCATTGATGCTGTTGTGTTGTCGACCTGTGTTGTCACATGAGTTAGGTGAGAGACACGGAAGCTGAGAACTGTCATGCTTCCATTAACATCTTTTCATGCAGTTATTTAAAGATCAAGATTTTATTATTTCATTATCTTGAGAAAATTAGCTTTGTTATCTCCTGATAACAAAATAATTAATTCGCTAAATCTTGAGAACAAGTTCATCTGGTAATAAAGAGATAACTGTTTTGTTACAACAAGAAAATGAGATGTTATCTTGTGATAATCATTTTGTTATATCTAAAGAACAGGCTTTATCTCATAATAAAGAGATAATCTACCTGTTGTAACAAAAAAACAAAACAAATCTTGTTTCATTTTGTTATCTCAAGACAAGAGGCTTGTTTTCTTGAGATAGTGAAATAGTTCACTTGTGATCTGTACATAACAGCACTGAAAAAACAACTGGAAGCGCAACCATTCTTGGTTTCCGTAAATATGACAATGTACAGTATAAATTTGTCTACCGTAATTTCGCTATACAGTTCACACTGTCACAGCTATCATTTGGTTATTGTGGGCAATGTTGCAAATGAATGGCACTTCAATGGCACTTTAATTTTGTTGTGCATGTGACAATGACAAATAAACAATATTGTGTGAGCCTGACTTCTTTTTGCCAATACTGCATTTCTTAAATGATTTTGCATTCATGTTACTTGACTTGTCGGTACTTTATTTGCTGGATTAGTCAAAAAAAAAAACATCCCTGTTTGGTAATTTTATCTATTAACAGTTTGTAAATAATGTTTTCCTGTAAAATGATCTAATCATGATCAGTCTTCTGTTATAAGACACATGTACCGTAATAAAAGATTGTATCCACATCCTCCACCCGAAGATGCCACTAAGGTTACAACACAACCAGCTAAAATGCATAACAGCCCCTGACCCTCAGTAACTGGTCTGTGGCCCTTTGATAAACATATATGTTTAGTAAGATGCACCACTGTGCACAATATAAACAGATTTCAACAAGGGTCTTAAGTTGCTTCTGTGTTTTTACCTGATCTTGACTGCCTATCTTGCTGGTATGCTCACATGTGTGTCCAAACTCCCTGGTGCTATTTGTGTTCAGTAAAACTAACAAAACTAACAAACCACAGCAAACATGGGGTGCATGCTTTTCCAGTCCAATGAATGGGAGCACACAACTCATTTTACGCCCAGCAGACACTGGTGGTTTGATTCCTCCCTGGTGTCCACAGACAGGATGGCCTTTATCCTTTTCTTATTGGGAGAAAAAAAGTGCCATTTTCAAATGGCAAGTTAAAACCTCAATGCCTATTTGAAACTTGTTGTCTTATCTGACAGACAAGACAGTTTCATTTGGTGGTTCCCAACAACCTTGAGATACTGGACTCCTCCAGGGGCCACAGGGTGCATATATGAGGTTACCAATTGATTATCAGGGTAGAGGGAATCTATGAATTAAATAATGTCAAGAAAGAAACTGACTATTTAATTATGGTGCTTACAACTTATAGATATGCAACCTGTGAAGAGTGGGAACAAGTAATCTGTATAAAGAGACCACAGGTTTAAAAGACTACCTTTAATGCTACATATGTAGGCACAGAGCCTGTTGGTATTTGCAGTGTGTGCTCTCTTACCAAAATCCAGAAACTGCTTCATTGACAGAGGAGAGGGTGAAAACTTGGAGTAGTAGTCGATGTCCTTTGTTATGGACATGCTGCTCCTCAGGACCCTTAAAATCCTCATTGTGACACGCAGTTAGTTATTAACCTTAGCTAATCTATGTTGACATTAGCTTCCAAGCTAACTTCAGCAGCTCCCAAACACACTCGTGAAATTAATGTCCTCTTATTGAGTTATTTGGTAAAATTTGAGCATCCATAGTCACCGCTACTATATCTCTAAATCGCCATTTACTTTAATTGATTGAAGTTCAGTGGCAAAAGTGTGAACATGGCAAGGAGGCTATGCGGGTACTCAGTGTACAGCCAGTGTACAGCTAGCTAACCCGAAGAGTTTGAACGAAGACAAGAGAGGAACCGCGAGCACCTTTAGACCAGATATCTGAAAACTTTATTGAGCAAATATGCTATTATAAAAAGGACTGTGTACAATCTTTAAGGAAAACAGTAAACGTGGAAATTGTTTCAGAGAAATTACACTTGAATACACCTGTTAAGAATGAAAAATTTAGTTCCTCGTTTTTCCATTACGAGTCATTTATTTAACGTTTGCCTGTGGCTTTTTTTTTTTTTTTTACATATCACGGTTACAGGGCATTTTTTTGGCTTTGATGGCGAGCCACTTTGTCACATAATTTTATAAAACAATGTCATTTTGTAGGCGCTCTGAAAAAGAGTATTTTCTTTCTTCTTTTTGAGTTGGCACACACAGCTTGTATTGTATTCTGCACATAGTGATACTATCTTGTTGACTCAGTACTCTTTGGAAAAGTGTGCCGTCCCGGAGGCTTGTTTTTTAGGCAGCAAGTTCGACCAATCAGATTTCAGTTTGGGTCTGAGAAGGACTCTGATTGGCTATTATGTCTGTCAATCTTACCAAGAGAGGCGGGGTTTGTGCTCTGGCAGACAAATCTCATAGTGGACGTCGCTTGTGTTTGGGTCCTAACTGTCGTCACTTCCTTTAGTTAACTACAGAAATGCCTGCTGGAAGAAGTAGAAGCAGCGGGGCCACGTTTTTATGACGATGTTTTGTTAATTTTGAGTCGCTGTCTGGATCAGAGTTACGTTAACAAACCGGTGATTGACTTTATTAAAAGCTAACGTTTAGAAAGTCGTCGCAGTGGAGTGACCGTTTCCTCGGTTTACGTTACGACGGTTGAAGCAGCTCGTGTTTGTGACCCGCCAAAAGCGACAGTTCAGCGAGGAAGTGACCATTTTGTGAGTTAGCTGGTTTCTATAACGTTATATTTAAGTTAACCTGCCGCAAACGAAAATGAGTGGCGGATTTAACTTCGGGCAAGCCTCCACGGGTTTCGCTTTTGGAGCTCAGAAGCCCACAGCCGCAGCCCCCGCCACGGGCTTCGGGATGTCAAGCTCCGCACCGGCAGCTCCCGGTGGAGGTTTCTCTTTCGGCACTTCCACTCAGCCAGCCGCCAACCCCACCAGCTCTTTCAGCTTTGGCACCCAAGCAAAGACCACAGCAGCCGGTGGAGGCTTCTCCTTTGGGACCCCCACCGCCTCATTTGGCCTGACTGCTCCTCAGACCACAGCAGCAGCATCAGCAGCACCAGCAGGGCTGACTCTAGGCTCCGCACCAGCTCCAGCTGCGGGGTCAGGGTTCACCCTGGGCACGGGGTTGTCCGCACAGACCACAACTTCCGCCTCAGCAGGGGGGGGTTTCACCTTTGGGACTCCTCAAGCTCAACCCCAACCTGCATCTCAACCCCAACCTGCAGCACCATCCACAGCAGCGGCACCAGCAACTACAGGAGCAGGTGGCCTTTCATTCGGGGGGTTCAACTTTGGAGCAACCAAGGTCCAGGCAACCACCGCCTCAGCCCCTGCTGCAGCCACCACTGCTGCCCCAGGAGGAGGCTTCAGCTTTGGTACCAGTGCTCCATCCAACCTCACCTTGGGCGCCCAGTCCCAGCCAGCCTCCACCGCCGCAGCCACAACAGGTACAGGTGGTGGATTTACCTTTGGGATTAAACCCTCATCGACCCCAGCTCCTCCTGCATCGACCCAGGCAGCCGCAGCTCCAGGCCCGACTCTCTTTGCTGCACCCATCACTACAGCTGCCGCCTCCGCTGCTGCTACGACTGCAGCAGCAGCTACAGGTTTTACCTTGGGTGCTGCTCCAGCTTTAGCAGCAAGCACTGCCCCTGCAACAACCACAGCAGCTGGTGGGGGTCTGTCTTTTATGCTTAAACCTCTGGGGGCAGCTGCCATCACCTCCACCTCTGCCCCTGCCCCTGCCCCTGCCCCTACTACCACTGCAGCTGCCACAACAGGTGCCGCCACAGCCTTTGCACTTGGGCTCAAACCCTCATCTGGTGCAAGTGCTGCAACAGCTACCACAGTCACAACGCTCACTACGACCACTGCTCCTCCAGTGATGACCTACGCCCAGCTAGAGGGGCTCATTAACAAGTGGAGTCTTGAGCTTGAGGACCAAGAGAGACATTTCTTACAGCAGGCTACTCAGGTGAACGCATGGGATCGCATGCTGGTGGAGAACGGTGAGAAGATCACAGCCCTGCATAAAGAGATGGAGAAGGTGAAGCTGGACCAGAGGAGGCTAAACCAGGAGCTGGATTTCATCCTGTCCCAGCAGAAGGAGCTGGAGGACTTACTCTGCCCGCTTGAGGAGTCGGTGAAAGAGCAAAGTGGAACCATCTACATGCAGAACGCGGACGAGGAACGTGAGAGAACGTACAAGCTCGCAGAGAACGTGGACGCACAGCTGAAGAGGATGTCGCAGGACCTGAAGGAGATCATCGAGCACCTGAACACATCCAGTGGCCCAGCAGATACCAGTGACCCAGTAAGATGACACATGATTCAAGTTACAGTTAGTTGATGCTTTGGCGTTTATTGTTGCACATTAAATTAACCTCTGCGTGTTTTTGTTTTTCTCCTTCAGCTTCAGCAGATCTGCAAAATTCTCAACACCCACATGGATTCACTTCAGTGGATCGATCAGAACTCTGTCCTTCTGCAGAGGAGAGTGGAGGAAGTGTCCAAACTGTGTGACAACCAGCGCAAGGAGCAGGAGAAAACCTTCCGTTTAACATTTGACTGATCTGGAATTCAAATGTTGACGTGTATATTTGCATAATGATATTTTTTTCAGTAGTCCCAAAGAGGGAAGTCTTTTTAAGGGGTGGAGATGTTTTGAATGTGCAACCAAAATATTCATCAACTCCTCTTAACTTTCCTTTTGCCTTCAGCTGTTTGAATCGTTTGGTCGCATAAAGATTAATATTTTCAATGTAATAGCTTTTTATATAGAGAAGTGAAAATGATCATCTGTTCTAATGTAAATGCGGTGGTTGTTCTGAATAGTATGATTGAATAAATATCTGGATGAAGGCTCTGTTTATAATTAATTGCCATTTATTACCGCGGCAGTGTTTTTGTTAGAGAGGTCACCTTTGTACGCACGTCCAGTGTCCCTGTAACATGTGAATTATATCAAAGATTTGATATATTTTTAAAGGAACTCCTTTTTGTTTAGAGCTTAAACACTTGTTTAGTCTACTGACTAATCTTTTAAAAGCGCAACAGTCTAGATGACTTGCGTGGGGCACAGGAATAAGAGGCATGAATACAAAACGTACTCTAAACTGATTGTTAAAACCATGCTTGATTCATAGATTAAAAAAACCCTTGACAGTTTGTACAGCTCAGGAGGGACAGAGTCTGGGTTCTTACAAAATAACATTTCCTGGGTTTACACAGCACCTACACATTATTGGTACTGAGCTATTTAAATAGACAGTCACCTCATAAAATGTTGAAAGAAATAAAATTATATTGAGATAATATTCCTATAGAAAATTACAGGTTCACGTCTTATTCGATACATAAAAGAAAGTATTATCAACTTGTATGTAAATGATATGAGCATAAATACTTGCGTAAAATCTCCCATACTTACTCTCTTATACATACTTAAATAAATATTAAACTACTATAAAGAGTAGTAATTTGAAAATTGTTAAACACACAGGAATTGGCTCCCTCATACATGATGTTTTACTTCTATATATCTGCTATTTGCTAGTTTGTGTTTGGCCACTCTACTATACAACATAAATAACACCAGTAATAAAATAATAATGATACAATAAAGGTAAATTAAAGGGATACTATGCAGGATTGTTGGTTACTGTTTGTGAACACGCTCACCAGTTATAGTGAAAGCTAACTCCAGATTCACTCTCATTTAGTGTTTCGCCTCGCTGTATTTGTATATTTTGTATATTGGTGCTGTGTCTCATGGATGTCTGGCAGTGATAACTGACAGGGATTACTGCTGTATCAGTCTATACATTGATCTTTTGGAAAATCCTGCATAGTATATCTTTTTTTTTCTTAGCAAAACAGCCAAAGGTTGCCATGTTCCACCTTCTCAGTTGTGAGGATTTGCTTTTCTTTGTCTTCTTTGGATTTTGAGATAGATCGATAGATAGAAACTTTATTAATCCTTTTTCAAGGAAATTGCTTTTGTTACAGCAGCAAAGACACTCAGATAGCCCAT
>JAPZEB010000005.1:14859665-14871284 GCA_029783705.1 Chaetodon striatus
CAATGTCAGCTGGGATAGGCTCCAGCCCCCCCACGACCCTCAAGAGGATAAGCGGTTAGATAATGGATGGATGGATGGATCTCTGTCTCTGGACAACTTTTTATTTTTTTTTAGCTGGGTTAGCTGACTTGTTCAAGGTTCCTGTGGTTCCTGAAAGTCTTAAAAGGCACTGAATTCGTCAATCTCACATCCATAATGTTACACAGTCTGTGGTTTTTGCAGAGTCTCTTTTGATGATTGACCAGCAGTCTCTTTGGGTGCTGCTGCATCCTTGAAAAGCCTTAAAAGGCAGTGAATTCATTTATCCTAAAATAAGGCCTTAACTGGTATTAAGATGTCTTGAATCAATCTTTCAAAAGCCGTAGTCTTAGTCTGAATAGTCTTTATAGTGAGACAGGGGAAGTTTTCTGATGGAATCTCAATCTCACATCTCAAAATATCTGGTAACTTTTTTTTCTTTTTTTTGAAATAATTTACTGAAGGCATCTCGTATTAACGTCACACAGATCAGGACTGTGGAACCAGCATCACTTATATGTTGTTTCCAGCCGGTGTGCTCAGAGCAGATTGTCCACTGTCTGCTAGTTAGTTGTCACTGCATCCTGTACAAGATGGTGAAGTGCAAATTTTACGAAATTGGCTATTTAACTTAAGATTTTGCAGCATGGTGGAAACTGATACAAAGCAATGCATATGAAGCTCAGTGTGTTCAGACTCAGCTCGATGAGAATCAAGGCAGCAGTATCCCACATGCAGAGTGAGAGACTAATCATTTTTATGTTGCAGTGAACATTTGGGCAAAATTCCCCTAACCCTAATTAACTTTTTTTTTTTTTTTTTTTTTTTTTTTTCTGAAATTTGGATTATTGTAAAATGGTCTTAACTTTAATTCTGAGTGGCATTAAAAGTCTTACCTTGCCTTCAGCTGTAGGAGCTGTTGTTTTAAATAAATAAGACAATGGCAGACAGAACTTGCATAGCTGCACATAATGAATATTATTTTTTTTCACATGGATTAAGAGACTTAGTGTCCCGGCTGTGTTATGACATCAAACTATCAACATACAATTCTGAAATACGGCATTTATGGTGAGCATCTAGAGAGCATGAAAAGACTTGAACTGACTCGCAGTGTACTTGGAAAGATTTGAGACTCTGGCTTTATTTGGATTTGAGCCCAAAAGACTAAAAACTGTTCGACCATCTCTGAAAACTTCTATTTTAACCCTGAAAATGTTGTCAGACTAAACAATCCATCAGTTACATCAACACTAAAGAAGACTTTAATTTGTATGACTACCAAAACTACTAAAATAAGAGTTTTTATCTTTTGTATGACATTTCCTTTAATGTGATCACAATCACACATGACACAATGGTAAGCTGCTCTATCATGTGTGAGCTGACCAGCCTACTTTCTGTATAGGAATTTTCTCAAAGGACGGAGAGGAAATCCTCTCCACCCTTTTCTCCTCCCTGTGACTCTGCAGTGCCCTCAGTAACACATTGATCTGTGGGACGGCCCCGTGGCTCTTCATTTGTTAAACAAGGACTCTCCTGAGGAGGTCTGATGTCAGAATGAAGACCAAACTGCAAACTCTCCTCAAACAAAGCCCAGTGAATGACAAACAAGAGCCTTTACAAAGTTAGCTTCAGTTTGACATTTCAGCCTCTGACCTACTGCAGTTTAATGCTCCATAATCTGAAGAACATTAGACACATTGTAAATGTTACTTCCAACACAACACCACTACATTCTACAGCCTCAGAGTTAAACCATTTAATTGATTTGTTGAAAATTAATCAGCAAGTATTTTAATTAACAAGCATTTTAGTAATTTTTTAAGTAGAAATGCCACAAATTTGTTGGTTACAGCTTTTTCAAATTTCAGAATTTCAGAACAGAGTATCTTAGGGTTTGAACTGTTTTTCAAATACAACAGAACAACAGAACAAGCTACCAAAATACATAGAAAGAAATACAAACAGGATTTTTTTTTTTTTACTATTTTCTGACACCTCATTGACAAAATGAATAATCAAGATAATCAGCAGATTCCTCTTCAATAAAAATAACTGACTCTTTACTAATTCCAATCCTACATTAGCCACCATAACAAAGCTCAGGAGGCCAGTCAAGCTTTCACAACACGGGAGAATGACATAACATTATGTTATGCATATGAAACCTGCAAGTCCCACAGCATCCCCAAATTTCAGAGCAGGTGTTGTATTTTTTGTTTTTCAAAGGCTACTGATGGCTGTATCTACTGAAGATTAACAAAAACTCCTTCTTTTGCTCCAAAGTAAGACACAAGCTTAAGTTATAGCTCAGCACATTGGCAAACAAAGACAGTTGAGTGTGAAATTATAAGTTACTTAACTAGTATTTGAGGCTATTTGCAAGTTAAACCGGACTGTACTTATGCTGTGTTTGTGCGTTTTCCTATGAAAAGTAATGCACTAAAATTCTCCATGTAACCCATGTAATGATGAGCCTGTAATTCGTGCATAACCAATGTATTCTGGAAGGCTGCGATCACTTGACCAATACACTGAGGGGAATAAAGAAGGAAGGTGGAGCAGTTAGGAGGCAGGGTGGAGCAATGGATGGGTCACAAAACACAGGACTTTACCACCAGAGTTTCAGAACCATGTGAACTTTTAGTAATTTTGAGGTACATCCTCACCACACTCCTTTTCCTAAACCTAACCACAGTAACTTTACATTCATTACATAACTTTACATTAAGAATGTAACTTCATGCTAATGCGTAGGATATCATACGAACAGTTGTATGAGGTGGTTTAGATTAAACACATGACAAAAAGCGTGATAATTTCATTTTGCTAGCAAACAGCTAAAACATGAATAAGATAATGAACGTTATAAGAAGTCATAACTAAACATGAGGCTTGGAAATATATTGATATTATATCTCTGCGTACTTGTCTCTGATATTTCAGAACTATTATGACAGGTATTTGCTATTATTTCCTTTGGAGTATTTCCCTGATATCATTAAAAACACCATATCATTTGACAGGTTTGGCAACAGCAACTAAGAGGGGCAGGACTTAGCCAAGGGTCAATTGTTAGTTGCAACCCTTTTTAGATTTCACAGGTGAAGGAAAACACTGCATTTATAAAGAGGCAGTAACACAGGTGAAGGAAAACACCTTCAACTTAAAAGCAGAGCTCCTCTGGAAAGTGACAGTTGTAGAATTTAGCACGTAACTGAGGAGTAACATTGGCATTTACACGCAACACGCCCGTCTAGCAGACACTATTTTTCCAGTTTTTAAAAAGGTTAAACTGCAGCAGAAATTAATGCAACGTTTGCCTGAGATCCTAATACAGATTCCTCGGCTGTGGCTACAGATTAACATCAGAAACATTGTATATCAAGCTGTCCTGACAAGAGTCGGATGCAGCTAAAGCTTCAGGCCATATTCCTTGCAGTCAAGGCACACTACAACTGCTAGAAACATCCCATCATGCAGTGTGTCTTTCAGTGCAGTGTAAGTGGGAACACACAGGGACTGGTGTGGGTTTACACAGTGATCTCACTGGTCTTTGTTAACAGATGTGGTCCAGCGCTCTCACAGCTGTGCACTCAAAACCACAAGAACTCTCGCAGCTGTTCTAACTGTTTCAGTTTACACACACACACTCACACACACACACACTTTGATTGGTGCTGACCTGTGATTAGCTGGGTACACATCACAAAAGAAATCATGAATATTGACTACAGATACAGATCAACTTTAAGTGAAGGATAAAATTTAAAACAAATAATAAGTCACCCATTTTAAATGTGATTATTAACCCTTTTCTGAGCGACTCAATCTCTTTCAAACTTTAGAGTGAAGTTTAACTGGAATGTCTCGACTGACGACTCACTCATGCATTTAATCTATCAGGTTACATATGCACAGATGGCCCCGCATGTCCAGTCAAATGTCCTTTTTCTCTGGTTTCATTCAGAGGATGTTATATCCACATCATTAACCAACACATTATTCATGAAAGAGGCATCCAGTCGCCTCTTTGCAAGACGCCACATTATATTCAATCTCATGTTGGATCTCCTTGTTTCTTCCACTCATCATAAACCAATGTGAGATGGGGGGCGTAATAACACCCTAAACACTATAGGAAGCCAAGTTGTGCTTTCAGTGGACCCATTAGAGGAGAAACATGGGGAGAGTTTCATAAACGGATGTAAACAATATGACTAACAAATCACTTCAATTTGTTTTTTTAATTGCAGTAAAGTGGGGAAGGTTTGGCTTTCAGCTCTGAAGGGATGAAAGGCCACTTGGGATTTGACATTACATTGACATTACAATTTAATCTATCTAGTCGCACATGTTGCAAACATATTCTGTTTTTAGAAAGTCTGTCACTCCCCTTTTTACGTATGATATATTACAGTCACATCTATGTATGCAGTGACAGCCAGTAGAGTTTTACAGCTGCTAGCGATCATCAGAAACATGTTCAATAAGAATAAAAGAGACAGATTAAGTCAGAGTAAGTGACACACTGTTGGCTTCAGTGGACCTCACAGCTTTAAGTTAAGCGGGGCTGTTCATTACCTACTTTTGTGTGCTCTACTGAGCTTTCACTTGACCCGTCTGGCTGAAAAACTCAGGGTCACATGAGGATTTGGAGCTGAGATCATGGCCGAGCGAGGAGGGGAAGCTGCTGTCACTTACATTGACGTGCGGCGTTTCTATACTGTTACACAGACTCAATGTGGTTTTAAGCAGGATGTTAGAGGGAAACCATATAGACAATAATTAACGTGGGCTTAAACTGAACGATTAACTTCATTATCTATATATTTTGTTAAAAGGTAACTTTGGTGTTTTTCAGCATGGAACCTAGTTTCTCACGTTTTTGTTTCTAACTTACTTGTTGAAGTTGGTCCAGTATTGGGCAAGACTACTGCAGCCGCATCCGCAAAACAGGATGCAATACAGCGCCCCAGTATTGTGGCCTAAAAACCCAGAATTGAGTTAGCATTTTAGCACTCCCGGTTCCCTCGTGCCTTTTTGGTTAGATGCCTTGTCATCAACACAAGCTTAAGAGATTTTCACATTTTGTCCTTTGACATAAAACATGTCAGTAAATGCCCCACGTATGAATTCTGAAGCTTTTATGTGTCTTACAAAAGACAGTTGCCAACAAGTGGCTAGAATACAGAGCGTCATCACACCGAACACGGCTTTACAGTCTCATGGCGGTGACATTAAGTCTTGCAACCGAGGTGTAGGCTGTTTATAACCTAATGTTCGCTTTTCACTTCTGCCGATTGAATTCAGTCTTCAGGAATCATAAAAGTGGTGTTCATTTGCTCTTGCTGAACAAAATGTGCAAGTATCACAAATGTTTGTTTGCCACAGAGCTTCTTATCTGTAATAATCCAAAATCAAATGGAAACATCACACTGGATTTTTGACATGAGAACCAGGGCGATACTAACTTCCATGTCATACTACAGAAAAGCATCATCCCTGGAGCACTCTACGTTCTCACTGTCAGTGTGCAACCACTAAAAGTGGTTGTTTTTGCCACCAACAGGCTCAGGTTACAACAACATTTTGGAGTCTGGAGGGTTTGGCGATAGCAATTTTTTGGGCTGTTTCACAGGTGATAAGTAGGACACTATTGCTGATTGATCGTTCGAGCCACTTATTTAGGCAAAAGTGCCAAACCATCTCTAATACAAGCTTCTTAATCATGACAATTTGTTGCTTTTCTTTGTCTAGTGTGATCATAAACTGAATATTTCTCAGTTTGGGACTGTTGGTCAGACTACAAGAACATTAGACAGTGTCACTTTGGGCTTTGTGGCTATCTGTTTTTCAGTATTTTTCAATATTCAACTATTTATTGGATAAGAAAAATCTTAGTTAGTTAAAGCGATGGTTGTTAAGACTTTAAAATGTCATGTAGTTAATAAATGCTGATTTAAATTTCCCTGAGCCCGAGGTGACTCCTTCTTATTTGTTGTTTTGAACAAAAGTTTACTATCATATGTGACCAAAAAGCAGTAAATCTTCATGTTCACGAGGTTAACATTTTTTGCATTTTTCTAGAAAAACTATTGTCAAAATTGTTGCAGATGAATTTCTTCAAAAATAAACGAGGATGCATTTAATCACTTATAAATCTTAAGTCTTAACCTAAGCAAATGACAAAACTAGCAACCAGCTGATGGTTTCTATTCTTGAAAGGCAGCTTTTGCACACATGAGCAGATGCTTGTGTGATAAGTTTGCTAAAACTGGAGCAGCTTCCTCATAGATCAGCTTGTAAGGACAGTGAATCTTCACTCCCTTCTTACTTTTACTGGCTGAAAATCAACTATCAGGCCAGTGTCACATTTCGACCCTCTGTTTGCCCAACAAATATGGCTTTCACTCTCTTTACACTCGTCAGCTCTGACATATGTAAAAGTGCTTCTTTTAGGACGCAAGCTTCTTTGTGCACAAAAGAATCCCTGCAAGAAAAACCCTACATTTTGAAGATAGATCTCCATGACTGGTACCTTCACTACACCATGAGCTGCCTTTAGAAAATAGTCAAAACACTACTTAGATAAAATTCCACAAGTTAAGCCTAATCTATGTGATCTTTGGGAAATCTCTCCTAGTCCTGTTATCAGGGCGTGTTATCCATGCTCTGTATTCTCCACATGCTGCTGCAGGTTCCTGCGCCTGCTAACCAGGGGATAACACAGTAGATCCTGCATGCAGTCTCACACTGGTCGCAGGCTTTGACATGCCACCCCCCTCCCCTCAGTTTACCCCCGTTACACTTTGTGTGGCAGTTAAACCAGGCTCACTTACACTGGTGTGTTTTCTGCTCCCTCGGGGCTGCCCAAAGGACATTCTTTACTGTAGTGTATACATGGTAGCATAACCAGGATTCCTTCAAACGCTGCAGTGAGTAAACACTTTGCAATTTTGTGTTTACTCTTATTTTGGCACAAGCTGAAAGCCTTTGTGACCTGGTTCGGTCGTGCCAAATGTGCAACAGCTGAGAACAGGAGGCATTAGTTAACTTAAAACTGTTGTGTGGAAATACACCTGCTTAGTCCATATTCCTACAGAGCAGCCCACCAAACACCATTTTTAAATAAATTACTGATATTAACAGGAAGAATACAGATGTAATAGATACACTGATGGTGTAAATATCGACAGTCTGTCTCACTTTTCATTCTCTAAATACTTTCTTAAATTAGTGAGAAAATAGTGAGCCCAAGGTTCAACCTGTGTGTCCAAAAGTGTTCAATTTACAATGTTATCCAAAGTAAAGCTGCAAATCCTCTCAACATATCCAGAGAATATGTTTGTGTCATGACAAATTGCCCAACTGATCAATAGATTATCTGACTGATCGAGCAACATTTGAAACATTTCACCTCTCCTCTGAGCAGCTCCTTCAGTTTGACCTTACAGGCACATTTGCATCACAGTTATACCATTGTTAATTCACTTGTTGCCCTTAGGCTTCTTACCATTTTATATTCAAAGCACCACAGGGTGACTCCTATTGACAGTCAGAACAAAAACACGCCAAGAAACACTATGGGCTTTGGTACATGTGTCCTACAGTAACTTTTATATGGTGCAGTAATGCTTGACATCACAAGCACTGGATGGAAATCAGTTTGTTAGTCTTATAAAGGCAGAATCCCTAAATTAAAAAGATGCTTCCTACCCAGACAGAAAGAAATTAAGGATATTTAAAAGTTAAGGTTGACTTCTATTGGTAGTTTAATTGAACCTGTCACGTCAGGTGCACAGTTTAACAACACTCACAGAGCAGCAGAGATGAACACTTAAAGCCCTCACTCACATTCTTTTATCCGGGTTGACCTACCGGTGCATGGCGAGAGAAAACCCGAACAGACTCCCCGGCTCTCCGTCTTTCCTGATGACATGACTGGTGTCAAGGTTGAAGGCGACCACCACAGCTGGCTCCAGAGAGTAAAACAAAAGTGCAAGATAAACAGCAGCGGGTCCTCCCTGCAGCAGCAGCAGCGGCAGCAGCATTGCAGCGCTATCCAGATGTGTCCAGTAGTCCAAAGTTAAGAGCCGCTGACCCCGCAGCTCCTCTCCGCTCTGCCCGGTGCCGTTTGACCGAAGGCTGCCGCTGCTGGTGGTTCCCCCGCCGGGCTCTGGGCTCCACAGCGCCCCTTCCGGTCAGCATGGCGAACAGTGCTGCTGAGAGGGAGCCGCCTGGTTGAGTAAAGGGACAGTCAGTTGTTTTCATATTGGTTTGAGCTAAGCTATTTTTTACATGCAAAAAGCCAGTGATATGTAGGCCTTGTATAAAAGAGCTATCTGTTAATTAGAGACATATAACAGGTGCCAGCCTTGCACTTTGATTTGTGGTAGTGGTCTACTTTTTGCCAGTCACAATTCTGACTTTAAACTGACATACATTTTTTACACAAGGCCCCGATCTTCTGTACAGGTGGGATGTGTGTATCACATAAAGTTCATATTTCTGGCTCAGATAATAAAGCAAACAATTGCTCTCTAAATGCTAGAGTTGCTGATCATTTTTTGGACCTACAAATGGTGTCAGAAATAGCTGAGAAACACTTACAGCAGCTTTTGACAACATGAAGGTTAACAAAATCCAAAGTTTTCTACCTGTATATCATCATGTATGTGACAAATTTCAAATCTATGGGCCATTTTTATCCTTTTCCTTCTGAATGCCTTGTGCAAAAAGCCAAAAAGTCACAATGCAGTTCTAATGCCATTAGAATCAAACTATGACACATATAAAATCTGCATTTGAACACTGACTATCTTGTGTTGTTCTGCCTGTTAAAGGACTATGATCCATCTTACAGTATATGGGTTTTATAGTAATGTGCAAGAAGACAAATGAGCCAAGGACACAAGTTTGTTTTGCTATTTCAGTTGGGTGGAGGCAGATAAACACCAAGTGTTTCAGTCAGCTGGACAAATAAACCTCTCAAACTCAGCCAGACAAGAAGACAAGTTGCTGTGGGTCACTTAAAGGATGAACTATTTCTTAAAGAGTTGTAATTTCGATCACTATACAGACCCTTATTTACTGTGTGACTACTTGAGCATGGGCAATATATTCTGGTTTGTCCATCCAAGAACAAATGAATAAAATATTCATGTATGCTGTCATCAATAACACCTGGTATGGGAGCCATGTTAATGAATAAGTTATAACTAATACAGAAAAGGTTTTGTGGTTCTGTGTAAATGAAATATGTGAGATCTTCGGACACCTCAGTCTCATCCCAACACTGATTGAATGTCAAAAGCTCATCTTTGTAGTTTTGGTGGTGGCAGGTCGTGGTTTAAAGGGACAGTTCACCTCAAAATCAAAATATTTTTCCTCTTTCCCATAGTGCTATTTATCAATTTATCTGTTGTTTTGGTGTGAGTTGCTGAGTGTTGGAGATATCAGCCATAGAGATGTCTGTCTTCTCTCCAATATAATGGAACTAGATGGCATTCGGCTTGTGGTGCTGAAAGCGCCAATTCTTTTTAGTCAGCCAATTTATTTTTTTTTGTTAAACCCAACGGCAATGTCTCTCTCTGGATATCATGACCTGGTTATTCAAATTAATCCACAGACCACTGTGAGCACTTTCATGTAGTGACAATTTTCTTTCTACTGAGCTACACCACGGAGAAGGAAGCGTGCATCTACTGCTAGTTCAGCTAGCACCACTGAGCTAGCTGATATTACAGCTCAGCCAAAGAGGACACCATCAACGTCTACATCCCGCACTGTCACAAGCACGAGCCTCTCATCCAGGAGTAGATGCACACTTCCATCTGTGCGGTGATACCATGGATGTTTAAAGAGAACTAGATACAGCATTGGCGGCGGGGCCTTGTTCATTTTTATGAAGGTTTCTCAGTGGCGTGTGAAGCCTAAAAAGATCAACTTCCCAGGTATAAAATTACCCAGATCCTCTGCATCCATTTATTCTAAAAATATTAATTAAAAAATAAGCAATAAATCAGAAATATAATGATTTCAATGTCCAAACATTCTGACTTTTTCTTGCTTGACTTTATTCTCAAAATGTTGCAATTTTTGCCCAAAATCTCGATACATTTTAATCTGAAATCACATTGCTCTACCCAAAAAAGAAAATTAAAGTAAATAATAAATCAAAGATTCAAAAAACAAAAATCCCAGTTATATTAATATGTGTTTTAAGTCATGATTAAAATAATTCCAAGACAGTGTCTCCATTACAAAGTTAATTTTCCAAACTGCAGAATATATACACACAAAAAGGGTTCTTCCTGGAGAGCCCGGGATCTAACCAGCACCATTTACCTTACTTTACTTTTAGAGGAAAGGATTCTTTAAAGGCCCACGCACACCAAACAGACTTTAAAAAACTAGTGGTAATGAAAGCCTACTGCTGCACTGCCTCACGCTGCCTGTATCGTGGCCAAAAAGTTGTGCACGCACACACTCCAGAGACTACAGCTGAGGGTCAACGAGCACGTACACTCTGTGCCTGCGTGAGAGGAAATAACACTCTACATCAGCAGACGGCAGTGACCCCCAAACTGGGAGAGTGGCAGATAACATCTGAGGTCTCCGTCCAGAAGAGTGCCGTCCTAGGAGCGGCCAAGATACTGCGCAGAACCCTCAAACTCCCAGGACTCTGGTAGAGGACCCGAGCTTGAGGATGACACAGATACAACCCTGAGAGGGTGAGAGGGTGATTCATGCTATCATGCTCTTGTCTCCACAAATATTATTATCACAGTCTTTTTGCAAATCAGAAAAACAAAAGCAACTCCAGTGAGTTTCATTTAACCCAATCAATAATCAATCATTTCCAAACTAAGGCTCAGATTGTCCCAACAACACGATTCTTATATTCCTGAAACACTGACACTCCTCTCTTCATTCATGTACAGCATGCTCACTAATACATTTTATTTAAACTATGCCATGAGCTGACTGACACAGACCTTCATAGGTAATATCTTCAGTGGAGATTTATTCGAGGTGCCAAAGTGTGGAAACACCCTCTCAGTGAAAGTGTGCTTGAAGGTGTGTATGTGTGTCTTAGTATCAGGATCAGAGAATGACAGTTTTCCTTTGTCAAAGTCCAGATGAACTCTGATCCTCTGTGGCTTCTTCTTCACTGGGAGAACTTCAGTTAACAGTAGTGGGGAGAATGCTTTGCATTTTCCATCAGAGAAATAAAGTTCCCAGTATCCAGTGACCCATTGTCGCTTCTTTCGAGCAGACTCCTTTACAACACCTAGGCCCCAGACTTTGTCATTTACAGCCTCAACATCCCAGCTGTGACTCCCAGAGTTAAAGCCCTCAGAGCCCAGGAGAACATGATGATAACTATTCCTCTCTGGATTGTCAGGAAGCTTCTGTCTCTCTCCACGTCTCACACTGGTCAGATCTTCAGAGAGGATGAGTTCAGGATGAGCAGTGTTTGGATCCAGAATCACAGGAGTGTAGGACACCATCTCCTTCATCTTGTTCCAGATGTTGAAGGTCAGGTTGCCCAGGTGTTTGGCCTCATCTATCAGAGCTCCTGAGACCAGCTGT